>VYXH01002896.1:710502-858858 GCA_013397275.1 Burhinus bistriatus | reverse complement strand
TTTTTTTTTTTTTTTTGTCGTCTCTGAAAAGAGAAAACACTGGAAAACACCCTACCTCATATTAGTCCTTTAATCTGGATGCTTAAGTTAAGGTTTTCATTGTCACAGGCTTTCTCTACAGGTCATGGGGAGGGACAAGCCTTCCTAGAGGGTGAGTCGGTGGCTCATCAGTGGGATAAATTGCCTAACTGCTCCACTGTCTATCAAGGAAGTAGCATCGCCAAGGCATTAGTGACAAACCCATTTCTGAAGGACTTCAAGCAGTGTAACTGAACACTATGCCATGTTTGGTTGGAATTTATAAGAGGGGGGATTATAAATTCTAGGTCATTTTCATCAGTCATATAGGCAAAGTAACACTTCCCTGCCAAAGCACCTTTTTAGACAACTTCCATGGAAAATACACTGGGAAGACACATCTTCCCAAGGGTATCATAGAGGCATAATGCCTTCAGCTCTCAGAGGCACCTTGCATGTCTACCACAGAGTACAGGTTGTCCCTTTTCCCTTCAGCATTTGCTCAGTTCAGATGGTATTCAAAAGGGGAATGTCATAACAGAAACTGCTTGTTATAAACTTATTCACCTCTGCCTCCTAATCAGGAGGGATTTAGATCAATAAATGTATCAATAAATGGATCTATGAATTTTAGGCATGTCTATCTGTCAGGTTTTCTCCAGGAAATATACTGCAGCTATTGGAACACTTCAGCTTTGACAAGCCTACTCTGCTTATGGAAGGATTAAATGGTCAACTAGAGAGGCCTGGAAAAGAATAGACTGAAATCTGTGCCTTAGAGCGCCAAAGTACCTGCACGCAGTTGACAGCTTTTCCAGATGTTTAAAACTGGCATATGAGTCCAGCCTCACCGGATGGTGTGGCAAGCACAGCCCCAGGAGTGTTTGCATGTGGTGTCTGAAGAGTTCAGCTGTACTTCCCCAGTGCCACATTATTTTTCTATTCCTAGGGAAAAACTGTGTTCTAGGAGAAAAATTTCCAGGCAGGATGCCTAAATTGACAGAAGAGAAAATGCATGCATGAAGGTGCTTTTGAACAGTGGCGTGCTACCAGGACTGCAGGACTATGAGGACATGATACTGTAGGACTTATGTTTGAGCAACTAGATGACAAAAAAGGGTGGGCAGCACCTAGAGTTGTGCGAGATGAGTGCCATGACCATAGGCTACTCCCTGTCCAGACCAACAGAGATTCATCGGACAGACAGCTGTCACTCAGCCCGGGGACAGCACTGCACAGCAGTGCCAAAGCTGTTTAGAGACTATCTTCTCAAAGGAACTCTAGGGCTAGCTGCACAAATTTCTTGTTGGTGATATCATCAAGAACAAAGGAGGTTATCAAAATCTGAGAAACTCTCCTTGCACTCCTCTTCCACAGGCTGTTGGGTCAGGTGTCATGGCAGAGGAGATGCCTTGCAAAGACATGGTAGGAACGAATTCCCTTTCCTGACCAATTGACCCACCCTTGTGGTGCAAAGCTGTTACATGTATTTGCAATGAAAAATATGCCATATGATTTATTTTATGAACAGTTTCCTGAACAAGAGTAGCTTAGAATGTAATGAACATCTTTTCGTGTGAGTTATACAGAAAAAAAAAAAAAAAAAAGACACTTGCAATTTATTGTATCTCTCTCTCTCACAGGCAACACAGCTCCTCAGCCATTCCCCAGATATCTACTTGGTATCCCTGTATGTGTTATGTCACCAAAATGTGAGAAAGAAAAGACAGCAGTATCACGTACATAGAAGCCACAATCTATTTTTGGTGTTACATTGAGGTAAATCAGGAGTCAACCCAGTGAAGAACATCTCTCTCAGATACCCTGGCATTAACCTGAAAGCAGAGCACAGGCCTTGAAGTGCAGTTATATAACGTCTGGAGAGGAGATGCCGGTGGAACGGAGGATCTCTGAAATGCCACCAGATAATTAAGCTGAAGTCAAAGCCCAAACCTAGATCTCATTGCTGCATGTTAATTTAGTAAAACAGAATATTCATGCTTCAGGTGTTACCTTTTCGTTTGGGAAAAGCAGGTGCGTCCTTAAGGAAACGTTGACTGGATTTCACTTGCTTATTTTAAATTTAAAATCTTCAAGAGCAGCAAAGAGAACTGTATAGCTGATAAACATTTGAGACCAAGGGGAAAACATCACAACGTATCACCAATATTTTTAGTTCCCCATGAATGATTTACATTCCCCTGCACTATCAGATATCTTCAAAAGAACACGTCAAAAGGGGAGAGCAGTGCACTTGGTTCATGTAAAGTTAAATTTTCTGCGAAAAGTCCTACGAATTCAAAGCTCTGAGACCAAGTTCTCATCTCTGATGTTGTGCACACACTTGCACCCAGGCTTTGAAAAGTTTCTGAGGGTCTGGGGAGTTTTCAGGCCCTACAATGATATGGCTATAAGAAAGTCCCCATTGAGCTGCGTTGCAGAGCACCAAGACAGAGCCCGGGTCTCTGTGGGGGACTGGCACAAACATCTGCTGTTCTCAGATCCCCTTGGCCTGAGCTCAGGGGATCTCAGCCTCTCATATCGGACGGCTGGCGCACCACCCCAAACCAGAGGATGGTTAGCACCCAGAGAAAGCTGGGACCGTTGGTTTCCAGGTCAGTCTGGGCAATCCCTCTTAGTGAGTTTTACAAGCAATAGTAATAGGTTCTTTTCCTCCTTTCCCTGACCCCCCGTGTGCTTTTCCATACTGGAGCAAACTAAGAATAGTGAGTGGCAAAATTTTATTTTTTTATAGGCAAATCTATTCTTAGCTGTTCGGTGAGAGGACAACTGAGATTCAATAATATGCCCAAAATCACCGGGTACATTGCAGGGATTCACTCCAAAGAAGATCTCAGAAAACAGCATCCTGATGCCTTGCCCTTGATATGTCCTTCCCTGAGTCAAGGCTATTTTCACCAGTGGATTATCATCCCTCATTATAGTCACTGCAAAGTGGTGGGTCTGGAACCCACGGAGAATATTTAAAAACACCAGGAATACGTGGTGAAGAAGGCATGAGCATGCTATGTTTTACAGAATCCATGCAGCAAGAGCATTTGATTGCAAAAGTGTTTTGACTTTACTTAGTATTTAAGGGGTTTTTGTTTGTGTTCTCCTTTCACCCAGTCTTGATTCAGTTACTGTAGAGCTGCAGGTAACCTCCAATCATTGTGCATTTAAATTAAATAAAAAAAAGAGACATCATCATCTTTTTTGTCCTACTGTGAGCTCGCAGATCCTCTGCTTCCACAGACGGCTTGCGAGCTCTCTCAGCCCAGGTCTGGAAGTAAGAGCTTTCCTTCTGGTGGGTCTGTGGAATATTTTCTATGTTTGCACATATGCATCTGTGTGTATATGTAAAATATACAACATAAATAGCACAATCCGTTATAATCCTCAGACCTCATCCATTGTTGCAGAAATTTAGCAAACAAGTTCTGATAATGGAAGGAAAATATGAAAATCATCCAAAAGCAAATAAACTATTTATTATTTTTAAAAAGTAGTGAAAAATATCTTTAATATTCAGTACAGCTTAATGAATTGAAGACACTTTTCTTCTCAGTCCTTACCAAGATGGAATGTTTTTTCTTTGCAGTTAAATGAAAGTCCTTCATTCTCTTTAGAAAGCTGTTGCATAAAATGACAAGGTAACATCAATATGAGTTATGCTGACTTTTGTCATAGTCTGGCTCTCATTCCAGAAGGCCTTAGTTACTGTGACATTTAACATGTTAAATTTACTGTCTATAGAAAGAATTTTGGTTAGAGTGTATTCAGCAAGGAAGAACTCACACGTGATGCCCCTTTTAATTAAAAGATAAAATGTTGCCAGGGCAGACTGATCCTAATGTTGCTGTGTCGCTAGAGAAAAACAGTCTGGTTATTTTTAAAGAGATTCATGAAAATGTTTTCTTCCTATTTACGTCTGTTTCCAGAAATTTTTTAGGAAAGAAAATATTTTCAGAGAATTCAGGAAATGTAATTAATAGACCTAGAGATTTTTCTCTGGTGCTCATCTCCTCTTACAGCTATAACCACTGCTGCAGCAGCACCCTCTTCTGCATTGCACTCCATCATTAGGTTTAACCTTCACTGGAGTTACCAAGGAAAGTGACACCATGTCTAGGACTGCAGAATGGGATTACCATCCAAAAATTCAATTTTCAGCCTCTTTGTGGTGACTGTCAATAAGAGGCAGTAACTAACCCAAGTCCACAGCAGTGATTTAGGTGATGCAAATCCCTGAGTATCAGCATATGTTATGAACACACTAGCATGACCACAGAGTTATAGAAACAAGTAAAAAAGGGCATTTAGATTAGGGACACTCATGAGGTCTTTTTAATAAATGATGAATTATTTTTTTTTTCTTTCAGTATTTGGCTAGTTTCTCATGGCTCTATTCAAGGCTGATGCACCTTCTAAATTAATCTATGTCATTACACGTTAGATTGCCTTGTCAAAAGATCTCACTACTTTTGGGAAAGAGGGTAGTTTGTCTCCCTGATGTTCCAGAGCCACAGTCAGGCAGCAAACTCTGAATCTCACTGTAAGCCCAAGAACTACTTTTATGAATGCTCTTGAGCAAAACTATAATACACTTTTATTAAACTGCAGTCCTCTTCAGAGTTTGGCATTTGCTCCAGCTAGGGCTTGTCATCATGTTCCATCGGGTATTTTCTGCTCCTGTAAAAAATGAATTCCCACATGTTCACTCATCTTCAATCATAATAAATTGGTCACATACTTTATTGGTTTTACAAACTAAGGTCTCTTCCTGAAAAATGAACTACCATCCAGAAGGACAGTGTCTACAATATGCCAAGGAATTTCCAAGATGTGGCTCTCAAGTGTTTTGTTAAGGGCATAAATTCTTAGCATGGGAAGAGAGAAAATTGAGTAAAAAATATAAAATTAGGTTTGCTTCTATTAATGCAATTGGAAAAGCAAATAGGTCTTTACATCAGTAAGTTAGGACTGAAATTTTCTAGCGTAACAGGTTCGCTCCAGTGTTTCTTAATGGTGGTTGCAAAACTGTGTTTCAGAAACACCACCGAGACATGATGTTTCTCTAAGCCTTTTATTTTGCCAGATTCTGACTGGGCAACCAATAATCCCTGTCAGCTGCAAAGTAAGAAAGTAATGTTGCATTTCCAGTTGAATGATTCAGTACTGTGCAGAGAGTGGAGACCACAGTAATGTCACACATTAACACCTACAGGGAACTTGACTACAGTAATTTGTTTCACTTTTTTACCAAGGACAGTTTGGGACAGTTAGATTTATGAAGCCGTAATAAAATATTGACCATATCAGCGGTAGAATTACATTCATTTCACTTTCTTTCTCTTTCTCCCTTACTTGTTTTTAGAGCCATTCAAAATGCCTTCCTATGTACCTGCACATAGCTGTAAAAGAAACATATTGACTTAAACAGATGATTTATAATGTAATTTATAATACTCTCATAATTTCAAATTATAATAACATGTTTCCTCAGAGACTTTACTCAAGTCTCCAGACAAATAAGTTACATTATATTTTCCTTCCCCTTCCAGAAACTTTTAAGTAGTTTACTTCCAAAAGCCCAGCTTTGGCATCCTGTGAAATGTTCATACCGTAGTGGTCCTTTCCCCCTGGATTCCCTTCCTTGCTGCTTTGCTTCTCTGTTTGTTGCAATACCCACCACAAGCAGAGCAATGCGGTAACCTTTCTGCAAGAAGGTGTTCAACCTGCAGGCACCCCACAAAAAAGAGTCCTGACTTCTCTATTAAAGAGCTGCACTTACTTCCAATTGTCTTCCATGAAGGAAGGGAAAAGATTGGCTGTGCCCCACAGCAATGGATGAAGTGTGTATCCTGATGTGGAATAGCTGTTTCCTGACTGTGTCTACTTTTTGTACCATACAACCTGTGGTGGCAGATCCACCCCACATTAATAAAAACCTCAAGGGTAATAAGCTTGCTGACTTTGGTGCCTGACCAAAGTGAAGGGACCCCTTTGGCCCATAGCTGTGCTGCTGTATATATCACCTCCACCTGTGGAGGGTGAAGAAATTGCCCCTGCTTCTCACTTGGTGTTGAGTCTTGCGTGCCTCTTTATTCAGACGCTTGACCTTTCCCATGCCTTGGAACATTGGTCGGCTGCAGGGCTTACCTGTTTGCCCCACAGGTACCGCTGTCTTCTCCCGTGGGCTGTGAGTAAAGCTGGAGATGACAGAGGTGGCTCTTCTAGCCATGGGGTGCACCTGACTAGAGGAAAGTCAGATGCATGTGAATATCTGAGCCTGACATTGGAGGTGCAAGAGCAGGTAATTTTTACATGAGGAGAGCTCATGACACTTCTGTGGCATTAGAGTGAAACCCACTGCTCCAGGGGCTTCCCTGGTTCATCCTCCTAACCAACCTGTCAGCAAGCCATATTTTTTGGCACATTCAGGATGGGAAAGGAAGTTCCAGAGCTAAATACATGAGTATTTGTTGCATAAAAGAAGAAAGGTCAAAGAGGTTCATCATGGAAGACAGAAGCCTGACTTGTTTCTGGTGAGAGAGAAAACATTTTTTGCACGAAGAAAAATTGAACGGGTCTGTCTCTGTTCAGAATGAATGAGAAGAGAGATACAAGCACACAGAGAATTTCTCAAATGTCTTCAGTAGTTTAGAAGACAAATGCACAGTTTGCCCATATTGTCTCAGGCTATTAGTCCAGCCTTGCTGGTGGACTGTGGTTAGAGAAATGTATAAGTGCTACTTTACAAAGTGCAAATACCAAGAAAATGGGGTTGTCTGCTTTCTATTAGTGCTGTGGAAAGAGTTACAGTTTTTGCAGCTCTATAATAATAAAGTAGTTTCATGCAGGTTTTCAATTTATGCCAGTTGCTTATCACATATGTCTGGGGAGACATTATTTCATTCATCATCATCATCCTGGATAGCAATTTCTTAGTTGCTTCTGAATATCTTGATTTGGAGGAGAGAGAAGACTCCTGTTTGTTCTGTGCAAACCCTTCAGTTTGAAGGAGAGCAGTCTCGGCCTGCATCACTTTGTATTTATTTATTTGACCTGTCTGCAAACCAGCCACAGAATATCCTAATTTTTTTCATATTTTTTAAGTTTTCTATGACTATTTGCTTTCACTATACCTTCACTTTTTGTCACTTTGCCTCTCAATGTGCATGTCAAGTTCAAACCTGTGGAGCAGTCCACGGGCCAAGCCAGCCACGGACACTCACACACTTCCCCAGCTGAAGGAAGCTTCAGTTCTGCTGACCATAAACTACTCTCATCTTCTTGAAATATCTATTGCAGCAGAGTTCAGCTATGAAGATAGTTCAGGAAAAAAATGGTGTCGAGGCTTTATGTAATTGCTGGGATGAGAAATAGCAATCACCATTAACAAATCAGCTGGGAACACAGCCTTGGACTTCGTCCGTGTCATATCCCTGCTCTTGATAGAGCCTTGCCCTCAGCTATGAGGGACACGCAGAGCAGAGCAACTTGCTGGGGAGTCCCCCATCACTGGACAACTGTCAGTCTGACCCTTTCCTTACAGCTGGTCCACACCTTGAAACAAATTCCATGTGTTACCTCTTGAAATACTACATGCACTGTTAGGTACGTTGCCCTAAAAATATAGAGATGAATGCTGGCACTGAGACGAAGATTTGATCGAGTAGGAATACATTGCTTTTGCTTCACCTAACTGTAAAAAATTATATATTAAATTTTAAATGCAAGATACAGAGATTCAACTTGTCACAGAAACAGGTAAAGTCAGAAAAGAATGGCAAATGTCATGAGCTACAACCTCACCCACAAAATGAAGTTCAGTTTTCTTCAAAATCAAGTGTCCTGCTCTGGAAAATTGTATCCAGACCGTATGCATGCTTAGACGTGAAGATATTTTATTTTGTGGTATTTCTGGGTATAATTCCTTTTACATATAGGTCACCTGAATTTTCACTAGTTTCATCTCTGATCAGCTTTTAGAAATATCTGTTGTGATGTCATGTTCTGAAGGCTTGAAAAGGTCTCTTCAAATTACACCTGACAGGTTTTAGGCATCCAAGTAAGAGCACTCCAACCCTGTGGATCCACAGAGCTGCACAGCTCCATCCCTACAGGCAGGTGTTTCTGCTCTTTCCAGCTGAACTGCAGACAGATGGAATTTGACAGTGTTTCCCCTTCAGTTGCATGCTAAGGAAAATTAGCTATCTTTGTCTTCTAGTTGACGCAGGCACAAATGACAAACAATTGACAGCCAGGGGTATTTTCCCATGCTAAATCCACAGATCTGACAGCAAACACTTCGGAAACAAAAGCAATATTAAGGAAGTAAATTCTCATGAGCCTGTGAAACTAGAATGTTTTGTAAGAATGCCTGCAATTTTTATCTGTGTTATTAATGGCAGATGCAAAGTCAATCATAGTATTGGTACAAAAGATGAAGTTAATAACAGGGAACCCATAAGGCCTTTTTGCTATTATTGCTGTGCCTCAGCTACGTTTGAGCTAGACAAGAAAAGAGCTTAATTGCAACTGTACAAATGGCGAGTTCACAAAGCTGTAGCATGTGGACAAAATGAGTGAGTTTTTCAAAGATCTTCAGAGAGAAAGTCCAGCTTTCTTAAGGATTCTGTGGATTTATAGTAAGAAGGCCACAGGGGAAAATGTTACAGAAATGAATCTGCAAACTCAGGGAACAAAGGTTGTCAGCAACACTTTTGTGCCTAAGAAATCCACTACTTGGAATATCTATATTAAATAGTCTTAGCGTATAGTAGTGTAATGTAATGGAAGATGAATATTCAGACTGGCTTAAGAGACTGCAAATATAACCTTCATGCTGACCCTTCCTCTGCCATGGTACACAGTAATACCATTTCTGTCATCTGCAGTTACAAAATAACATACTTCCTGCAAAGTTTCTCTCCTGACCTCCAAGAGTGGAGAAAGGAAAGTTTACATTCTCTTGAGTCTGTGGGCATTTGTCTCTTATCTATTTGCTTTTGCTATCATCCCAATGTATTTCTCTCTCTTGCTCCAATTTCTTTAGCCCACATCAATGGAAAATAGCAGCTCAGCCTTATTATCACAAATGTCTATTGATATAAGGTCCTTAGGGACAAACATTGCGAGCACAATGATGGTACCTCTTACAATTTTGTTTTCTGAGGTCTAAGGGTAGATCTCAGATTTAGGATAGTGTACAGTTTTCAAAAGTGTTTCAACATGATAGTAGCTCACCATACGACTATTAAGAAAAAAACATTCTAAAGCTGACCCCCAAGAAAATAAAAAACGCTTAAGGTTATCTGTTTTTTTCAGTCCAACTTGCCAAATATTTTTTCTTTAAAAGCCTTTAAGTTCGAAACAGGTACATTTCTGAAGTGCAGTTTATGATGTGCTCATCAGCACCTCTGAGGATATACACTAAAACATCCAGTTGGAACAGGACGGATAGTTTATTGTTTGTGCCATTTTGTGGCTTTCAGAAACTCCACTGAATCTCCTGAAGTCATAGCAGATTTTCCAGGCCTTCAGCAAAGAAAACTAACCCCCCATCAACAGCTGCACAGGTCTTCCTCCTCGTTAGAAATTGAGGGGTCAATAAGCTGCAAGAGGCTGTATTGCCAGCTTTCTGCAGATCCAAATATCATTAGCAATCCATTGGATGGATGGTTTCTTGCTGTACTGCATAAAAATCACTCCTTTGAGAAAGACTTTCCCCTTGCCCATCCCTTCCATGTACTTTCAGTGCAATACATACTGGAACCATTGGTTACTGAGTAAGATCATTACAAAGGTAATTTCCTTCTGCAGCATGACTCAAAGCTATAATAAAACTTTTATTGGATCGATATCTGTTCAAATATTGAAAGTAGTCATAAATTTTCATGGCATTAACAGAATTCAGTAATTTGTCACTCAAATGGGTCCAGATGAACAGGGTCTATGAAACTCTGTTTGACGGTTGCTAAAGCTACTGAAATAATGCTGGTAATTTGGAAAAAATGGTTGGGTAGTTATGTCTCAAACTATAATTTGTACATCAATAAGATCAGAGAATAACTTTCTGCAAAAGACTGACAGGCTTGTTTCCTGGCTGCCACATTGCCCTGTAGCGTACTCCACTGTGAGCTGAGTTCTGGCAAATATGCTCCACTACTGAACAAAATACAATATTCTCTGCTTCCTTTGAAACACTTACACTCCTTAGCCTTGCAAAAACTGGAAGTTCTGACCATCAAGTAGATTGGCTCTCTTTCTCAGGAAAAAGCTAAGGGGGAAAAAATGACTAGCAGTTTTTCCCTCAGATCGCTTCATGAGTGTTATTGTGAGCTACCCATTAACTTCTTAGCCATTGTCGTCTTAGGCTTTTAAATGGATTTATGATTTACCAATCAACAGTGAAACAGTGTAAAAACAGATGTATTTTATTTATTTTAAATTGCTTACCTTTAGCTCCACAACATTTTCCTTAAGATGCTTTGTTCCTTTTTTTTAGTTTTTTTTGTTTTTTTGTAATAAGAAAGTCTGATATGATGACATGGAAGGAAGAATAATTAAAAAAAACCCTCCACCAGAATCTAATTAAGTTACTCAAGTAAGATTTGTTGTTTGTTTCATTGGGTTTTTTTTCTCTTCCTGAGTAAATACATTTCTTTGATAGAAGACAATTATAACATTTGCTTATCTTTAAAAAAGCAGCAAATTATTTCCGGATTATTTGGTATCATTTTTGTTAAGATTTTGGAAACAGTCCTGTTTTTTAAAATGAGATACCCCTCCAGGCCTCTGATACACTTTAAGTCTTTTGTTTCTCTGGCAGAATAGACACCAGAAGGAAACATGACTGAACACATAATCTGTTACCAGCAGGTTTCATGATACCGTCATTTGTCTTCATGTCACAGCAGGGAGACCAGTGCCAGAGCCCATTTTGTAACATGGATTCTGTCAGTGCCGTTGGTGCGAGCACAACCAAGAATTAAATTCGTCCCTGAACACACACAAACAAACAAACAAAAAAGACAATTTGACCTTGGGTCTCCATTTTAACAAGCCTGATCTGCACAAGCCCTCCAGAGCATTACCAAGCTGACTGCACAAGCCACCACATCGTGCATGCTCTTACGTGAGCTTATGCATCCCCTGATGCCGGTTTGTCATCAATTCTCCTCACCTTCGATATCCACAGAGCAGGGGGGTAATCAAGGCATCCCTCTGTCCTGGTGACCCCATCTGCCACAGCAGCCCTGGAAGCCGAGGTTAATCAAGGCATCTCTCTGTCCCGGTGACCCCATCTGCCAAAGCAGCCCTGGAAGCCATCAATCCATCATTTTGCTCTGGACCAATGCCCATTTGCCGCAGTACTGCCAAGTTCTATAGAATTTATGTCACTGTGACATGATACTTATGCCTTAGGCATACGTACGAAGGCCAGGCGCTAGTACTGTCCTACAGAAAGCACACAGGATTTCAGTCCCTGTGATAAAAGTATAATGTGCCAACTTCATTCAGGTTGCATTGTTAGGTGTTTCCTACTGTAAAACACAGGCATACGAAATCTAAATCTGGAAAAGTATGCTTCAAAATGGCAGGAAGACAGTGACATGATCAGCATAAGCTTTGTCCTGGTACTTACACACTCATATCAGAACTACAAAGCAAAGGACGTTCTCCAATTTTATATCTGGTTATCTGAGCCCAAAGCTTCCTGGTTGATCTCAAAGGTCTTTCTGTACAGATTAGATTGAAATGATAGGCTAAATCTTACACATGATATCAGATGAATGTGAAATTAGCCGTGAAAGGCAAATAATTTACTTTAGTATCTCCTGCTATTTATAGAAACAAAAAGTCATAGAAGAATCAGTTTGCCTGATTTACTAAGCAGCTCTGCGTGAATTAAAGCTACTCTGTGGGTAATATTAAGTAAACAAGTTCCGTTAAAGAGAATGACCACCTTTCTTCCACTGGCATGAGAAATAATCTCCAGAACATCAGGGACAAGGTTTTGTCTCATCTTTTCAGGTCTTTTCAGAAAACCATTTTCATTTAACAGATTTTTTTTCCCTCTGTTCTCAAAAGTACATTGCTACTGCTCTTGAAAGTGTAAGTCAACTATAATGAATCAATTGATGTGTTGAAATGATACTTATATAAGGTTTGGTATATTTCACTGTCTCATGTTTTTGAACACCAATCTATGAAACTCGTTACTTCTACAGATAAAATTAATTTGAAAGCATGAAAAATCAGTATTTAAAAAGCTTCTGAAATCCATTCTAATCTGTATACTGAGGTAAAATATTCTTCTCACAGCTGCATCTGAGAGGAGCATCTTTAAATCTTTTCAATATATTTCATGATTTTTAATTAATTGGGAAGACAAACATTTAAAGACAGAACATTAGACTAATTCCTAATACAATGCACTGAAGCATATGAAAATAAATATGCTGTACTGAATCTTGCATTACATAACACGCCTCATACAAAAAGTCATGTTTGGCCTTTCATGAACTTCAGTAATATTCATTATTATCCAATACTCAGAGAAGTGGCTGAATCAGGTTAAAATAATTTTCTTTGCTGAAATCAAATATAGAGCCATATATAGGAGACTAAAATGTGAAGTAATGAATGAAATACCTTCCTACTTTTTCTGGTTTATAGTGATGCTTTCTTTAGACAAGACCTAAATTTATTATAAAAAATGTATTTTTATATAGTTTATCATTTAACCAATGCATTCTGGTAGAAGCTTTGGCACAGATTGCTCTGATCTTAAGAAAGCAATATAAAGGAACAGCTCTTAGCAAATAGGAATATAAGCAATATTCAGTCACTGAAAGTATCTCTCATTCATCCCCATTTCTGCTATCTTTAATAGAACAACATAAAAAGATATTTATGTAGCACCAGGAGTTTAACTGAGATTGGGAAACTATTATGTGCCGTAAAATCTGTATCTCGGTTAATCCCACGACACCTAGGATCCAACAGAGTTATTAATTCTGTTTCCCAGGAACAGCTTTTGAAGATGTTTTGTATCTCTTCAGTATCAGGAGTCAGAGGACAATGATCTTTGTGTGGAAATTGTTTCCACAGTTTGGCCAGCTATTCTGTCCCGTGTAAACTCACATGTTTCTGTGCTGGTGATTTGGTCCCCTTCACACCATCTCTGAGGTGATCCCTAACACACAGCCTCTTCCTGCGCCAGACACAGAAAGACATATTACAAATAATATGCACTACTAAGTCTGCAGCGGGCACCTAGGACAAACCAAACACCTCCATCATCCACAGTATTATCCCAATGATTTCCACCACAGATGTGGTAACCACCACACCTCTATCTAACCATCTCTACTGTTCCACCACTGATCAGTCAGTTACCAACAGTATCATAAAAAATACACCTTCAAACAACCATATACAGATGAGCCATATAGGTAAACACACATCTCAGTAAAACTAGCAGTTATTTAATGCACGAGAAGAACCAGGATCCTGCATATCATGTCATTTCCTGTGAGAACAAGCAAGATACCAAAACAATATTTTCAAGTTACAATAATATGTCTCTAGTGGAAAGAGATCAGATTCTCAAATTGACCTCTTCATTCCTCATATTCAAAGGAGACACAAAGTATCTTCCAAAAATATGCTTGAGCTAAGATTCCTAGCTATTTTGCTGTAAGAATCAATGACAAGGAAAAAAAAAAATTAACAAATATTACAATTCTTTTATTTTTCTCCATATTCTCAGCTTTAAAGTACATAATATGTAGCATGGCTACAAGGTCACTCACATGTATCGGGGATTGTACTGTAAAAACCAGAATGAGTGGTTCCCCGCCTCCAGGGGGGAACCTGCTCTTAAGAAGTAGAAGATAGTGCATAAGTAGAGTACAAAGGGACATTTCTGGGCATTGTGTATGATCTATAATGTGTCCTGAATTATTTTAGTACTGTTTCAGTTCCATAGCAAGCAGTTAAGGAAAAGCAGCTATTCCTGCGTGTGTTTGTTTTCCTTTTCACAGATGGTGATTGCTCCGTGTGCTCAGCTTTTTCCCAACGCAAAGTCTTTTTGTAACAGATTCTCGTCCTGAACCTCTGCTGAAAGATGTGTAAATGTTCTTGAAGAGGTCCCTGCAGCTTTTGGTTTTGAGAAGGCTTATGTTTACTCTTTGTTTTCTTGCAGTGAAATAAATTAGACCCACAGGACTATGATTCTCACAGCACTGACTAGCAGGGTATCAGCCCCGAAGGGAGAACTTACTCCACAGCTGTCCCCCAAGCACAGGGTCCTCCTCCGTACTGCCTGTGGGCTGCCATCCTGCAGGCTGTGCCAGACACCAGCTAGCTGAGGACTCTTTGGCACAGTGCAAAACCATTTCAAGGAGCATGGTAGTTATTAAACAGTACAGACAGTCATGGGCCAGCACTGATCCATATTTTATCCCAGTTTCATTACACTAGGTGTAACCTATGCATCATTCAAACCTATAAAACAAAACCAGTTGTCTGCACTGGTTAATAATCTTCCCCATCCACATAATGCTGGTGTGCAGAGCTGCTTTACTTCCTACAGACTAGTACAGGAATTTCTTCTAATTGCAGGATGTTTGGAGGACTGGGCGACTGGATGCAGCAAGACTGCAGTGAAGCACAATGACTTGGTTAGAAGTGAGCAGATTATGACTGACAAGCAAAGGAAGGAAGAAAATGGGACAGTGCCTGAGAGGAAGGGTTGAGATGAGTGTGAAAAAAGCAAAAGGTCAAAGCAAGGAAAGGAATGAAGTGAAAAAGAAAGCAAAGAAAACAAAAAAAGAATAAAAAACACAGGGGAGAAGGCAGCTTAGGGGGAATGAGTCGTAAATAAGGCAAGCCTTGAAGCAGGACAAGATAAAAACTACATTCAAAAGAGCCAGACCTGCAGAACTTCACTGAGCTGAATTTAGTGCTTCCAATCCCTGAGGTGGGAATAGCCCAGGTTAAGAAGGGAAGGGAGCCATGGTGAGTTTGTATGTGCTGCTATTCAGACAGATGCAGCATCACTCTATCCTCCATTTTAGAATGATTGCTGAGCCCTTCAGTCACAGAATCATAGAATCATAGAATCATTTATGTTGGAATAGACCCTTAAGATCGTCGAGTCCAACCTTATTCATTCCCATCCTTCTCATCAATAGCTATAAAAGGACAACAGCAGTGTAAGCAGTATGCTTTGCTGCACACAGGTACCATCCAAAAACGGTCTTCCTGTGCTCAGTGGGGAGACATGACCACACGAAAGCCAGTTGGGAGTGCGATTTAACATCTGTACTTCTCCCCTGGCCAACCGCATCCTTCCAGAGTGGTGTCCCTAGTGCATAAACTGCAAGGACTGCAGCTCCCCAGTTCTCTTAGGACCACATAATCTCTACCTGAAATGATGTATTACTGACTGTTTCCCAAACTGCAAGAAGGCTTTCCTTCTGCTACACCACACACAGAATTTCAGTCCATGCAAATTCACAGGTAAATCCTATGAGTTAGGACTAAACCAAGGATTCATTGCTGTTATGCCCTCATCTGGTGCTTTCACTTCCTGCATTGCTCATTTGAGTTTCTGACTAATTATCCAAATTGGCTGCAGGCATGAGTCATGTGCTTTAACACAACCTGATTAACCAGTCAAAAAAGATATAGTGATTTTTCAGTAAAGCAAATTTTTCTAATTGGGTCATGGTCTTTTTTTCTCTACAAGACATCTCATGACAAAGGGTCCAATCAATTTAAAACCTTTCATTCTTGAAAAGTGGTCTACCTCCTACACTGATTATCACGCAAGTTACGATACAGAAAAAAAAAGCAAATCATAGTGATACAGAGATTTTTTTGCATAAGTTTGTCTTAAAGGCAGATGTGCTTGAGCCTCACATAGGCTCTTGCCATTGCATAACATGTTCTGTAGTTCTTGACGTCCTATGAGGAACAGCTTCTCTTAATTCTTTGCCTTTTGAATAATATACATATTATGTTACGGCATATACGACTGAAGATTTTGCTGCAGCTATTGGACTAGTGAAAATCAGAAGCTGTATGTCAGACAGACATGAGAAGGTCTGAAATTGAGTCATATCTGAAGCCTTCTGCAAACATGAATTATGTCCAAATGTCAGTTCTGGATTAAAAGAAAATGTGCTACCAACTGGAAAACGTGCATCCTCCCATTTCTGAAGGATAGGTGTATATTATAAAACAAATCATCTCTTCACCATAGGGTTAATTGGAGATACTTCCCAGTGGGCTGAAATACCTATGCAGCACAATGCCAACACATCAGCTAGGGTCCCAAAAGCAGGCAAAGTAGCTCATTAGCTTGCAGAACCCTTTGTCAGAGGAGCTATTCTGATCCTGACTCTAGCACTAAGATATTTGGAGTCACTTCAGGTGCCTTTGTGAGGTGGATGCAGTTGTAATACCAGGTAGAGGTCCTACAGTGCAGTTTGACTTGGAGCACTCATGGGATATAGCCACCCAACCCACCACTGTAGGGGAGGTTCATTGTATAACTTCACGGTCGGCATAAACCTACCTATAAGGACCACCTCCTACAAAAGCAGAGTCCAACCACAGGATTTCAGACTGAACAACCTTACAAGGACCTTCATCTGAATGTTTTATTTCACCCAATGAGATCACTTAAGACCCTGCCAGGGAATGGGGAAAGGGTATTTCTGAGACAAGGTGCTCAACAGTTGTCAGAATTTGGACAGTTTCACGTGGGCCCCTGCTCCTACTTGCACATTAGCTGAGGCAAAAACTCCCTTTTTGATACTGGTTCCTTGTTGAATCATATTTAGGTTGTGTTAATGAATTATTTCATGAAGCTTTAGTAATTCTGGTGGAAGGAGCAAGACTAGATCTTTACTTGTTGAATACCTTGCATTTAAGTAGGTTTTTGCCCTTTCCTGAAGTACTGAAGATTGGTCACAGAGACAGGATAGAGAAAATGAATTGCACAGCTGCTCCTCACAGTATTAAGGTCTCAGAAGTATTAGCCCAGTTTATCTTGTTTATTACCATTGTCAGATTTGGGGTCAGGAGAGAATTTTCCCCCAATCGGGACTGTCAGGGTCTATTTTTGCCTTTCTCTAAAGACAAGGGCATGGCCCATTTCTAAGGCTTGCTTGATTTCACCCCAGAAATGCCACATGATCTTCATTTTATTTTTTTTCCCTGGAACACAAATAGCTGTAGCTTTTAACCTTATACTTTAGGTCTAAGTCAGCCACAGGCTACTGGGAGTGTTTTGTGGCCTCTGCTGAGCAGGGATATGAGGAAGAGATGTTCTGCGGAGCTTTTGGAATGAACATCTGCTGCATGGTTGCTTGTGACTGAAGAGGAAATTCAGGGCTTCTGTATGATGGTTTCTGGTAAATTGCCTTCCTCCAAGTGCCTTGTGTGATGCACTTCCATCATAAGGGAAGGGGGCATACAGGCCAGCACGTGCACAATTGGCCAAGAACAAACTATTTTAATAAAAAAGTTGACTGAGGTCCAGCTCATTAGAAGTCACACCTTTGGGATACACCTGAAGCACTTTTGTTATAAACTCAGATGTCCACCAGAGCCGACCACACCCCACCTACGTTAGAACTGTGACTTATAAACCACCTATTTTCCTGTCCTGGTCTCTGTGACCCTGAGGCAGGTACAGGCAGAGCTCTTTTCTTCAAGTGTGTGAAACGTGCACTTCCCAGCCCTCAGCGATGCCTTCGCACATCTGCAACAGGAGCCGGTGGCAACAGGCAGAGCTGCTGGGCAGCTGCCTGAAATATGCAGACAAGGTAGATGAAGGAAGGGCTGAGGGAGCCCTTGTTGTGCTCAGAAAGCAGCAGGTTTACAGTAATGTGGCTGTTGCTGTGGTGTATTATTTTCTTTCCTTTTCTTCCCATTTTCTCAGTACCACTTATTTCTTCATTCTTCTGAAAGGGCTCTTCTCCCCACTCACCTTTTCATCAGAGAAAGGATCAGAGCAAATGGGAGGGGAGGCAGAGGAAGGCAGCAAGAAGATGCCAGTGAGCCGTGGGAGGGCTGGCAGGAGTCGCACCAAATCCTGCTCCCATGGTCATCCGTGTCTGTGTGACTTCAACAGTCCATCAGTCCTGTATTGTTTTTTCTGGGTACTTAGTGTTCATTTAAGGTTGAAATTTGGATCTGAAATGATCATGAACAAGTTGATCAGGAAAGGTTTCATAATTACATTGAAAACATAACAGCAAAGGAGAGTAAAACAGAGCATTTTTACTAAACGATAATCTGAGGCTACTGACTCCCTATAAGATAATATGTGAATCGGTGGAATGAGCCTCAATGAGCACAGCAGAGAGATTCATTAGCCAGGGAAAGAATCATTATCAAGCTACTGGGAAGTTGTCCTGCCACTGAATCTTGTAATGAAGTGCCCAAACTTTCAAATTAATTGAAAAGAAAAAGTAATGAAGAGAGCAAGCAGTCTGCCAAATTCATGAAAGGCAAATTGTTAAATGTGTGCATGTGAACATAAAACAAGTTATTCTCCATCTTTCATCTTTCCTTTGCCACTTCATTTTTCTTCTGCCTACTTTGTGATCTCTTCCTCCCACCAGCTCAAACCAGTGTCACGATGACGCAGCGGCTCACTTCGAAGGGCTGTTGATGGGTGTCCCATGACTCCCAGGGACTCGTGTACCCTGCAGGATCACACCAACCAGGCTGCACACCCTGCAAGCCAGGCACATGTTGAATGGGAGCGCAGAGAGTTATGTACAGACAGGAAAACCACCGTGTCATGCTTCAGCGCCTGTCCTCTACTCCGACTGAAACTGCCCCATTTCAGAGTAACATTTTCTAATAGTGTGAATAAAACAATAACTTAATCCTTCCCTCAGGAGAATTACCTAAGTACATTCAGCAGTAGTTTACTCTTAGGTAAAAGGATGATAGCACTGAAAAAAAAAATATTAAAATCAATGCGAACAAACCTGAGTAACATTTAGTCTCTTATGAGAACATTAACACAAGCAACAACAAAAATGCTACAAATAATTTAGATTATAATCAAGGCCATTAAGGAAACATGCACTGTATTAAAGCACATCCGTGTGCTCATACCAACATGCTCCTGGTTTTCTTATTTCTGTAAGGAATATTACCTTTACCTACCCCTTGCATAACACCTGCTGCCGGAGTTTATGCAAGGGCAGCCAGAGGCCTGAACAGACTTCAGCTGATGGTATCTTTGTCCCTAATGGAGATGCAAGAAGCATGCTGTTCCAGTTTGCTGCTGGCAGGAAAAAAGGGCATACCTAGATTTAGATATACATCTTCCAGTCAGCAGAAGACAAGCTCTCTTCTTGCGAAAAGAAAACTTTCCTTCCTAAACAAGTATTATTTAGTTTTCTGTCAGTCTATAGCGCTGTGGAAAATGTTTCATTAAGACAGACTGTGAATTGTTACTCTCCCTGTGTCAACACAAGAGGGTTATGCAGCCTGATTCCACAGAGCCCAGATGTGAGCTAAGCATTGATAATGCTGATACAGATACTACAGACAAGCTTGAATAATTTGAGATGGGAATTTAAAAAGCAAGGCTGGTTGCCAGCTTGGCTAGCAGACGCGTGTGCCTAGAGCGCTAATGGGACAATGATTACTGTGTGCGAGTGCAAGGCACCAGCAAGCTGTGTCACCACTCGGCAAATGTGAGTTATAATGTATGGGGCATCACTGGACATGAAAGCAACTTCGATGCCTTTGAACTTAGGACACGAAACAGGTAACAGGAATGAGCCTGATCTAAATATGCTGATACTCTGTTTCCTTGATATACTGCCGGAGCAAGGCAAGCTGGAGGACTGTTTTTAGCGTTAGTTCAGCCCTGTGGCTTAATGCTCATGCTCCCTTGGACTGTAAAAGACGCAGACCCTGAAAACAAAGAGTGAATAAGTATGTCGGCAACTGGAGAGAACACTTTTATCCAGTCTTGTTTTTAACACCACTGAGAAGAAAATTCTAATCTCATTTGGTGCCCAAATTTGGCTGGTAATCAAGAAATATCTGATTTCTTCTACTGGCCAAAAAAATTGTAATAGATTCTTGACTTTGCTGAAAGGGCTGCTCTGATGGATTGTGCTTCATTGTCAAGGGATGTCCTCATCACTGGTATCAGGAAAATGTATCCCGTTATCCAGTCTGGCAGTAGGGAAAAAATGGTCAATTTGAGGAAACTCCAGATTGTTAGTGACTGCCTAACTCTATTTTGCTTTACTACATGGTTATGATTTGGCCTTCTTCATCATTCCTCTATTGAAATACTTCGTGTCCTTGGGCCTGCAAAGTAAGGCTTCCTTCAGGAAGTCCAGGTAGGCAATAGGAGCACTTCCAGCTCAGCAACCAAGTGGGATTTACACCTTCAGCAGATGCAGAACCAAAACCAAAAGTGTCAAATAACTGCTGGAAGAAAAGAGGACAGCAAGCCTGAAGCTGTCTCTGGCTCAGAAACTGAGCATTTACATACCCTCATAGCAACGTGAAAAACAACAAGGATCCTTTCTGTTGTTCAAAGAGACTCAGGACAGCGAGGGCTGCAGGACCACCCTAAACGAAACTCCAATTGCATAGCACAGTGGCACATGCTGGGTCCTGACGCAATTGCTGGACAATTAGAAGGAACCTTTAGGTCCTGAGTCTGGTCAACAGCAGTGGGAGACTGGGCACTTAATGGACTGTTAACCCACTCATCACACATATTGACAGTATTGATGGGTTTCTTTTGTACTTTAAGTATGGGTTTCTTTTGCGCAAGGCATTAGGATGCACGGGACCTGGGGTTTAACTAGTTATGAATTTCTTCTTAACAGCGATTTTGGGTCTAACTAACTATTATCTCTTAAGCTTTGAAGTTTGGACTATTTTTGGATCTTCAACTTGTTTTGTTGGCATCACAATACAATTTTCAGTAGTTCTGCTTTTGTGAGGTGTAGAATATACCTTAACTCACTTCTGGATGTATTAAGTCAGTGTTTTTTCATTGAAGCACAAAAAGAATTTAAACCATTATCAGTTTTGCTGCAGAGAAAGCAAGCCCCTGACAAGTATTTTATTCCCTATTCATTTTAGAGCATTAACACAACAAATAAAGGACTGATAAAAATAAGCAATTCTCCAAAACTGGTACAGGGTCATGTTTACTCATTCTGAGCAGTTTCTTTTTTAACAGGAATATAGTGACAGTCTCTCTTAACTGCTTTTCCAGATTAGGCAGCTTATCGCCATATTATTTAAAAATAAAATCTTACTCAGAATTCTATTTCTTTTTTATTTCTAATTTTTGCTGAGTAGAACTGTAGTAATTGGGTTCCTTCATTCCTCCACTTACATCATCCTGGGTCAAAAAAATTCAGGTGATTAAAGTGAAATGGAGCAAGTAATGGATAAAGCATTAATATCAGCACAAACGTACTGATGTGAATGCCTTCACTGCACAGTATATACCTCCCACTATTGCAGGAGGGTTTGAAGTCTGCTGTTGGACAGAACAGTTATGAAATTTGGCTCCTGAGACAATAACACTTCAAGCACTATGTGTTTATAATTTATCCACAATGGGCAATAGCATCCACAAGCAACCTAAGGGCCCTTCCAGCTGAGAAATCAGGAGAGTTGCAATGTCCAAGGCACTTGGTTTGAAGAAGTTTTTAGGATGCCCCAAAGATCTTCTTAATCCACACTTTACTAAAATGGTGGATCGTTTCTCCCTATGGTGGCGTTCGGTCTCTTGATGTACAAAGCTCACTCAGACTGGGACACTGGAGAAGTTCTCTTGCATAGGCTTGGATTCCTACATTTCAGGCAGAGCTTGCCTTCACAAATGCATTGTAAGAGGTTCACTTATGACAAGGTGTAAGAAAATGTAAAAACAATGGGTTCAGGTTATGCTATGGAGATTTTGCAGGTTCCTGACTACTTGTATTGGATGCTTTAGAGAAAGGCAGGCTGCAGCATTAGCAGGACCACCACCTTCAGAGGCTCTCCAGGGTGCTCCAGCTGCTGCTCCCCAGCAGTCACAGCCATCAGTCAGTGAATTAGGAAGTTTCCATAGTAGCAAGGTGGGAATAACACAAATGTCGCGGGTCCTGCCCCTCTCTGTACGCAAACTGTTTTTGGCATGATCCCTTGTGTTTTGCACAGCTGCTCTGGTCCCAGAGCTGGCCAGGAGAAGTATCAGGTCTGAAGACCTGAGGATAGGGGATAAATCAAAACATAGGTATACTTTGATACAAGTCTCCTTTTCTGTTATTTCTTACTCATTCTTCCATCTCTGTGTATCTCCACTGGATACACAGGATAATATCTCTGTCCTGTGAGATAGGACTCACAGGAGGACTTGGGGGTGTTGGTTGATGAGAAGCTCAACATGAGCTGGCAATGCATGCTTGCAGCCCAGAAGGCCAACCATACCCTGGGCTACATCAAAAGAAAGGTGACCAGCTGGTCAAGGGAGGTGATTCTCCCCCACTTCTCTGCTCTGATGAGACCCCACCTGGAGTACTGCATCCAACTTTGGAGTTCTCAGCACATGAAGTACATGTACCTGTTGCAGAGGATCCAGAGGAGGGCCACGGAGATGATAAGAGGGCTGGAGCACCTCTCCTACAAAGACAGGCTCAGAGAGTTGGGGTCGCTCGTCCTGGAGAAGGGAAGGCTCTGGGGACACCTTATAGCAGCCTTACAGTATCTGAAGGGGGCCTACAGTAAAGCTTGAGAGGGACATTTTACAAGGGCATGTAGTGATAGGACGAAGGATAATGGCTTCAAACTGGAAGAGAGTAAATTTAGATTAGATCTCAGGAAGAAATTTTTCACTATGACGGTGAGGGACTGGAACAGGTTGCCCAGGGAAGTGGTGGAGGCCCCATCACTGGAAGTGTTCAAGACTCGGCTGGATGGGGCTTTGAGCAACCAGGTCTAGTGGGAGGTGTCTCTGCCCAAGGAAGGAGGGTTGGAACTAGATGATCTTTAAAGTCCCTTCTAACCCAAACCATTCTATGATTCTATGATTCTATCTCCATATTTATTGCTGTCTCACCTCTTCCACACATACACAAAAAAAAAGTTTACTGAAAGCTCAAGTCTCAATTTGCCCCTAGTTTCTGAACCATAGGAAATGACTGCTTAGGGATTTAGTTTGTTCTTTTGATCCACTAACAGGATCTTCCCAGGACACATGCCAGCTCCTCTTTATCTGTATTCTCCTATTTGTGAGAGCCCTGTGACCTTGGATGTTATGGGACTGAGAGTACTTGTGTGAAAAATTCACCTTTTTCAAGTACTTTACCAGCTCTGGATATCAAATAACATAACAAGGCACCAAAAATAGCACATGTCCCAAATCAGAGCCAGCGTTTACTGAGGGCTGAACACAACTAAGTATTTTGGTGACTTCCTCTGATAAATGATCATTTTCTTTTGATCTAGTACCCAGAAAATGCAATGAATAACAGTATCATAAGGGGGGTCCTTGCTACTCAAAAGGTTATTTTGCCTGTATTTTATCTATTTTATTTTCTCCCACAGGAAAAGGTATAAACACTAATGAGTGTGGATTGTCAGCTGCAAGAAATCCAAATTCTATTTTTGGATGAGCAGGTCAAAGCTCACCTCCAAAAGCTCAAAACATTGCACATTAATAATTTATTTCTCACCAAAAAGGTACTCGGGAGCTATAGATATCTCTCTTTTCCAAAAAATAAACAGGTGCCCAAGGTCTAGGCATGCCCAGAAGCACCTCAGTGCTGAATGATTATGTCTTTGAAGCACTGAAAAGATACATTTATTCAGTGATCACTAAATATAGAGCTCATAAACATTAATAGGTGCAGGCACTGAAGCCCAGGTCTCATCACTTCCAAATGAGTGCCCGAAAAAACAGGGCAAAGAACTGTGCCCCTTGCTTTTCTTCTCCTGTGCATCCACACACGTGATGTATGGTTAATGCACCACACATGAAGCAATTAAGCAGGAAGGTGGGCCTGAGAGAGACCCATAATGCTGCTTTTACGGAACGCTTTTGGAAGGCAGTAAATGTGACATTAAATCCTAATGCATAAAAAAACCTAATGGAAAGTCAGTCTCCCACATCCCACTGTCATGCCTGACCTACTAGCTCACCAAGACCCATCACCAGTTCAGAGGAAAAGCCCTAGGAACCTGATTTCGTGATGTCTTATGAATCTTAAGTGATAGGAATTGTCAGAATAAAGGCCCATATATTGTACTAAGATTCTTCCCTCCACACATTTCCTCCTAATGCAGCTCCACACTCCTGTGCTGGCTCCCCCTGGCTTTGGGTGTGCTGCATGGGGCAGGCACCCCAGCTCCGCTGGGACTGTGGGTGCTGCTGCAGGGCCAAGTGCCTAAAATACAGATGCTGCAACGCAAAGTACTGCTAGCTCCATTCTGCTTAATGGATGGAGCTCTCAGGTGCAGATCCCGAATCCCTGGATATTTCAGCGCCTTCATGACTTAAGCAGTACTTCTGAGCATTGGCACTAGTGCTGCAATTGTAAAGGAATTTCTCCTCAGGTAAAGAGACACCTCACTGAGGTGCCACATAAAAGGAGTGAGGGTACAATAAGTGTTAGTGGGAGTTTGTTACCATAGAGTAACTGGTTTGTATCTCAAAGCCTTGATTTCAGAGTTTTCAATAGAGATCAAAAAGGCTTTGTCACAGCATTATTTATTTTCCATTTTCAGGGAAAACGCGCAAAGTGAGAACCTTCGGTGCTGCTACCCCTGCAGCCTAAGATTTCAATCTTAAGAATAAATTACTTTCCAAATTTATTATTGCACAGAGAGTTTTCACATTATTGGCTCCAATGAATCTGGAGTTTCTTGGAAAGCTCATTGGTGTTTATCAGCTTTCATCACAAGAGAAAGCAAAGGAAATTCAGACTTTGAGAGAATTTTTTTTTTAACATCACTATGGAATGACAAAATTCTGTTTTCTTTCTATGACCTGAATTGTCTACCACTTTTGTACTATATTCAGCTTTTTATTATTGTTTATAAGATGATTTTAGCAGAAAATCTATGAAAAAATCATATAAGATAAGAAAATTATTTAAACAGATGTCTGCTTATCTTAAGTATATTTGTGTCTCTGAAGAGATATAAAGATGTACGTATATATCTATTTGGTATATTTATACGTATAGTTATACTGTTAATGTTCAAGCAATAAATGCACACAATCACATGGAGTCTTATATATCAGTCAGCATTTAGAAGCAGAAGAAATGATGTTTGATCTTGGCAATATTCTCTGTCCAGAGACATAAGAATAATGGTTGTAATGGTTGTGTGCCAGGTTAAGCAAAGCAAACACATGTTTCCTTAGACTATTTTGCTATCCAGACTTCATTAAAATTGGCTTACTAAATATGTGAGAACAGTGTCCCTTCTTCAGATCAACAGAGAGTACGAATATTACCAGATACATGGCAAGGAGACTCAGTTTTTTGCAAGCACCCAGTTGAGCCCTGCCTTGCTGTCCCCACCACAGTGGGGGTCCCAGCACGCCCATGAAGCTGCCAGCTTCTTCAGCACTCCAGACCAGCTCTGGAGGGGGATATAGAGCTGCCAAGTATTTGCACATGGGTCCTACCGAGCAGCCAAATCAAAGGAAGGACTAAGCCTGTAATTCAAACAAATGCACAATCACAGCAAAGACCTCTCACTGGCAGCAAACCCAACTCTGCTCACCCTGCAGCAAGAGGGATGTTTCCAGGGCAGCTGCAATCCCAGACTCAACAGGGTGAAGTGTGGCACCAGACCACCACCTCCTGTGGGCTCTTGTGACACTCCAGGAGAGAAGGCAAGAAAGGAAAAAGGAAGAATGTTTCATTTCCCATTCTTTTATCTCAGATCTGCTTCTCATTTTTCCCTTTCTTCTTTTTACTTCCCAAATTAAACTTCTCTGGCATGCAAGGCAGGCAGCTTTTATTGCTACATCACTGAAAGTTTGCTGGTTCGGGTTTCTGAACCAAGTGTGTGTCTCTTTCTGAGAGGTGTATTACTAGCTCTTGTCATAACCGAAGGATAAAGCTTCATAGGGAAAGGAATGTAAAATATTTCCAATAGTGCGCTCTTTTTTTGCCTCAAAAATTAATGAAACTAATGACTTAGTCACTCAGCATTCATAGACATACCCATGGAGGTGAATTAATATTTCTTTTAGTGCCTAGCTTCCATCCATTACATCTGTTCCCATCTTTTTTGCAGAAGGTTATTAGAAACTGTGTTATTACACCTAATTTTACTTTGTTTTCCCTCCAGTTCTTTATTGTCTGGAGCAAGCGAGCCTAAGGACCACCAAAACAGAAAAAACCAAGGTGGTTTATCTTTGTCTGATAGTTCCCTACAAGAATACATGAATGCAGCTCTACAAAATTCGGTTGAGTTTTGCTGAACTTTGTGAATGGAAACTTCAGTGTTGTCTTTGGCCTGAAGTTCACAGAACATCCCAGCATGCCCTCTGTTGTGATCATCGTGTCTTACATCATGTCACCATGAGACCTCCCTTCGTCCACTCCTACTCTGTATATCACTGGATTTTAGTTAATGATCATGCATTTAATAGCAAAGAGTTCAAATATACTCACAGTCTTGAAGTCAGCTGAACCTAGTGATACTATAATGGCATTTTTAAGAAGTGAATTATGTTTTACATTCTTCTGTTATATTAATAAACTATGTTGTTCTCTGGTTGATATGAGATGATATACAGGCAGTAAGTGATCTAGTTAAACAAATAGTATTATGCTTTCTAAATTATTAAATGGAAAATATAGCTATTGGCATCACTTAAAATGTTATCTTTAACTATGTTTCATTTCTATGAGAGGAAGATATTTTTATGCTTTACTGATGCAAGCTAACATAGCTTCCCATTCCCCTAAAATGTAAAGAGGCTCCAAAACATGACAATCAACTGATGTACACGGATAACTATTAACGCAGTAAGTGGGTTTTTTTCTGCACTTGTACTGGATGTTATTTCCAACCAGCTATGAAGCCAAAGATAAAATACTCTAACTAAGCTTATACTAATGAGGTCAGTTTAGAGGTAGGACACTGTAAAGGTTCAGATTCACTGTTACCCTCTGTGTACAACATTGCAAAGAGCAAGCACTGGAAGGTAATACTGCAGATGTTCTAGCTCCTGAAACTCAAGTGAGAAAATCCAGCTCCTACTGCATGTACAAATGTACTGAGAGCAATAATTATTCCACGTTTTTGCTCCGTTTTAGGTGTCCTTCCAAAATTTGTTACAGGCCATTTACCATTCATATACAAAACTAAGAAACATAAAATAATGTCAGGCACAACTAAAAGGATAACACCTGTGAGCTGAATCCAAACAAGAGAACTTGGTTGACTAACCTCAGATATCTAAACACAGAAGTCAGGTCTTTATAGCACCTCTGCCAGCTTCTGACAAGCCAGAAGCACATGTGTTCGCCAGGGAGTCGTTAGGGAAAACACCAGTCACTTGGCATTGCTAGTGTCTTAATGATTGTCCCAGCCAGCTTTAGGAAGAAAAACTGGTTCCTTGTCAATCTTTTAAAATAGAGGACTTTAATTTGTCTTTTTTAACTCCAGCAAAGAATTCAGCACTGTTAGTCCCCGAAGAAAGGAGGAGATAATTTTCTGCAAATGCTTGTGACTTGAAAGGCTGAAGTGTGGAGAAAGCACTCAAATTCCCTGACTTTCCCAGAGCACTTCACATTTGCTGTATGCAGGACCCATGGACCCTTACAGTTAGGTTTCTAAGCACTGTGTTGTGAGTTCTGCTAGGTGACTACAAAGCCAAAAGATGCTGTAGTATGACATACTGCAACACCCAGTTCCTCTCTATGGATCCTCTGCAATTTGTATTGCAGACTTCAAGTAGTTAAATGGTTTTACCTGTGCAACACAAAACGCCCAATGTAGGAATGTCTTTCTCTCCATGCTTGGTGGCAGAGTTCCTTCCATCAGCCTCTGCTCTCTGTGTTGAGGTGCTCCCATCTCCTCTGTGGTCCTGGCACTGCCTACGCACAGTTAGGTTTATGAGTAACCTCAAGATGTGCTTATTGTGAAGCAGTCGTGTATGTCATTGTCCTATTTGTCCAGCTTAGGAGTCTATCTGACTGGAGAATCACAGCAGGGTTGAGAAGGCCATAATATGTCTTGTTAAAATATGGGAAAGTTTCTTGTTGATGAAGAGAGAATAATGAGTGTGGGAATTACTCTTAATTTCTCCTTTTATTTTTGTGAACTAATTTGTGCCGGCTGGTCCAATATGGAGTTAGTAAGTTTCTTCTCAGCTCCTTCTTGGAACAAGCCACCATTAGGGGAGCAATGCTAGGGCTCTAAGAGCACAAGTACAACCTGCTTGGCTGTTATGACATCCTTTCCATAAAGAAACAAAACATGTAAAGGTTGTTTCACACAAAGGAATTCAGCTGTCACAGAAGAGTAGGGAAGGTACAAGAGAAATTTGAAAGGGCATCATGAGAACTAAGGAAAGAAAACTGAGGCAGGACAGCATTCAGAATAGTTTTCACATTCAAGGACAAGCCAAGAGCCTAAATAGATCTTTGGATCTGGGCCCTACAGTACTGAAAACAAAGGTGAGTTAGGAGATAGGATTGTAAGTGGGCAAGTTGAATAAAGGAGCCTTATTTTGATGTAGAATATGCAAGAGCATGCTTGCAGGCAGTGGGACAGGAGCCAGCAGAGTTGAAGGTGAGGCTGAGATAATGAGAACAGAAGTAAAGGAGGAAAGGCAGCTTGAGATAACAGGGACTGAGGGAATGAGAGGCACATAACAGTCCTCAGACCTCACAACTGGAGACAGGCTATGACAGGGAAGGGGAAATTAATAGTGGGGCAGCAAAAGGATGGAGAGGGCAGAAGCTCTAGTTGGACTAGTTTTTGTAAGAGATGGTGCAGAAGTATGAGGGGGAATCAAGACAGTCTAGCAGCAATGATGGGAATATTGTCAAAAAAAACAATAGAGTGTCTCTGGCCAGATAAAATACTCTCTTATAACTTACAGTATCAAAATATAATCTCTATCATCATCATTAGAAATAACAGTGGAAAACAATTCACCTCTGAATATCTGACAATCAAATCCATTCTTCAAGAATATATGCCCAAAAACATTTACCTACACAATGAATTACAAAGTTTTCCTGCCATTTGGAAAGAATGAAATTACCCAAAATACAAAAATTACTGCTTGACTGCCAGCACTTGCAGCTTTTTTTACAAATCTACTTTTCCAGTTGTTGTATATTTTTATGTCATTTCAGCATTGAATTTCAGTTTCAAGAAGGGGAAGGGGAAGCTGCAATCAGAAAAGGGGATCATACAGACAGCAGAGGTCATTATGGCCTGCACGTCAGACTGGATTGTGGTAAAAGAGGAGCAGAAGAAAGACTAATGTTTTTTTTTCCCTCCATAAGTAAAAACTATGCCTGAAAGTCCATTAAATGAAACTATTTTTGAAAAGCCTTACAGAAAAACAGGTTTAAGGTATTCATAGCCAAATTCCAAACCCAAATTTTTCAAAATAACTACTATTTATTTGGGGAAAGGGTAAAATTTCTCTTAAAGAAGGAGGGGGATTTTCAGGCAGCAGTGTGTAATCAGTTCTGGGGAGGAAGAGGGGAAAAAATAAATGCCTTTCTGGAGTTATCACATCCAAAATCATTGATTCCTGTCAAATGCCCTATGGTCCCAAGTCAAGGTTATGGCCTCGAAGGAGGATGTGCTGTGGGCTGCACTCAGTCAGCCACACACCAGAGTATTGAGAAGCAGCCTGGGAAGGCATGTCACTGCCGGGGTGACAGCACTGTCCAAGCAATGGACTTTCCACTGAGGATGGAGCCTGGTTCCCATTGCTCCTTGCTCCCTGCTCCTGGGGCTTCTTCCCCAGCAAAACAAACCTCCTGAAATACAGAAACCTGCTTCAAGTCTTCTCAGCACTCTGCAGGACTTCGGCTTCCTGGGCATGAGCGTATTGTCTTCCAGGCTAAATTGTCACACTCAAAGCTGCATTATTTTCTGAGCAATCGTACTCTGCTTTGAAGCACCTCTAGGGGGGGAGAAATTCTCCGACTATGGCAAAACACAAACAAGCTGGATTAACTTGGCTGTAGACATTTTATTGGTGGGAGCAACAAGTGCTACAATCGTATTTGTTGCCCATATACAGGCCCAACTGTGGTTCAGTAGGATTTCAGAAATAAGGAGATGCAGCTGTGCAGGCAACTTTCCCACATTTTAAGGAGAGGCTTCAGCCTGCCTCAGATTTCAGGACAGTAGCAAAGCCATTGCTGTTCACTTCCATGAAGGAAATGAACCCACAGAGGCCTGCAAGATCTACCTGATGTTTACATGCAGAGGTTTCAGAAGGCGGCCTCTCTCATCACACATCAAGTTTTATTTCTCATTCAGAAATTGATACAGGCAGCTCTCTGCAATTATAGGACACCATAACAAAATGATTGTGCTTAGGTATGATCCGAGCAGGAATCTCTTTTGGATTGAGTTCTGTGATCAGAGATGAGCTCAAGACATGCATTCCCACCCACTGAAAGTAGGAAGCCCAAGGGCTTCTTTATGTCTTTGGAATTACATGCTGCACAAAAGCAGTCTCCATGCAAAGTGAGACATCACTTGCCATCACCACCCCAGTCAGTTTTCTCAGGCTCAAGTTTTTCCCACCAAAGTTTATGCACGCTTTAATTATTTACTATTGCTATAGTCTTTCTATTGCTTCCTTTTTTATCTGCTTCCTGTTATCTTCCTTCCAAACCTTTCTTCTATCTAAGTGTCTCATGAAACACTTCCAAAGGTTGCCCCTCCCTTACTGTCACCAATCCATGTTATTCCATTCAGTGTTGTTTTTCTGTAGGTAAATCCCCTCAAAATACCTTAGGGCTGACTGTGAAGAACTCTTGGTCATATTAGGATGCTAGTAGATTACTGGGTGATTTTGATAATCCCATAACCTACTTGTCTGCATTTAGTCTAAATATCTCATTATAAACCCAGGAACGTATGGGCATGTCTGTCCTGAGCAGTTCACTGTAGCATGGAGCCATGCCACCCTTACGAAGATTAAGTTGATTTGATAAATGCAATCCTAACAGGGCAGCTCCCTTCAGGGGAACGACCTCAGGCCCTGGGGACAGTATCATCCCCTGAGCATGGCACTGCACCAGCGCTTGGTCCAGCAGTGCAGCCTCCTGCCCAAGACAACCCGCCTGATGCTTGCTTGGGGGTGACTGCCCAGTGCCCGTGGTGCCCTCACACCAGGCAGGCTTCCCAAATCATCATTCAAATGCAGCGGTGCTCAGGCTTATAATTCACTCAGGCACTTCAGAAAGCCCAATATCCTCTTCTTTGCCCATCAATATTCACATTGTGATCCTTGTGAATGCTTTTGAAAACATTCAGTTCTCTTTTCTTCGCATTTGATGTCTTTAAGGACAGTAAGTTGTCCACTGACTTTAGGTACAAACTTCACTTCCTTCAAAGACAGAAAATTACACCAATACAAATTAGAGCAGTCTCTCTTCTGCTCACCCAAATTGCCCCAAGAATTGCCTGCTCCCAGACATGGAAGCATTTAAACTTCTTAATTTACTGGATGCCAATTTAATTTATGTTTTTCCTTAACATTGCAAAACCAAATATTTTTTGCCTTTTTTTCCCTCATGAAATATTAACCGTGCTTCTCTGACCTTTTACCAAAAAGGATAAATAATAATAATAATAATAATAATAATAATAATAATAAAGCAAAACAGCAGACACTTTACATGGAAGATTTGAACACAAACTGCTGAACTCCAGTGAAATTATAAACCATCAAAAAGAATATTAGCAGCTTAAAACATAAATTAGATTTTGCCAGATCCAGCGTGATGGCCCCAAATGAGACCATGACAGCTAAATAAGCCTCCAGAAGCTAAACAGAAATATAGCTCTTGGAGGTCACAAGCCTGGTGAAAGCAAGTCTTAAATGCAAAAGATCCATCTTACTCCAAGGAAAGATGGGGAACTACGTTAAAAAACAGAGTTCCCTTGGCTGTGAAAATAATGTGAAATGAGAGAAAAAAAACATATGAGGAATGCAGCAGTTTTGACGTAACCAGGGATTAAAACACTGGAGGTGAAATCCTGGCTCCTGTCAGGTTGGATATTGACTTCACTGACTTGAGGCTTCATCCTGCATCTGCACCACAAGGTAGGGAAAAAAACATCTGCTTGATTCCTCGAACTGTTCTCTTTCAAGCTGTGTTTTGTTTGCTTCTGCTTTGATCTTTGCATCAATTGCATGTTCAATGGAAGCTGCTTCTCTTTTGTTTCATTTTATAATCAGCGGTACCCAGTCGCTGCGGGGCTCAGCGGAGAGGGAGAGAGCAAGGCTGGCAGCTGGGTGCCCACATCTTCTGGGCTCTGCAGAGAGCTCAGAAAAGCTTTTGAGGCTGCTGTAGCCATGTGGAGTAAAGATAAATGTTAGGCAACTCTTATCGTAGAGAAAGAGGCTTCAGGAGATTATGGAGAACAAACAAAATTACACAGCACTACTTCAAAAAATACAAACTGAACGTGCGGTTCCCAGTGCAGTGCCCGTCCAAGAAAGCCTCTTTTGTTGCGTGGTGTGCAGACAGCATGGGACCTGTGCTATCACCTCGTACCACCTTGCACAGAAGAAATACGAGGCTGTGAGTCCCAGCTACCCTTACACAGAGCTGCAGGCTACCTGGGGGGCTCCCCAGGAGGGAGGGCACTACAGCCAGAAGGTGCTTAGAGCCACAGCCAGCTCTTCCCAGGGCTGGCGACATGCAAGAGGTGGGCAGCACCCATGGCCAGGCAGTGCTGGAGGGCTGTAACCCCCAGCCTCCGTCAGCAGGCTGGGTGAGGTGCTGGTGCCCACGCACCAGTGCTCTTTGAGGGTAGGCATCAGGAAGGGGATCAGGAGGAGTGAACCATGCGCCTTGCATTTGGAAGAGCAGGAACGAGCAGAAGCTGAAAAAGGGTAGGGCAAGCCTTTACATCAGGAAAAGCCTGTAGACAATAATGGTGATTGGTGCAATGATTTTTGTAGGACAGCAACTGCAGCCCTGTCGCTAGAGACCATTCAAAAGTGGCACGGGGACACTTTCATATGGTTTTAAGGTAATGGGTGAGATGGCTCAGGAAGGATTTGCACCTACATGAGTGGTGGCCTAGGTCAGCTCTGGCCTCTGAAAGTCACTGAGAGCTTGCTATGTTCTTCTGCAGATCCCAGTCCTACCGCAGTAACCTTTATTAATAACACTGGCTAAAATGTCCCAATCCCCTATTTAGTCTTTACACGATAATGAGCCTAAATAGGCAATCTGATATTTACCCAAAGCTCCCACTGATTTCAGTGGCAGCTGGGATTGCTCAGCAGCTCTGAAAATCAGGCTACTTATATTTAGCTATTTAAATATGGAGTTAGGAACCTAATTTTAGATGCTTAAATTTGAAAATTTTGACCCTAACATTCTATATCTTTTTCCACTACTTTCAGCAAAATTTTGAGGAAAATAAGAATATTATGAATAAATTATAAGATTATGTGTTTATTCTCAATAGACTGCATTCAAATATCTCTTTGCTGACTTAAAATAGCTGTAACTTCCAAACCAGTGCATTAAACTTCACTTTAATCATGTACAACTGGTTATATTATGAAAAAAAATCCAGCATGCAAAGGTTTTTATTTCACCAGGTTTAATTTAAGAAAGTTTTATTTTATTTTCTGGAGAATAAAAGTTTGACCAGTACTCCAGGCAATGGAAGCATATCCGTTAGCTTTCAAAAAAGAAGTGTATCACTATCATTTTTTTCCAGAAGATACCAATTGTACTGTGATGAATGTGATTTATCTTATTATCCTTTTATATTTTCCTCTGATAACTTAATTTTATTTTACTTCAGAGAATATTATTAATACAATAATTCATCTGAATTGTGGAGGCCCACTTCTTCACCCCTGCAGCTTCACAAACATTTCATATAAAGACCCTGAAAGAGGGATACCCTTCATTAAATGAATCAGCTGTGCTACAGCACAATTTTCACTTGATTCTCCTGTACTTCACAAACAGAGGATAAAAATCCATGCTTTTTATTTATTTTTTTCTTAATAAATTAATACAAAGTATGACTACTTCCTAAAAAGTGGTCCCAGTGAAGAAACACCTTATTTATTTGGCTGGAACACCCCACCTGACCAAACAGACGCATGACTCCCTCAAAAAACCTCAGCTGTTGTGGTTTTTGGGAGGGACCTGTTACAGTGCAAAAACACTTTACCAACTCTCAGTACTCTGCTGGAGGTTCCCACTGCGGTAGCTGATGGGATTGCATACATGGACCCTATCTGTTGGACACACAGCCTGAGTGACTGTGCCTGGCCACCATCTGCTTTACTGATCACGTGCATGGGCCACTTTTGCTTCAGTTACTGTGTACGTGGGCCCTGTCTGCTTTAGTGGGAAGTCAGGAAGCTCAGCTTAAGCTTATCATCACCAGCAGTGATACCCAGGCTGCCCAACGGCCCACGGGGAGAGGGGTGCCCATTGCTATTCTCTCTGCTCTGCTCTGCTGGGGGCAGCTGGGCTGGGTAACCTCCAACAGAAGGTGGTAACAAGCAGCACCCAGGCAGTAAGGTTTTAAACCACCACAGCTGCTTGGTAAGTAAACATACTGTATTGGTGCCTTTAATAAAAGAACAACCACCACCAAAAGAGCCATCAGAAGCCTTATACCTTTTTCCTTTGGTCTTTCCTCCTCTTTCAAATTTGCTATTCCCTCTACAGGGACTATTGCTTCTTTTTTCTTTTTATTTTTTCTTTCTCCTTTTTCTCCCATGATGGAGAATTTCTCCCAGCAATTCTTTCCCTCTAGATCCTCCACCTTCTTCCTCTCTTTCAAACAGATTTCCATTTCTTCATATAAGACTGATCTCCATTTCATCATCCCTCTTATTCATCTAAGTCTAAGATTACTGTAGGGCTTCCTGATGTAATGAGCATGAAAGCTACCCTCCCTGCCTGACTTTCTTTAAAAGTCATAAATTTGCAGGCAGAGACTACCCTGGCTGTAAACCCCTGGGTATCTTTGTAAACTGAATGCTGATCAGAGCCTTCATGGAGCCCTGGATATATGCTCGGTCACGCAGTAGCACTAGTGCAAGTGGTGCACATATCCAGAAAGGGAGAGCGGCATATGGCCAGGGATGAGCTGGGAATTGAGGGAAGGAGGGAGGGAGGGAGGTGGTCTGTATGTTAAGAGCCTTGGTTGCCTGTTTGAAGAAGCAGGATAGCCCAAAGGCTGTCTTGTGAGATGGAAGGGAAGAAAAGCGTAGGTGGAATGAATCAGGCAAAGACACATTTCAGCTATGTATGGATCTTTACCCAAACTAAACAGAGGTCGAGGATCCTCAGTGGTTCCCCAGTTACTCCAGTTACCAGCTTCACATTTCCAAGGTCACATTTTAAAGAAATAGTTAATATATTTTCTGTGGTGGGGCAGTCAGAGAGGAATTTACATTTTAACTTAAACTAAAGTTAATTCCTCCACATTGAGTTTTTTTGGGGAAGCTGAGCTTTTTACTAGCAGCTGTATGATTTTTGACATACAAAATACTTTTGTGTTTTTTTAACTGCCTCTCTCTTTCACTGCCTTTCATGTTTTCTGCCTTGGAATTGTTCAGGATCTCTGACACTAATTTGCTAAACAAATAGAGAGAGCTCTGACCTCTTGGCTTAGCATATTTAAGAGGTAATCTCCATACAAATTTGGCACAGGAAGTAAAGTTATACAAAACCAGTTCATGCTGAAATCAAACAGGAAGAGGCACAGATAGCATGCTCCTATTTTGCACCGAGAACATACAGAACAATTAGGAAGGGGCATGCAACTGTTTCCCAAACACTCTGAATACGGGATTACCAACAGCAGAAAACAGATCCCAGTATAAGTATTTCTTCTGGGATTCCTTTTCTCATGGAAAGATTTTTTTTTTTATTTTTGATGACTGTTTTTTGTTCAAATATATATTTAGTGAATATGTATGATCATGTAAATCTTAATGAAAAAAAGCAGAATTCCTGTGAATTTTCTCTACTTTGACGAGTGTATATGCTATTTTTTATGGGAACTAGACAAAGTACTCACACAATATGAGACAGTTTGCACTGTTGGTCTGTATGATCACAATACTGTTGAAGAGGGAATATGACAGGACAAGACTTCTGGCTGCCCGCAGAAAAGAAATTGGTAGCAGACCAGCAGATTCCTTATACTGGAGCTATAGGATTCCTCAAAGGCCTCGTTTTTTCCTTTCCTATTTACAGAGAGTCAAAAGTCATCCACTTAGCTACTCCCTACAGTGTTTTCTGTCTTATCCAAGCTGCCAGACAGCAATAAACTGCCAGTAGGGTAAGTGACAAGGGCATTCACGTCCTCAACCTTAGGCCCAGATTACAAACTCGGCCTAGATGTGCTGATTACAGTCACAAAGCTTCAGTTGTTTTCGACTCACAAAGTGCTGCAAGTGCAGCAAGCGCTGCTCTGCCGCTCTTCCACCTCTGCATCCCCGATCAAAGTTTTATTCCTACCCACCTCCAGCATAAAGACGAACACAGAGGAGGCAACAAACCAGCTCCATTTGGTGTTGCTATGCCAGGCGTGTGTGTGAAGCTGTAGTCTCATTTCTCCAGCATTGTCTGTAGAGGTACTCAGTAAACGATGCCGGATTTGGTGAGCTGGTCGTAAACTCAAGCACAGCCTCTGGTCTCTCTCAGCTCAAGGCTGATTAGGTTCTGAAAGAGCAAACGTGAGGATAATAATAACCTGGTATGGTGTCTGAAAGTGAAGATGCATCTTAGTAGAAAAAACCTTACTAGGTATATAGAGAGATATGTGTGTGCAGAGATGACCAAAATTTATTTGAGGATAGGATTGCCAGAAAAGTTTAGCTTAAGCTCTGCTTAAACAACCTGTAAACCTGCCCATTTGCAGAGAAGGCTCTTAAAATGAGAGAGCAGAAATGTTAACTGCAACCACCAAACCTCCAAAACTAATTTTCTCAATGACAAATCACTTTAGACCGTTCCTCCTTTTATCACCCAGCAAGCAATACACAGAAAAATTCAAACTGCAGCCCTCGATGCCGGAGCAGCAGAAAGGCCAGGTAGCGTCCTGCCTTCCTTTGCGGCCTACCCAGCAGCGCTTCTGACAGCCGCCTTAAAATGTTTCAGAGGCGTTTTGGCACAGGCAGTGTTTTTTGTGGGAGAAGACGAGAGCAGGGCTGGGGCAGCACCATCCTTTCAAAGATTTCTAGCCAGCAGCAAAGTTTCATCCCGTCAGCTGTTCCTCCTTGGAACGAAAAGGGGATGGTTTGCTGACAAGCCAAATGACGGCTGCGGTGGCTGCTGCCTAAAGCCCTTACAATGGGATTGATTGTGTGTGGTGAAAAGGGTTTGAATGTGAGCAGATAGGAGCAAAGATGCACAAGAATGCTAGTTTTAGGCTTTCTGCTATTGAAACAGCAGCTAGTGAGGAGCAGCTGTGGTTATCTAAAAACACTCGTGCATGGAAGAACAATTTTTCTTCCAAAATCTGAAAGAAAGTCTAATGATGAATCATAGGCTGGGCTATAAATAAAACATGACTATGGATTTGCAGACCCAGAAACATTCTCATTAGAGAATGTTGTTTTTAGGGCCAAATTGCCTCATTTTTTATTTTTTTAATCTATCAGAATCATTTTGGAATAATTGCTTCCATGATGTCAAATCCTTTGTAATGCACAGTGCAGTTTGTTGCATGACATGTGACAAGCTTTAAGGTTAAGCAAATGAGCCTGGCTAAATATCTGCTAATCAGTGTGACTCACCAGCCTGATATACATTCACAAGTTTACATCCTCTTTCTATAGATAACAAATGAGGGAAGGGAAGAACTGCCAGTCCTCAGCCTTCCTTGTGCTGAAGAGCTGAACGGGTTCCTGAGCCTCCTCTTCCAGACTGAAAGGTGAGAGATGCTTTCTGTGTCTGGTGAGCAATAAAGATTAGGGGAAAAGTTAACAATACACTAACGACTACTAGTAATAATTATTGGTAGCTATAGTTTGAGACAGCACGTATTCTTGCTGCAGAACACAAAATTATCCCCAAAACCCTCTGAAATATTTGTGAAGAATTATAAAAATTGAGATGGATGGAACCTGTGGGATTTGGTACCTAGATGGTAAATGACTGAATTCTCATCCACTGCATGCATGCTAGTCTTGTATGGGACTCAGGAACATGGAACTCAGAAAGAGTTTAATAATGTTTTGAAGGCAGGCCTTGATTATTGTGTTGCACCATAATTTGCATAGACATCTTATTGCCCTCAAGACACCACTGAATTCTGCAAGACAGCACATTGTCCTGGTTTGAGGTAAAACAGGACCAATTTTGTTCAGTAACTTTACGTTTTAGCTAGGCCTCTTCTAACTGCTGAAATTAACAGCATGTTGTGCAGAAAACTGTTCACTTTCAGAGTGATAAGACCCATGTTTATAGTTGATGCCAAGGAACGGGATGCAGAGAGGCTCTTGCTTATACTTATTACTATAACAACCAAGGCCAGCCAACTTTGTTACTTGCCCCGTTGCAAGGTCGGAAGTGGAAAAGCGTAGAGGGGTCACACCTGTGGGGAGGAGTGGACAGGACAGGTGACCCAAAACTGACCAACAGGGTATTCCATCCCATCTGCTTCATGCTCAGTATAAAAGCTGAGGGATCAAAGGGTCAGCCCTCTTTCTTCAATGGTCGACGTCCGAGGAGGACTCTCTCTCTGCGTCTGCCTTTGATCCCTATCCTGAATCCAGATCCGGAATCCAGTTCCCATCTGTCACTGAGTCCAGTCTGGGACTTCCCCAGCGCCTGCTGGTGACGTGATTGTCATCCTGGGAGCTTGATACGGTTTTGTATATATTTCATTATTTTCTTTTTATTATTTAATTATTAATATTTCATTAAAGTAGTTTAGTTACTTCTAAACTCTTAAGTCTCTTTTTCTCTCTCTCTCTTGCCTCCCTTTGGGAGCGGAGCAAGAGGAAGCGAGCATCTGTCGTTCCACCGGATTGGGCCAATCTGGCCCAAACCACGACACACATAAGTACGGCTACCTGTGTATTCAGATCTTAACACAGCACAAGATGGTTGCAAATAACGAGAAATCTGTTTAGACATTGCATTTCATTTGAAAGTACACATTTAAGCTTGAAAATGAAGTTCAGTTGTTTCTCAACTTGTCTGGTATTCCAGTCTTACTTTAACTGCTTCAATCAGTTTTGGCACGTAGCAGTAAAAGCACAACATTTTATCAAATCATGAGCCTTTCCTATATTTTTGCAGGTGAGCACAGATATGTTTTTTTCCTGAGAAGTTCTTTATTGTCATACTCAAGCCTTTGTCTTTTCCCAGTTCCAAAGATGACATTGTCTTATAATCAGTAAGGGATTGTTAAACAGAATTGATAATGTGGGTTTCCACAGAAGTGTTAATATATAAGCTATTTATATTTAGTTGTCCATTCCACCAAATGTGCAGATACACATGTTTATTTAGCCAAGAAATATTTAAACTGGGCTCTTTTTATTACTACATTTTCTTTGCTTCTGTTGCATTTAAAAACTGTAAAACCTTTTTCAACACTTCACATGTCAACAAATACATGAGATTGACTGAACTTGTCATCAGCCTCTTGCAATTAAACTTCCATTAAAATAAAAATATTTCGTATTGATACATTCACTTCCTCCGTTTTCAAACATCATAGCCTCACTATGCTTCGTTTCAAAGGGTATGGGGTTTTTCTGGTTTGAAATTAATGGTGTAATTATCTTTTGAGTTTTCTTATAGATAAAACTGGCTTCTTCCCAGTTCTCCCGTACTATAAAACTGCCGGCCAGATTCCTCCTGCTCAGACAGTGTAATCCCTCTGCCACAGCAGGTAATACATTCTCAGCTACAACCTTTCCTTTATGCCTGGAGTATCTCCATTGAGAAGAGCTTGCAGCTCAGGAGCAGTAACCAGTGCATGAGCGGAATGCTTAAGCTCCTTGAGGGATGAAAAGGAGAGGGATGTGCTTATTCTGATTCAGAAATATTCTGTACCTGGATTGTCTTCCAACTGTATTACAGAAATTTCATGTCCTCAACAGCCTTCCCCCAGACTGACATGGACTTTTTGGTACTGCAGGACTCTGTTGTCTGTCAGCACTAAAACAGGACAGAGAGGAAAATGAACAGGCCTCTTCAGTGAAAGAGTTATTGCTGGGTAGTTGGGCAGCTGCAGTAATTGCAATTTTCTCTTAGCCAGCTATTAAATTTGGCTGGTTTTGAAAGCGGCTTTACTGGGAACTGGATGTCTCTTTTTTCCTCTTCTTCTTTTCTATTTATTCAAACCCCCACTCAGAGAGTTTCCTAACTCCTTGATAAGTTCATGTTTCTTCATCTCTCTCCCTCTCTCTCTCTGATTATTTGCACCTACTACCAGAAGCTGATGGCATAAAGCTGCTTATATTGTCATCTGAAGCGTAAGTGAGATATATAGCATACACTCACTGAGTCAAAAAATACGGGTTTTGCTCCACTGGGATCCTATACAGCGTTCAGATTCAATCTACTAGCTTGCCATATGGATAAGCCCTGCTTAAAGAGATGCCATCTGTCTAGCTGTACGCAGACATGTGTTCATACTTTCTATTTTAAGCATTTTCTCCCGATTTTTAATGTTTCTCTTTCGGCATTGGATGGGTCACCTGATCAGTTATAGTAGGTTTTATGAATTAGTCAGACACCGTATGTGTTTTGCCAACAATCCTGCTGCACGCTCATGGCAGAAACCCTTCTCTGAAGGCACAGCCAACTATCACCCATCCATCTCCTAACCACCCTGCAGCCACCAGGTACCCAGCTCCAGGGGACTGGAGCAGAGCGGAGGGAGAGGTGGCTACTGCATTTGGCTCCCAGCAATGCTGGGCAGGCTGCAGGACCTCTCCACGCTGTGCCCCTGGGTTACGCCCGGGAGGTAGGTCCCCACCATCACGCACTGCCTGCTGGCACCCACACACCTCAGACACTGGGACTCCACAGGGCCAGGACAGCGACCAACTCTCCTGACTTAGCTGAGTCAGGAGTCAGTTCTCACTTAGGTGAGTCAGGAGAAGACCAGATTGGTGGTCTAGGGTCAGAATTCATGTTGCATGAGCCAAAGAGAGTGTTTTGTAGGTGGAAAGGAGGCAACCTCTGTCTCCTACAGTTGTAAGAATTAATTCATTTTAAGAAATAAGTGTATGAGTTTTTTCCCCATTTTTTACAAAATATATTAGAGGGGGTTTTTTTGATAGGTAGTAAATTACTTTCAAATCACTGAAATGAATAAAGTGACCTTGAGTGATCCACAGCATGGATTAGTTCAGAGTCCTGAAGACACAAGGCAAACCCCTTGGTACTGAGTTTTCCCTTGAATGAAATCCTGGGTGCAGTGGCCTCTATCGTGAAACTCCCATGATTTCAAAAGCAGGCAGCATTTTGCCTGCTATTTCATCAAAACTTACCAGACGAAATACTGGCCTTTTGCCATTGTAAAACTGTCATTTAACTCAGTTTCCACATGTCCCATGACAGGATTTCTATTAAACTACAGGCTGAGCAAGACTTCTTAACAGGGTTTAAGCACAAGCCTCTCACACTTTCTCATGTTGTTATTTTTAGAGAATGGACTGTGAACCAGGACATTTCATTTTCTCAGTCAGTCTTGGAGGAGGCAGTCAATGGAAGAATTGATGATCATGACACAAATTCAAAGATAATTAAACGGTAAAGGACAGCATTTGGTTTGATAGACATGTTTCACTGCCATCAGCAGAAAGACGAAAGGCAGGATATCTGTTGTAAAGAGAAAAAGCTAGGTTGGAGGGGCACAGATAGCAGCGCTACAAAGATCTCCAGGAAAAAACACATACACTGAGCAAGAATGGCAACTTGTTCAAAAAATTCCAGTCAGATTTCTTCAGTGAGAAAATTAAAATAAAAACACATGCATACTTGTCTCTTAATAGTTACATAGCCAAACCTAAAAATTTGGAAGTTGTCTGAAAACATCCATATTGCACTGAATTTTAAGTCGCTCAATTCTGAATATGTTCAGATACTCTGGAGCACAGCAGCACTAACAGAATAATGTGGATAAATAACAGGATATCAGTTGTCTTTTGGGGGTGTACATGGGTTTGGTGATGGAGTAGCTGAGATCTTTAGGAACGTAGATGGAATGGCAACAAATTGTCCACAGGAAGGTTTAAATGTCAAAATGCGCTTAAGATCTTTTGAGTAAAAAGATGACTTCCTGACCCACCTAAACTGAGTGAAACCTTTAGGTGATCTATCAGCTTGAATATTACTAGAAGAAGAAAGTCAGGAAGTTGTTCTTTATTTTGAATTTCAGATGTTTGTGTTAATTTTTTTTTTGCCCCAAATGTTTGAATTTTACAACCGTCAGTCTATAATTTTAAAATATTTTAAGGAATCAAACAATTTCTTAAAAAATCTAGGTTTCGGCTGTAATTTAGGGGGAAAAAATAAAAAATTGTGTACAAGTGCATATAGCGACTTTGTTTCCATCCCTTAGAATTATTGTGTTTGCAATGTCTTGTTAAATTTTTCAGAAGCAGATAAACTAGAGATGTAGCGCTTTGGTGTTCAGGTGTTTTGAGAAACACATCTCATCACCTTTATACAAAAAATTCCAAGAGAGATCATTGATATTAATAAAAAGCATAGAGACTTTGTGATTAATTCTGATGTGCAATATGGTATCAAAATATTACCAACAAATAAGACTGTTGTGTCATACTTCTGAGAGTAAAAAGTAGCAAGACACTGACAAATGTTATGCACAGCTCCATAAATTAAAACATGATAATTTTGCCCTGCTAGAATAATGATGGTGATGAGTGGAATTAAGTGCATGATTAAGAATAGATTTCCTTACACTTGAGAAGTCTCAGGCAGGCACTTGAGCTTCCACCCAGTGGCAGCTGCTCCTGAAGTCATTTACAGTACAGAGAAACCAGCCTGTGCACAAACTGGGTGACCATGTGCCCTGTTGCAACTCAACCTGCCACGGACAGACAGACAGGTTCCCCCTAGCCGATGGAGAGAAAGTGCTGCTAGATCCTAGAGGATTCTGAGTTCTGAATTCAGGGACACATCTGGCATTCTTATGATTTACTAGGCTTGAATTTTGTACAGCACATTTGAGGCACAGTCGTCTTATCTGCGCATCTTCACCTCAATGCAGTTATACCGTGTAGATACCTGGCTCATGATTATGTATCTGAAATATTTCAAAGAAATGAACACATTCCTAAAACGTTCCACAGTGTGAAATCCTGCAGGCTGCAAAAAGACAATTCCCCAGACCGCAGGGAGTTCATAAAGAAGAGAGGAATATATTTCAGTCTTAACCCCTGCTCCTGGATTTCCTGCTCTTTTGATATGCACCCACCTGTTGCCATGGTTTCCAGTGCCAGTTTCATTTTTGCCTTGTATTTGTCTTTTTCAGTTATATATTTTGCCGAACAGGGTTCTGGCTTCTTTTCTGGGCAGAGCTGTGGGGTCCAGACAGTCTCTTGGACTCCTCCCCAGCCACATTTGGCCAACTAAATTTGGCCCTAACAAGCCTTCTGTGCACCATGGTGGCTATATTTTTAGTACTGTTATCGATGCTGAAATACATTGCTGAAATGGCAAATTTCGCATCAGGACAGCTCTGTCTGAAGCAGAATGTAAAATTCATTGGCCCCTGCCAAAAACACGCACCTTGCTTGGGCCCACCACGCTACTTCATTCCTTTGTCACAGAATCCATGAAAAACAGCATAGAGCAAAATGACTTCTTTCTCCTGAATTACTTCATCCTATTATCACTGATTAAAAACTTACAGTGAGTCAAACCATCTTTTTTGCCTTAAGAATTTTCTACATTAACTTCAAAGAGAATTAAGCAAGATGAATGTCAAGATTTATTGGCAGAAAGATCTCAGCCTATGCATTCTCACTGAAAGGATTGTAAATCTTCCTGCTCACCAGTTACAAACACTCAGTATAAACAAGGTCAAAATCTAGCTGACTCCCTTTTCCAGTTCCTTTTTTGAAACATCATTATGAATTAGAAATTGGATTATAAGTCTCATGAATATGTTATTTACCTGCTGACAGGTAGCTTAGTCAGGGTTTGCTATATTGCATTAGGATATTACTAATTCAGGAAATAGTGCTACAGAAATTTCACAGGCTGGAAACTCGTAATATCATCAAGTAGTTTCCAGACAGAATTTTTCTCCTAGTTTAAAAATATATGAGAGAAAGATTAAAAATGAACTATATGGAAGACATAAAAGTCTTGTAAAAAACCTAAACTGCTGTTGGTCCAGGTAAGGTGTGTTTCCACATGTTTCCTGTTCAGGACACAGAAGTCTAATGTCCATCCAGGACAGGTTCATTCACAACTTCAAATGGGCTGTTTTACATAAACTAGGGGGTGAAATAACAACAAATAGACCAGGACTGTTAAAAAGAAGAGGGGAAAAGGAAAGTAGAAAAAAAGGTGGTGGGGGAGTCAGGATTTGCTGAGAAGACTACATCTTGTCAAGTTTCAATAAAAAGCAGGGTTTAATAAAACAAGAATTTGACATCAAGCCTTCAGAAATGCCAATGCTGAACAAGCACAAGAAGTTTCTCAAAGCAAGATGCAGGTCGGTACAGGTAATAATCCAAGAAACATCAATAAATCTGATCTCATCTTTAACAAAACCTGATCTTACTTTTAAGAGAAGGAACAAATTTCTAAGAGATAATTCAACAACTGTACCTATCTGATATGTTCATACTCAAAAGAAAACTGATTTTGTGCGTACACAGCAATCTGCTGTGCAGCCAAAATTACTCATTTACATGCAAAGATTGCTAAGCTCTAGGGGCGTGCTCAAAACTTTCTCTGAATTCATTATTGGAGTCGGTGAGGAGGGCTGTAGTCTTCTGAACAAACAGACATGCGAATAGGCCAAAGGAACAGCGAATAAAAACGAGAAAAAAAATGTCACACCATGTTTTGAATGCCTGTCAAAAACGGGCATTCTTCCAGGGCATGTTAACTTATCTGGTGGAGTGGATATTTTTGATTGACAGGACTGAAATAAAAAGGCTGAAGTGTTGTTGATACTTTTTGCAGTAAAACAGCTGTATTAAATTATGTGTTTCCCTCCTTTTGTCAACAAGTTGGCAGGGTGTATGCAATGTGTCAGCTCTGTAATGACAGCACCACTTTAAGCCGCAGTTGGAAGAGCCTAGTATGAGTGCTTGTTTTTGTGAATAGGTATCTCTAACAAACGAAAATATAACCAGTCGTGAAGGGAATCGGTGGGTAACACGTGTCAAAATGATACTTCAGCCTTGTAATATTCAATTTCTGGCTCTGTGCAGATATTAATTGGCAAGGAGGCATACCCACAGCCTGAGTCATAAACTCCTGCACTTCGAGTAACAGAAATCCCGTTCCTGCAATGTTTTCAAGCAGGCGCTGCGTTCCCTGCCGCCGGGGTAGTTAATGATGGAAGCAGCACACACACCATATGCCTGCTGAGACACTTCAGAATAGCTCTGTTGGTCCTGGCCCAAAACAAAGAGTGAAAAGCCATGGCAGAAATGTGAAAGTACCATCAAAAAGCTTGTTTTAAAAGAGGCCTGACTTCGGTTTGTTTTACCTTTGAAGCAAGTTACGGAGCTGGGTCTTACGCAATCATCTTATGTATCCTATTCAGATGATTTTGTCCATTTTACTCTACCCGAATACCTACAGAACTGCTTTCTGCTCCCAGGAGTACCTAGCTGCAACTATACCTAACCGAACAAATCTGAGGCTTTGAAAATCATGTTCTCAGATACCATTTGCAAGACCCCGTTATGAAGCTGCAGTCCCACACACTAAATGCATCCTTCACACCTGATGGCTATCAATGAACACTCTCTGCAAGACGTTGCTGTTCTCAGAACCATGTACCAGGGTTAAAACTTAAGAGAAAGGCCAAGGGAGGGGTTTTGCCCATTCCTGGTGGGAAAAGGATGAGGGAGCTCGCAAGCAATGCAGCCCTGCGGGTATGGTGAATGCAGTCCTGGTAGAAAGCGGAATAGGGACAGCTGAATAGTGAGCACGGAGGATGAACGCTGCTTTTGCCATGTAACCATAGTGACTACTGAGGAGGTGACTGCTGTGACAGCAACCCAGAAGGCTATTGCATCTGTTTCTGAACAGAAAACCTGCTCCACCAGCAATGACAAAGAGGAGTTAAAGAAAAGGATAGCCTGAGATAAATGGTCTGCCAGTCAGAATATTTTAGTCAGAATTTTTTCCAGGGTAAGTAGTATTCACATCCACAATGAAATGTTTTTAGTATGTGTCAGTATTGACAGCCTTTCATTTAGGAAAAAAATTCTGTGATATAGAAAAGCCCAGCTTTAACATTTTAGAAAAACTATTGAAAATCTGTTTTAAAGTAAAAATTAATGTAACAATACTTTCATGAAAAGGTGAAATTTGAAATGAAATGTTTTGTCTCCCCAAATCAAAACTAAACAATCCAGCTAATTTAATACAGCTTTTGGAATGATTGTTGCTCTTCTCCTACTTCAGAGCAAGTGAAACATTCAGAAAATTAGAATTTCAAATGGAAAATACATTTCCAGTTCAATTATTCAGTTTACAATGCAAAGCTGACAGCCACTTGGGTTTGTGCATACATTAGCATAGGTTTGCACATATTCCACACGTATATCTGGAAATATTTTGATATTGCTAAAGCCATTTCATCTTCTGATAGACTATTCTAATCTTCCCTCCTGAATTATCTGGGAAAAGGAAATATTAAGTCATTATCTGAATTTTCTCATTAACTGTATCTCCCATGTATTAGATAACACATATGGAATTTGGCGGTACTTTCCAAAGCAACAGTGTATATGCAGGATCTCTTTTTTTCCTAGAAAAGGCACATGAAGTTAATTTCTAATAGAGGGCAAATGTGCCTATGGTGGGTTAGCCAAACACCCACCCAGCTGCTTGCTCACTCTATCCTCTTAGTGAAATGAGGGAGAAAATAGTCATACTTTTCCTGTGCTCCAAGAAAAGCTCCCTCTGTGGGCTGCAGGGGATGTCTGCTCTGGTACCTGGAGCACCTCCTCCTTCTGCTCCTATGACCTTGGCATTCCCTGTGCTTTTTCTCACTATTTTTGTTCTCTCCTCCACTCTCTGTGGCATTCTGCCCTTTCTTAAATGTGTTTTCCAAGAGGCACCACCAACTTGGCCAATAGGCTCAACCATGTCCTGCCAGCAGGTCGGTTGGAGCCAGCTGGAACTGTCTGTGTCCAGCACAGGGTAGCCCATGGACTCTTCTCACTAAGGCCACCCCTGCAGCCCCCCTGATGCCAACACTTTGACACCTTCACCAAATACAGTGCCTCATCTCAATCTGAGCTGTTATATTGGTGAGATTCACCTCACCTAACTGTCACCATTTAGAAGTTTGTCTAAAGAAGATGTTTTTCTCTACAATGAAGATAACATCTTCAGAGGATTATCCACCCTATCTTTCTAAAGTGTTTCAGGATGATACAGCCCATCCTTCAGAGTTTCCTGTTTCTTGAGATTAAGAAACCACAGAGGTGGCACCTTTTTTCAGTATTGGTTGAGAAGAGTCCCCTCCCTCATCACAGCTGGTTGTCCAGGCTCTCCCTCTCACCAGAAGAGAACATATGAAGAGCAGTTCTGGCCTCCAAATGTGGGAATTGTCTCATTTCAGCTGGGGAATTATCTCATTTTTACCCATCAAAAACTCAGACACGTAATAGAAGCTTGTCATCTGATCTCCTCTACTGTTGGTGGATGTGACAGTGTGCTTCCCCCCTGTCAAGGCATCAACCTGATCTTTATCTCCTGTAACCCTGCCCAAGCGATAACCACCCGTGATGGTCATAATGGGTGCTTGTAGTCATGATGGCAGCATCGGGACTCAATGTGGTTTCAGGGAGACAGGTAACAATACAATAGCCAAGGGCTAACTTGAGCAATGCTGGTTCTGTGGTCAATATGCAAATATGACTATAGGTCAATCATCTTACCCCCATAAATAGCGCACAGCCCAAGAGCCCTTTGAGCTCTCCTGCACGACAGGGGGCTGCACGCCAGGATCTCCCCTTGAGTCAGGACGCTGCTCAAGGTTACTCCTCGAGGCTGAGAGATTCCTTGCCGCAGCAGATCCTCAGTAAGTGACTAAAAGCATGCTGAACTTTCAAATCTTAGCTAAGTGATATAAAGGATTGATTGTGCATATATAATCCTTTAGATGTAAACTGTTGACTAAGTCTGGGACTAGGACTGGATCCAGCCACACCTAGACTCCTCTCTGAGAAGGAGTTTAGAAAGCAGGGGGGTCCTTTCTAAAACCTTGCGTCAACGGGAGGGTCTCCCAACAGTTCTGTCTGACCCTATCCTGTATGCAGTTAATAACCAAGTGTGCCTTGCCATCTCGAATCTTGTTAAACTGTCGCATCTATTGTCAACTTTATTAAATCTTTTTTTTATATCAATAAACATATTGCTGCTTCTCTCTTACGAATGAAGTGCATCGCTCTGTCCGTGACAGTGGAGAAGAGTCAGGCACCCTGAAGGGCAATTCAACCTACTCACCTCAAACCCTGTAGATGGAAGGCATCACCCTCCTGAAGTATGAACTCTTTCCCTTGTCTGTAGAGGAGATCTTGGTGACTGACATGACTAAACACCTCTTCTTCAGATATCTCATCCTTAACCTTCAAGACCATATGCTGAAATTAATGCACAGCTCTCTTTCTATATCAGTCTTTATAGTTGTACCCAAATGCTGTTATTTATGGAAGAGTCTGACAGGCAAAGAAGAAAAGTATTTAATAGAAAAAAATTAGGAAAGGAAAGCCAGCTAAATAGCCTGTATTCTGCAGGCTATAGACTCACAACAAGCCATCCTGCCCTCTTGCAAGTCCCTGCCAGCAGGCAAGAAATATAGATGCGAGCAGCCACTCTTCTCCTTCAGACCTGAGGTTTTGTGCTGAATGCAAAACTTCAGCCCGGAGAACCTGAATAATTTACAAATTGTAGCTCTGTGTTTCCTTAATCACTAGTCCTTATATGTAACAGTTAAATATATTTGACAGCCTAGAATTTAGATATTCGATCATTCTCTTGCAGTCAGTTGAATATGCTTGACTGATGCTGGAATGATATACGATCGCTAAATAAAATTACCAACGTGTATCAGTGACAACAAGAGCACCTGGAAGACCTTTGCAAGGGATGCACTACTTAAAAAGATGTAAAATCTATGTCTGAGGCTCTTTCTCCCCCTATATACATATTCTACTGTCATATTTAATAACCTAGAGGTTGGTTGTTTTTTTTTTAGGGGGGGGGGGTTAAATACTCCAAAAGCTTCCTTGTCAGTGAACATTAAGGCCCTTTGTTGTGTTAGCCCAATATCTGATGACACAGCTTTCACAGTTTTAGAGCAAAGTGTTGAGTTACCCCAATTTCAATTACAGTTGATAATGACAAATGGCAATGTGCTTGTTTCCAAATGCTCCATTCTTTCTGAAGAGATAAATTCACAAAGCCTGTCATCGCAACTGCTGCTCAGTTAACTTTCACTCCTTTCTGTATTTCAAGGCAAGTTCATATGAACTGGTTTTCAAGGTGTTTACTTACAATGCATCTTGAAAATTTTATTATTTTTTCATAAACTTCCTGATATTCCCGTCAGGTTTAATACTGTATTTTGTAACTTCTGTCTCTTATAATTAGCAAGAGCTATAATTTTCACAAGCCAAATTGTATTGCATTTCTCTACACCTGTAAGATACCAGCAGTATTTTCTCTATTGTTCTATAAAAATCTCTCCCACTATGCATCTGAAGTAATCAAACATGTTTAAACCATAATAAGCTTTGCCCACTTAGTGGCCCCAGCTAATAATGTTTTGATGTTTCTCTTGTGTGGTTATCCTAATCAAACCCAAACAAGAATATTGATCAGACTATTTTAAACAATAACAAATGAAAACTACTTCAGCAGGTATATAACTTCTACAGGTTTGTACAATTTATCTCCTGCAATTTATTCTCTGCACTGTCCTGTGGTTGTCACTGGCTGCCCCAAGTGGTGAAATCAGCATTGCCTCATAGGTATCTGCTTTTGAAAAAAAACCCCACAGGCTCTACCCTCTTTAAAAATACCTTCTATTCAGCAGCCAAAGAATGTGTCACTTCTCAAAATCTTGGCTTATGCATTTGTGTTTTCAGGTTATGTAAAATACTGTTCCTCACAGAGATTGCCCAGGGTGGTTCCTGTGCCTTGGTGCACCGTACCTGCTGGTGACCAGCAGGACTGTACAAATCACAGGTGGAAACTGACTGACTGCATTTTTTCCATCTGATTCTGTGTCTACCAGTGACCCACAGGACTGTACAAATGAAAGGTGGAAGCCAAGTGACTGCTTTTTTCCTTTTTTTTTTTTTTTTCCTGATGGTGTTCCTTCTTGATTCACTCTGTGGTTTCAGTGAGATGCACAATCTCTTTTTATTTCTTATTACACAGCATTTCTGTAGGCTGATAAACAGCTGCTGGGTATTTTCTATGCCAAAGAAGATCATAGCAGTGATGGGGAGAGTGTAATTCTTACAAAATAAATGAGACATTATGTAAATAGAACACTTTTAAAGCCTCCAGGCTGCAAGGTGCTATCCAAATAAGACAGTATCGCCCACAGCCTCATATGCTGCTTAAAAAAATCAGGGTTAAGTGTCAGTTTAGATGTGCATTTCAATTAGGGTTAATAGTTCCACAGTCTCTGACTCATGCAAAAACATTTGTTTGGGGGCGAGGCAAGACACACGTGAATTTGGCCTCCAAGAAAGATGTGTTGGGGGAGCATTTTGCACATGAGTATGATGGTTGAACAAAAGGACGTACAAATTCTCTGCATGTTTGAATAACTTACCTAAGCAGCTAAAAGCTATTTTTCCGACAATTCTTCCAAAATACAATTAAAATAAGGTAGTAAAAACTATATCTCTTCTTAGAAAATGAGGCACAGGATCCAGTATTTTTCCTTTGGACTTGCATGTTGTTGTGTGTCCTTTCTTAAATCCTTCAAGTTTCCTGAGAACAAAAAAACTTGTTCTCACTGAATGGCTTTCTCATTCTCATGTAAGGATTTCACTTTGAGACATGTAAACCCTCTGATTACTGTAGTTCAATAGTAAGTGATCAGGGAGGCAGAACTGCCCAAGAACGGGGCACCAGGGTGGGCAGCAGCACTTGCCTCCCTTTGAAAAGGCTTTTCTAGCACAGGGATTAAAGGTGCTGTGTAAGAATTTAGAGGCGAGTGGTTAAATACATTTAAATGTGTGGGTCTTGCTACCGTTGGTTAGGTGCCAACCACACGCACTGTTTTAGATGTTGAAAGCGTACTGAAGAAATCCCATACTCTGAAGGACTGCTAAGAGGAGATACCGTCAGGAGGAGGTTGAGTGCTGGATGTCAGGTGAGTAACAGCTGTAACAAAAGCCTTTATTTCCTTTCCTTTTCTGACTAATACGAACAGGTTGTCATGATGATGGATGACTTAAATATACTTAACATTTTACAAATAAATATCCGTGGTACCGATAACCTTCAAAGGGAGTTGATATTTCTATCATCTTCAAAGAAATCTGAAGCAAAATAGCATTCATTTCTATGAGTTACACTGACTGTAACCTTGAGGTATAGTGAAAATGAAAGTCTGTAGGTAAGTGAAGGAGCACAGGGGTTGTACTAAGGGAAGAGATTACAATTAAAGCAGTCATGAGCTAGAAGCAAAAGCAAGCTTGTGTTCAGCCTGATCTCGGGACTGCTACCCATCAAAGAAGAGACCAGGAGAAACCCTCACTCAATAGAAAAAGTCTGCAACAATTAATCAGCAGGCAAATGTTTTGTGATTGATGTTGTTTTGGTGGAAACTTTTTGGACAGAGACCTGAAAGGGCGCTCCATGTCACTCTGCCCTGCTGTCACAGACAACAGCATATCTTTGTTTCCAGGAGGGCATTCTCATTGAGAGCAGGCAGTAGTGGGGCTGTTCTCATTTTCCCCAGGAAGAATATAATCCAGCCAAGTCTTTTTGCTGAGAAAGTATTTGGATTTCTGCAAAATGTGCTTCTTTCCACCCTGCTGTAAAGCAGCTTTGCAGAAAAGTACCTGGGGGTCCTGGTGGACATCAAATTAAAGATGAGACAGCAATGTGTCATTCCTGCAAAGGTGGTTAATGGTGCCCTGGGCTTCATTAGGAGGAGGGGTGCCAGCAGATTGAGAGAGGTGATTCTTCCCCTCTACTCAGCACTTGCAAGGCCAAACCCAGAGTGCTGGGTCCAGTTCTAGGCTCCTCAGTACACAAGAGACATGGAGCTACTGGACAGAGTCCAACAAGGGGCCACAAAGATGACTAAGAGACTGGAGCATCTCTTCAGTGAGGAAAGGCTGAGAGAGTTGGGATTGTTCAGCCTGAAGAAGAGAAGCTCAGAGGGATCTTATCAATGTACAAGAATACCTGAAGGAAAGGTGTACAGAAGGCAGAGACAGGCTTTTTCAGTTGTGCCCAGTGATACCAGAGGCAATGGGCACAAACTGAAACACAGGAGGTTCCATCTGAACATCAGAAACCCTTTTTACTGTGAGGGTGACTGAGCACTGGCACAGGTTGCCCAGAGAGGTCGTGGCATGTCCATCCTTGGAGATACTCAAAAGCCATCTGGAGATGGTCCTAGGCAACCAGGTCTAGGTGACCCTGCTTGAGGAGGGGGTTTGACCAGATGCCCTCCAGAGGTTCCTTCCAAACTCAACCATTCTATGATTCTATGAAAATGTAAGGTAAAAAGAACTTCAAAGCTCTGATTACTTCGTTTTATAAAAAAGGAAAGTTGTTTTCCATCCAGCACTGGTAATTACATCTTGATTTTTACCTTCTGCACATAATCTCCACAGGACTTCAGCACAACATATCTGCCTCCTCCCTCCACCTGCACACAACACCCTCTGTTGCAAAAACGGAAGACAACACTTAAACAACCCTGGAATGACAAAAAACTGGCAACTAAATAGCTTCACCCAAAACCCATCTACTTCATAATACTGCCACTGCAATTTTGAGGAGAATTAAAAATACCCTTTTCCTTAACATTTTATACAAAAACAGTAGAATTGTCTGACTGAAAAGGCTCAGATTTCCATGGAAAGACAGGAGGAGCTAAGGGAGGCAGGTGTGACCATCTGAAGGAGTCAATCATTTCAGTGAGGATACAAAATATGGAGAAGTTTTGAAACACAAAGGAGAAGCTGGGCCTCAGGTTGCATTAGGGCAACACTTTTAGCATATCAGTCTGTGTGGGAAATTGGTTAGTGGAGAAAGGTCACATAGACAGAATCCAGCTGGCCGAGCAGGAGCTTGAGAAACACCGTACTCAGCTTCTGTAATTGCCACCTGCAAGGACACACCAGCGCGTGATAGGTAACAACAGAATGCTTGTGCCCACCCAGGCATGGGAAAAGGAGAATAGCTGACCACAAAGAAGGAGCTAAGGGTGGAGTTGACACTTAAGGGAATAAGCCAATTAGGAGCTCCCATTTTGCAATATGCATGAGCTAATTATATCAAAGCATAAAAGACGAATGTATCACTTAATAAACGAAGCTTGCTGATCACTCATATTGAGTGTGCTTGTTTTCCCTCCGTCGCAACAAGTCTGGGCTCTGACACACTGGCTCCCTGGTGCTGCTACCTCAGTCCAAGGTCTCAAAGGAAAAAAGCATACATAATTCTCCAGGTTGCTTGGAGAAACACAGATGCTTCAAAAGAAACTTTTAATCTGTTCTGATGTTCACTGCTCCTGGGAGAAGAAAGCACTTCATTCAGAGTTAGAAAATATGTCTGGAACCAAGCGGCTTGACTCTGCAGTTCTCCAGAACAATTACTATTGCAGCTTGTTAGACAGTGACCTTAATTTCCAGGAGAAGGAACAACTGTGTAGAAGATTCAAGCAGAGCTGTATTGATCTGCCTTGCAAATTTGAATTTTCCTTCTCATCACTTCATTTACATTGCCAATTTCTGCTGGTGCCTTCATTCATTAATGCCCCATTACAGTCCCGTCCATCTTTAAGGAAAACTGACACTACAGACTGGATTTAATTCACTCAGTGAAGACAGGAAAAAAGTCATAAATCCTTTATAACAGGCTTCTTCCCGCACTTTTAACTCTATTATAGCACCGCAAATAATTAATGTATGCATCAGCTGAGGGATTTTTTTTTTTATTGGATCTTAGTAAGAAACTTGCAATTCAAATAGATTCATGAGCATTTAGAAATGTACACAAATCACATACACAAATATAACTACCTCTCCCTTGGCATTCCAGCTTGGGTTTGTAAACTGGCAGCAAATACCTGCTTCAAATACTCCAGAAGTACTTGATTGCCTCCTTACTTTCAGTAAAAGTGCTAAGCCTGAAGTTTTTAATAACATTTGCTTCATCTAGATATCATATTTTTTTACATTGCATTTTATCTACTTAAAACCACTTAAAATCAACCAACCAAAGACTTTTGGCAGTAGAATTTTAACAAGCAATACCAATTCCTTCCATGTCAAGTATTATTAAACTTATGGGTTATTTTATTTGGTTTTAAAAGCTTGGTTAGGTGGCAAGTTCATTTAACAACATTTCAAATAAAAGCACATTATTTCAGTTAGAATTAATTACATTCAAGACAACATATATAACATTATGGAGGGAAAAAGCCCAGACACAGCAATTAAATGACATTTTTTCATTAAATCAAAATAATTCCATTCCATTCTCTGTCAAAAGGAAAGATTTTCCCCGTTTACTCTAGGGTGCTTTCATCTGGTATAGTTAAAGAAACAAAGTGAGTTTATATCATTCTGTTACTACCTGGAGCAATGTAAAGCTTGATATAGTCTGCCTGTAAAGAGGCAAGGTTCTCTTTTTGGGAATGAAAGATGTTTCTGACAAAGTTGCAAAATTTCAAAAGATACATGCCCAGTCTAATTTAATGACACGATTCCATATTGCCACTGGCCAGGTTGTTGAACAGCAATGCAAACTATGTCAGTGTTCTAGTTGCATTACCTTATTTTGCCGTAAGAAATGCTTTCTTTTTTGAAGCATTTATCCTCAATGTAGTTAGAGTCTGACAACACTGATAGTTACAGTAAGTATAACCTTCCACTGATTAAAGCACCTACTGTGTCTGAACCAACAGTACGGAATTTGGGAGACATTTCTTTGGTTAAAACCTTTTGGCTAAGAGAGCCGTGTGAACCATTCTGGAGATTCTCCAGCCAGCACAATGGACCCTCTCCCAGCACCAGACCAGACGTGCCTTTGTGGGCTGGCTGAACACAGATATCCCCCATTACATAGGCAGAGTATTCTTGCTTTGAATTGGGCAAACAAAACACAAATCAGAAAAAAAAAAAAATCTAGAAATTACCCATTCGTTTTTACTGCTTATTTAAATGATCATGCACCCTGTGGGTCTATTTTCCTGCTCTGTGTATGATTTGGGAAGTTCCAAGAATTTTTGTAGCCAACTTCAAAACTCAAACCTTGGGGAAAGAGACTGTCAACATTGCCCAGGATGAAAGTTTTGGGATCTCAAAAGGTTCAAGATTCAAAAGCTGTTTAAAGATGCAGGTACTCAAGCAGTAGGATGATATTTCGAGCCTGCTTACTACTTTCTCACATCAGCTGTACTGAACAGTCAGTCAATTGTCTGGTAATGGGACTTTTTTCTAGCAAGTCTAACCACATTTACAGGTAGCAGAAATCAGTAGCCTCCTGGAAGGAAGCCCGCTAGCCCTGGGATTTGGTGGGAAGGTTTGATGACAACCTATTCTTACTATCCAGTTAATTAAGTGAATGAAGAAAGATCACAGTAGATTATCAAACTCCACAGATCTTGGTGCAGAGAATAGTCATGGAATAAATAAAATATATTTTAATATTTTATTTAAAATTCTTTCTGATTTGGGCATTGCCATTCTGCCTGGCATTAAAATCTGCTCTGCATAAACTCTTCCACAGAGGTCACATTTTAGTTACAGCAATGCATTTGATACCCATAGACAAAACCACATAATAGTGTTTTATTAGCTGACAAGCAACATTAAATTCCAGAGAAGAATCAATTCTGTTTAAGAACTGTGCACAATGACAAAATATCAAAGGTCTGACACATCTCATCATGCATATAGCGATGTGGTCCTTATGCTGCACTGCAGCAAGTGGTTTATTAATTAATGTACAGAAATGTTACATCTGCTACAGATCATCTTTGTTATCCTTCAGTTTCTACAAATCATGTCCTACAGAGATTGCAAAATCAACCATTCCCATATCGGTATTATTAAGAATAATTTTGTTATTATTATTGATATTATATTGATAAAGAATTCTACACACTTTTCATGTTATTTTGATTTCCTTTTACAGAGGAACAGAAACCTCATAAGAGCTGACAATTGTGAAAAGTAGTAAAATAAAAGGGCATTTTTTCAATTTATTCATTTCAATTTTGCTGCTAAAATAAAAATTTGAAATTGAGAACTCTTGAGCCATCAGGCATAAGCATGTCACTTGTTCAATAGTATTCAGAAGCTTTCCTTTCAGTTTTGAAAACACAGGCTTTTACATACAAACACTAGATTTCAGTCGAAAGCCAATTCTTTCCTGATAGTGTCTTACTTTTTTGCTTGTGTAAACTTTGTTTCTCTTAATCATCTCAGTCTTTTGATTTTATTTATTTTGAAGCAATTGTCCTTTCATCTTCAAGACCACTGTCCTCCACGTGTGTCTCTGGGAAAAACCATCTACTTTCATCAAACTCCACAGGAACTTTACCGCACTTCCATATCATTTTGAGCATTTCTTTTTGCTTTATTCTCCCTGTTTTGTCTTACATTATTTCCTTTTCTCTCCCCATGGCTCATTTACTCTGTAGGTAAGTCTTCCCAACAGCTTGTCATTGCTTAGCAAATGCCATATTTGTGCACTTTACTTTTGACATTAGTGATTCTCTAGATTTTGTTTCCCCCCTGCCGTTGTGGATAACTGTGAATCCGTAAGGAGAGCTCTCTCTGATTCACTTTCTGAGACGAGGGCTATACCACCCTCATACAGCCTAGGGTTTGCTCTTCAGAAAAAGACTAGAAAATATAGTTTGCTCAAGAGAAAAGAAGTGGGTGATCTGATTAAGTTGCTCCTTCCTCAATTAGACTGATCTTCCAGGATCCAAAATAAGCATTTGCATTTAGAAGCCTTACAGCCTGTGGCTTTACTTTAACCAAATAAAGGCTGCTTCTGCCGTTGGTTTGCACACTAGAAAGTGCTTTACTCCTCAAAAAATGCAAGAGTGTTAATCTGTGCCATTCTGCAAGGGCGGCCTGCAGTCAATTTCCATTCATTGGTTAAGACAAGTTCTGTCATTCACTGGGGAATGCACATTTCCAGCTTGTCATACAAATGAGCCAAGGGTGAAAAGAAAATAGTGGAAAAATTATAGTGCCAAAACAGAAAAGGATGATGCATGAACTGAAGAGATCAAAAAACATAGACTAAAACTGAAAAATCCTTTCAAAGTAGTTGCAATTAACTGAACTTAATTGCTGCATGTGAACACCAGACATCAGCCTTGTGTTACTAATATTGGCTTTCAGTCACCATCAGGAAGGGCATTTTAGCTTATTATTTTAATCAAATGGATGAATGGTGCAGATTAACCCTTTACATTTTGTTTTAGGATATTAATATTAATATTAAAATAATGTCTGCATTAGCCTGTTACTTGCTGTCTGTTCTGCCGCTTGAATACTGATAAACCTGGAGCACTGTATGAATTCAAGGTGCTTCAGAATGAAGAAGAAAAACCCTAATTTTTTCTCAGTTTCACCAGTCCATATGTCACTCAGGAAAAAAAAAATATTTAAACTCTGTGCCTCAGTCTGGGTTTTTACACTACTGCCAAGACCTACATTATCAAGATGCCTTTGTACAACCCAATGACAATCTTCTCTCATGTGGTGGTAATGCCAGTACAGAAGGGGTTTGAGTTAAAGGAGTGAGAAAGGAATCTGTATTTATAAGAAAGAAGCTTCAATTACAAACATAGGAAAAATAGTAACTTAAGTATAATGGATCAACACTTAATGAATATGTAAGAGTTAAAAACAGATCCAATGATAGCTTTTGGAGCTGTTCCTCTAGAGACTACTGCTGTGGTTGTCACTCATCTTGTTTCTGACAGATGAGGCATATCAGAAACTTCTCGTGTTGTTAGAAATCATTTTGATGATGGCAGTGAAGATAGCTAATTTGGTGGAGAGCACGCTGCTTGGATACTTTGGTTCCAGAAGAGAGAAAGAAGACGGAAGCTGAACCCTAGGGCGATGACACTCTTGCACTTTAAACAGCTACACAACATGAGACAAACTGCTCAAATCACTTTCAGAGAAAGAAGAACTTACCAAGAAATGTTATTCCACAACCTCAAGATTTTAGATCTCCTTGAAGAAAAGAGAAATTTCACCAAAGAATGTCAGAAGCATCTTCAATAAAAGACCAGGCAACCATCAGTTAAATATTTGCAGATCACCCTGGAACCTAATGAACTTCAGGAAAAATACATACATCTCTGCTGAGTTTTTCTGATTGGCATATAAAAGATTTGAGAAAATGCTATATTTCAGGAATCCAAATTTAAAATACTATCTTGCAAGGAAATACACTTCTGCTCACAATATAAAAAACTCTGACATGTCATAAATTAGTATTTATTAACAAGAACATATAGGTAAATATACAGACCCTCTCTCTTTGTTGCAGCATAATATTACCTCTTAATATTTTGGGTGTTTTCTGCTAATTCTTGCTTCTGAAATCATGCAAATAACCACAATCTCCATTTTATCGTCTAGCCTTCCCAGTTGCAAAGAAAACCTGGAAAATCTATGAGTGCTTAAATAACTAGGGAACAATTGGAAATGAATAAACATCTATTATTTTTAAATCCCAGTTTTTAAGACACCCTTAAAATGGTCGTGATTCTGATCAATGAATTCTCAATATCTGGCTGAGTTAACCCCAGGGCTTAGACATACCTTTACATAGCAATAGACAATGGTGATTTAAGATGTTATTGCTGCTCTCTGCCATATGTTTTATTCCAGCAGGACAGGAGGCAGTAGAAAAGATATATGATCATTCCTTCAGCAAAGTCAAACACCTCAGAGGACAGCTCAGGCCACCAGACTTTGCACAGAAATGATTGACAAGTGCTCGCATGGCCACAGACTGCGCTGCAGGCACAACAAGAGCCATCAGAGGGACAGGAACAAGCAGCTGCAGGCTGCCAGTGTCAGAAAGCACCTCTTCCCTTTGCTGGGTTGATGTGGTCGTAAACCCAATGAGAAGCATGAAAGCGTGCACAGGAAAAAAAGCAGCATATCAGAATTTGCATGAGGTTCGTTTATCCTGGTGCTGACCTGCTCGTCATTAGCTTGCTTAAGGGTATAGAAAACAATATGCAGAAGGCGGCTCATTTCGGAGAATAATTATATATGCTCCTCCAGCCAATGAGATTCCTGTTTAATGCTATGTACTGTACCATCATAACTACATGGTGGCAAACAAGTCTGCATCTCTGAATGGGGATAAAGGAAGCAGTGGAAACTTTAGCATCTGAACCTCTGCTGAGTAATTTCACTGCTCCAAGCTGCACTTCAGTGCTGGACAAAAAAGCTGCTTCCGCTACCACAACAGCGTTTTTCTATTCTTGTTCCAAACAATCATTGACTGCATGGTTTGAAAAAGTTTATTAGAAAACATTTAATACTTCTTTAAGTATTTATATTGTCATTTTCAGTCAGCTTGGTAAGACTGATCTCCCAGCGCAGCAGGACAAGAGACATTTTGCTCCAATTAGCTCTCTGTAGAAGCTGAAAATAAAACACCAAAAGGTGCGAAGAGCTCATCAATACAGGTGGATTGACATCCATGATAGGATCAAACAGTTGCATATAGTAGGCATGAGAAACTCTTTGCCAGTATCTGCGTGTCTTCAGCATCACTGCCATAAGCAGTCAGTGGCTAACTCTGTCTTGAAGTGTTTCCCACGAATGTAATTAACTGTAATGATGGTTGATAAGGTTGGACACCTAACTGTCACCATTTAAAAGTCAGGCATCTGGTCTAAGGTACGCATCTCTGCTCTCTAAATTCAAAAAAATGACATCTGAAAGCAGGTCATCCCATTTAGCTTAGACTCTTATCTTAGAGATGGCACAAATTGCCCCCAGGAGGTGCGTATCTCTCTCCGTTGCCTCTAAGGAAAGTCTTGATCAGTGGGCTAGACATCACACTTCTTTTCTCATTCTTCTAGTATTATTTAATTCATTATTATAGATTGGTTTACTTGCCTGTTTTTCAATGTTCAAGCTTGGTGACTTGCTTGGTGGGGTTTTTGAAAGGAACATATTTATGGTGTCCTTTACTTCAGAAATGCACGGTTAAATTTTGCTGAAATTGAATGTAATGATGTCATTCAATAATGGGAAACACTTTAATAGATAGCAATGAAATGTAACTTAAGTGGCTGCTGAAAATACAAGGACTGAAAAATGGCTATAATTAGTTGAACTTCATTGCTGTGTAAACACTATTATTATCCATGTATTATTATTATGATGATTTTGATTTTAGATCAAAGCTAAATAAAACTTACTAAGGGAATAAGGAAACAGGTAAAAGGAATGCTTAACTATAACAATCAGCTTAACAGTGAAAGGAAAAGTAATAAAAAAATTAGGGTTAGAAGGTTCAAAGTAAGAACTGCAAACTCTCTCATATTCTGTCATACAGAAGAACAGTTCTGCAACACTGTCATGTTTCAAGAACCGTAACTCAGTCACAAGAAACCTGCCCAAGTCTGACATAGGTTTAAAATATAGAGGTATTATTTCACAGCATGACTTGAAATTTGGTAAACTGCAGAAGCAATCTGTCATATTCCTTCTTGTCATAGACATTTTTGCTGGGACTTCATAAGGATGATGGATGCTTGAAGAGTAATGAAGGAGAAGATTTATTTTGTAGCCACTCCAATTTAGGCTTGCCTTAGTACATTCTCAAAACCAGTGTATTTTCAGTAGGCTGCAAGTATAAGCTTTACAAGAAACAGCCCCAACTCTCTCCCCACTTTCTCTTCAGCCCTCATAAATGCTTCTTTTCACCCTAGCAGACTTAGGATTTCCTCTCCTAGATAAATTGCTACAGCTTATGTATGTGATTAGCAAAGCTGGCAAAAAGGTCAGCAGCTGGGTAAGACTGGCATTAATGTATGCTATGCAAAAGGGGGTGTAAGTACAGAAGTACAAGTGAAGATCTTTGACTCTGCCCTCTCTGCAATAAGAAGGAGGCTGTGAGAAGGGAACCCTGCAGACCCCAAGGGGAGAACAGCCCTCTGGCCAGCATAGTTGGCCAACAAAGTGACCATCACAGTGGCTGAGAGAGTCGGAGTTGTTCAGCCTGGAGAAGAGAAGGCTCCAGGGAGACCTTATAGCAGCCTTCCAGTATCTGAAAGGGGCCTACAAGAAAGCTGGAGAGGGACTTTTTACAAGGGCATATAGTGATAGGACGAGGGGTAATGGCTTCAAATTAGAAGAGGGTAGATTTAGATTAGATCTCAGGAAGAAATTATTTACCGTGAGGGTAGTGAAGCACTGGAACAGGTTGCCCAGGGAAGCTGTGGAGGCCCCATCCCTGGAAATGTTCAAGGTCAGGTTGGATGAGGCTTTGAGCAACCTGGTCTAGTAGGAGGTATCCTTGCCCATGGCAGGAGGGTTGAAACTAGATTTTCTTTAAGGTCCCTTCCACCTTAAACCATTCTATGATTCTATGATTATTGCTCTGCTTGCCCACATCTCATGGGTGCTCCATCCTACAAACTTTAGCCCTGACAGGCTGTGGCCTGGCTTCTCTTCATGCTGAAACAGGTCCCCGTTGTGGATAATGGTACCTAGTTGAAAACTGAGCATGCAGTTGGAGTTTGGTGCAAGAGAACAAATCCTCCCATGTGGAATGTCACTGGACAGATAACCTTGATGGAAAAATAACCTCCTGAAATACTAATAAATCCATTACATCTCCATGTTCCCTAAATAGTGTAACCAACATGTATAGGAATTAGCTATTGCTCTTCATATGGTTTGTGACCTCTCCAACAGTGCTCTTGATGATGTATGCTTGTAAACCAATAGTTGCTGTCAGCTATAAAAAAAAATTGTTGAGTTTTTCAGAAGTTAAAAGCCATTTTACTAAGTCTAGTTTTGCCCTTTTTGTCTTATAGTTATGAATCCATCTTGAAAGATACAAACTTTGAGAAGTTCAGCTAATTTGTTTTGAACCAGATACCATTTTTTTTTTTAAACCCTCTGGCTTGTTGTGACTTGCCAATGAAAAAATGTGTGATACTCCTTCTTCATAACATAAAATTTTAACATGGACTGTTTATCATTACAGTCTGTCTTCTGCCTAATGGCACCCAGATGAGTGAGGGCTCCCCATCTAGACATGAAAAAAATGAGTTTTTTCTGTGACTTTGCTTTTTTAAGTGCTCCCAATAGTCCTGCTGTGAAATTAGAAACTATAGATCTAGTAAGAAACTCAATTTTAAGTCCAACTTCTCCCACTTGTAAAGAAATTCAAATAACATTAGTTTATGGTTTCCTAAATCAAATGGCTACAGAAGTTATGCTATTATATAAGGTATCTCCATGCTGATATCTGGAAGACAGTGAAGCTGAGGACTCCTGGCAGTGTTCTCACAATGCTCTCATCAATTTTTTGCAGGTTTTTTGTAAATTTGCATTTGACTCAGCACTAACTGGTATTAGCTCTTTTCCCCCCCGCTCTGAATTTTACATAAAACTTTTCCTCGTGACACCTTAAAGCAATTTACAAAGGAGACCAGGATCAACAACTCTATTTTTACAGACATAGAGAATTAAGGCATAAGTTACCTGGACTGTGTAACTGAGCAGCCCAAGGCTGACCTAGGCTTCCTGAGCATTCAAGATCTGGTTAGCCAAACCCGAAAAACAGAGTTAGCAGTGTTACAAATTACGACCCCTTGGCTGGAAATCCGCACCTCTCACTTGAGGCACTGTATCTGTCCATACTCTGCCCACAGCCTGTTGCCATGCCTGATAAAACAGCTTAGCAAGCTGGCACTGAGGATCTCCAGGGCTGTGAGAGTCATAACTTCCAGCTGAGGAGGCAGAAACTGGATTAAAAAACAGTAACTCCATGACTTGGGGGTTTGGTCTTCCTGTGCCCCAGGTGCCCTATGGTTTTGGCACACTCCCAGAGTACCATCTGCCCCACACACTTTGTCCCCAGCTCTGCCCTGGCAGGGGTAGCACAGTGCACCTCCAGCTCCCTGGCTTTCTTTTTCTTTTTTCTATTAACACTGCAGGTTCTGGTGCATTTTTGAGGTTGTAGGCAGCCTTTTGGGTAAGGACAAATCCCTTCCATTTTCTAGCCAAGTTTTTCTGGCAAGATTCAGCTCCAGGTACATAAGTGCAAGTGTCTACATGTAAGTTAGGTGCCTTAGCTCCCAATATAGCCAGTGAAGAAAAGACAGTCAGTGGAGCCCAGGCTGCAGGCCACCTTTTCAGATGGATTTAACTGCTTCAACTTAACCATCTGGTGCCATCTGAGATGCCCTTGGGTATCTGCCTTGCCTCCAGCAGCCACTACAAGAGACCAGATGTCCCCTGTAGATCCTGTGACATATCTGACAGCCCATGTCCAGGTTCCTCAAAGGCATTGTAAATGACATCTGAATCATGCCCTCAGTTTCCTGAGAGTTTCCTGAGTCATTCTCTAGGCTCCACTAACTGCTGACTAGCTCTCAATCAGCTAGTGTGGGAGTCCTGGCACCCCACTCATGTGCAAATGCCACGCAAAACCCAGCTTTCTTCTGCCTTGACTAACTCTCACTGCTCTGTTATCTTTACTGAGCCACATACTTGGACTTCGTTTAATTTATTCTCCTGCTCTGCTAGTTAACAGTCAAATATGTCTGTTTTATTTTGAAAGAAATTTCAAGCTCCTTGCAAATATTTCTTCGAAAGGTTAATAGGACCTATTAGAAGCTGTTAGAATCCGTGCCTATAGCTTGCTAGGACTTCACATACAATCTTCACGTTTTCTTCTCAGATAAAGGCTCTCTGTCCTGGTCTTTTGGTTCAAGAGGTCTACATCTTCTGCTGAGCTATAAAAGTCTGCTTTCCAAGCCTAATGCTTTTAACTCACACCTTTTTCAAACGAAAAGATGAAAATCTTCGTAGTATCTGTAAGGGGTTGGTTTTTTTCTGTTTCACATTCAGTAAGTTTATGCAGCTTTTTTCGATCCCCTGTTCCTGGGTCAGGATGCTATTACCTACATCAGTACCTAAGTCTTTGAAACACTGAAGGAAATGCAGCAGGGGACCCACATCACCATTTTTGCCCATCCTGACGTGAAGGCTTAGATCCATGGCAGAGTACTGAACGCAAGAACTGGGCCTGATTCACTGCATTTGGACAACCAGGGCTGAGGCAGAGCCAAGAGGTGTTGATGTTGATGGTGTCTCCTACTTCTAGTTTGAGTGATTTTCTCCTGACAAATTCTGCAAATGTTCAGAACATTTTTGGTTTGGTTTTCATGTAAGTCATTTACTTTCCTTAATTTGGAAGCCATGTTTTCTTCCCTGATGACTGTCCTTACTGTCTGTTAACAGTAGAAGACCCGGAAATAGATGACCATGAAAGTAAGGCATGTTATTGGCATAGGTGCTATGTCCCAGGCCCCCTAAGAATTTATGCACCTAAGTGCATCTGAGAATCCAGGACTCATGCTCGGTCCTTGATCTCTGTTTCTGAATCCTGAGATTATGTCAGGATCACAGCTTTCATTAAAAAAAAAATAAGCAGACACACCAAAAGAGTTTTTGTCATCACAGGTTCAAGGGAAAGAGTTTGGACACATAATCGCCATGTAATCAATGCAGGAATCCAAGCGAGGACAAAGGCAGGTCAAACTTCCAGCTAGGGAGAGCACCAAAAGAGGAGAAGGAGGCACCATCCTGCCTCTCCTCCTGCATCCAGTTCCTACATATGGGTAGTATTTCTGAAAACAAAAATTGACTTTTATAATTGGGAAAGCATCCTCCCTGCTCAGCCTTTTCAGCTCCGAAGTGAAAGCCCCAGAGTGGAGACAGCCAGCAACACTAAGGTAGGGCTGAAGTGTCCAAGAAAGAGGTGGCAAAATTCTTATTCTAGCAGCAGCAGCAGCTGACAGAGGGAAACCCATAGTTGAATAAGAATGTCCTGTTTGAGGCTGGTGATGCTCCCCATGCTCGATACCTCAAGGGACTCTCTGAGTGATGGAGTTGCTGCCCTTCCCTGGGCTTTTGCTCCTCTCTGCTCTAAATTTAGGGAAGTAGAAAGTCATTGAACTGTGGGCAGGCATCCCCGTCATTTCTAAGGGCCCAAATCCACCAACATGGCCCAGGCAGGAAGCACGAAAGGGATGTCCTGCTAGCATGAAGTATTCACGCTTGGCAGAAGGGATGTTCCAGGCCAGCTGCAATCCCTGGGGGTCCCCAAGCACTCTCTCAACAGAAAGGTCTTGTGCGGAAAGAAAAGGACCAGAGTTTGGGTTCAGTACTAAAAGGCACTGCAAAGCTGCTCTTGTATCTCTTAGGGAGAGAGGACCTCTACTACACCTTGCATGGGGGAAACAGGCACCTTTATCTCTGGAAGAGGCAGCTGTGCTTCCCAGAGCCCTGAGGGCCACTTGACTTGGTCCTGAGCTGAATTACACAGTCTGGGGAGGAGAAAAGAGATTTTGTACTAAGTTAGCTAAGAAGATAGCAGTGCTTGCCCTCCAGCATAAGCAAATCTCCCCTTTCCCTCTTGAGTACCAGATGTTCCCTGCTACCAGTTCTCTCATTTCCGGGGGACAGACAGGGCACATTAAAACCACCTCTGTCACTCTGTAACAGGAAAGGGGTTGTATAGTGGGTTTTGGACAAAGGGAGATCTGAAGGGTCAGAGCAGATCAGGGCATGCTGTTGTGACTATGCCCCTGGTCTACCTCTTCCTGCCTTTACACGGAGGAGGGAGAGATTTTGAGAAATCCCTCAATATGACTTGCAACCCATCACCCTTAAGCTCACAAATGAGTATTCAGAAAGCTTCCATTATTTAATGTATTTTTTATAAGATGAGGGTGTTGGGTTTCTGGGAACAATGTGACTTCAGTTAGAGGTCTTTAATTCCAGCATTAACAGATTTTCCTTTAAAATCATTGGACATACTCCTTGTGATTTTTTGGTCCTGTAACCTGAAGCATATTTTTTATTCTTCCCTCACCAAAGAGATTGGTAAGATGAGTCTGCGGCCAGAGGTAGGAATGCAGAGTTTAACACTAGGTTGAGTTTCCTGTGATATATGCCGTTTGAGCCCTGTCATTGTTCATAATTATTGCTCAACACGATTTACAAGAGAAATGACTGTAATCTACATTTCCTCTAAAACTATTATCATTCTGCTATGGCAGTAAATTTCAGCTGCCCTCAAGAAATGTTTCAATAGGAACCTCCATATATAATACATGTGTTCAATTTATTATTAATGCATTTCAATCTGAATCGCAAATTCAACATGATGTCTGAATTTTTTCATACTCATTCTATTCTGTGTCAGCTTTTATAACATGTTCATCATCATAGCATCCGAGCAACAGACCCATAGTGCATTAAGCAACAGACCTAAAAATCAGTCACACATTGTTTAGCTTCTCAGGTTTGCCCCAGAGGTGGAAGTCTGGACCATGTGGAACATTCCGTTTTGATAGGGTTTTTATGTAGTTTGGTCTGATGCATGTTTTCTTTTAACATATTTTTATTTGAGTCAGTCCAAGGAATGGCTTTTACCATCAGAGTATGTGATGGCCAGGTTAGTGAACGTCCTCAGTGTCTGCACAATTAGTTTCATGGTCTTGGCTCAGCCATCAAGAAAGGTCCATGCCCTTGACAGACGAGTCTCACCTCTGTGGTAGAGAAAGCATCAGTTGTCACTTGGCAGTTATCAGCTTTGGTCTTGATCCCAGCATATCAGGACGTTTTGTAGATATTCTGGACCCAGCTTCAAAATAAAGATTAAAGTCTAACAATTAGCTACAGTCCGAGGACCTAATCTTGTCTGCATGCTGAGCTGTGGCAGTGGTACCCTGTGCCTGGCTGCAGTGCAGGACTGGTGGAGCAGCGAGTCAACCGTGTGCTGCTCATGTGTTGGCATTTAGCCTTAGGTTACCCAACAGCCATGAGATACCGGGGAAAATCCACAGGTGAGGGATCCTGCAGTGATGACGCAGTGTCCCAAATCTGATCACTCCATATACAAGCCCAGGAGAGACGCAGGGCATTGTTAGGGCCTTACCTGCATCCCTCTTTCAGACAGCAGAGCACCATCTCATGGGGACACAGCAACTGCCAGGCTGCATCCAGGCAATACCAGTCCTCAAGTGTCTTCCATCTGATGAGCCATCATCAGACAGTTTGGCTGGAAAGTTAAGCTTTCTTACCAGGCAAAACTGTTTCTAAAGCTCCTTGGTTCCCTTCCCAGCACTACCCATTTGCTTCTGTGGAGAGGAATTTTAATAACCCCATTACCACCTGGTGAGGATAATGACTGTGCCACTGGGCTTCCAGAGCCAGCGGGATAATTAAGCTCAGATCCACATGGTGATCACTGGGATTTCAACAGGCCTCTTTGGGAAGCTGAGAAACAGGGGGAAATGAAGCCAGAAGCAACTCAGGTGCCACACACTGTCATTTCTTTTTGCGGAAATCTAAAGAGGAGCTACAGGGAAATGTAGATTTTAGAAGTGGTTAGCTCTTTCCAGGAGCACAGGGTATTTTGCTGTCTATGTAAATATTCCATTTATGACTGTCATCTTGTTATCCAGCTCCTGCATGCTGTTCAAAAGGCACCCCTCAGTATGCTTCCTTAGGCAGTCAGTAAAATACTAAAAATCCCCCAAGTCAAGTTATGATTTGCTACAAAAGCACAGACACTATGTGCTATGCACCAGCTGGAAGAAGTCCATAAGTACATCAAAGCATCCCTTCTGAAGTTCTTTGAAAACATGAATGGCAAGCTCATAATGCAATGATACTACTGAACAGCTTCGCATCCAGCCATGGCAAATGTGAGATTGCTTTACTTGAAAGGAACAATCTAGCCAAATTATCTTTCAAACCTCTGAAAAGAAAAAAAAACCTTTCATGTGAGTAAGCATTTCAGCAAAACGCGGCTGAGCCAAATAATCATCATTCTGACATTCATAAAACTCACTTCAATAAAGACCTCAGCACATATTGCAAGATTAATGCAGCTATAAGAACTGGGGAACAGGCAGAGCCTAACACCTCCCAGCAAGTCAGAAGTAAACCTGGGAAGACTGTTCAAGTACTCTGACTTGCAGGCTTCCTGCGCATCAGGCCACATCTCCCCTTCTAAAGGCCCGTGTTGCCATCTCTGTGGTATATCCTGGGGTGTTGCAAAGCATGCTGCAAGCCCCAAAAATCAAAGAGGAGAACAGGAGTTTGCACCCTAAGAGCCTGTTCCTGCAAACAAGACGCACGTACCTCTTTCTGCGTAGGCAAGCCCACCAAAGGGCAGCCAGGTTGCATCTGCCTGCAGGACAGAAACCTCCCAGGACCAAGGCTTCATCTGCATAAGGACCCAAGATCTCACCTGAGGCCAGGCACCACGACCAGATAGGAAGTCAAACTGAGAAGGGAGGAAAGCAGGAGAAAATGCTATTGGCAAGATGATAGCATCTTTACCACAGTGGACTGAGAAGGGTTACAGAGGAAAGCAGGTCTTGGTCAACAGATATTTGATAAATGCTGGAAAATAAGTACATTTTAAGAAACTGTATTCCATGGAAAGGGTTTAATTCAGAAGGGCAATCTGTACAAGGTGGAGAAAGCACAGCAGCAGCTCTTAGATGCTGTAAAAATGAAGTTTATCAGGAAAGAGATGGATCAGTGATCACAGTGGCAAACCTGAGAGCCTATTAGTTTCCCTTATGCCTGTCTGCGAGTTACATGCTTTCCATGCCTGTGAATCCCTTGTGCCAGACAGCCAGCCATTCCCCAAAATAGGCCAGCCTGCTGATCGCTTCTTTTCTCTGAGCTGAATTTCTGCTCGTGAAAGCCAGCTGTCACTCAGGTGTTCCTATTAAATTTGTAGTTCAGAGTGGCCTGAGTGTTTTAAAAATTTACCAGTGCTCCATTTGTGTGAAATAGCTCTATGATATTCTAAGGAATTATATTGTAGTTTATAAATATTTGATTAATGTGGTTGCTAAAATATTACCTTATCAGCTTTTCTCTATGCTACACCCATATCAAGGGTTTAAGATCAAAGTATATGGAGGTTGCAAGCCCATGCTTTAGAGAGCATAACTGGGGGACAAGGAAACTCACAGAAGGCTGAGGTGATGGGGGCTTAAGGACATGGGTGACCCACTTCCACGTGCACAAAGACATCTTATTGTGCTCAAGATTTGACAACTGTACCTCCATCCCCAAATCTGAGCACGTGAAGATCTTGCATCACTGCAAAATCGGGCAAGGGCTGCAACCTCCCAGCTGCCGATCCACCAAGACAGGGAAAGCAGCTGGCATTCCCAAGGCAGCTGTGCAGACAGCTGTGAGGATTTACTGCTGGTGCTGGAAAATTAGACCCCTTTGGGGTTAGGCACCAGGAAGCAGTGTCTTGGAGGCTCTGGGTGTTGGATGTAAGCGCTAATGGTGGAGGGGAAAAGTCAGGTGAGTACCCAAATCCTTTTGTACAGTGAACTAAAGGTGAGACCAGAAAGGGGTATGGAACAACATCCCAGAGCAGTGGGTTTTATAATTCATGGATAAAGGTATGAGATTTCCCAAGGAAAAATCCTGCTGGACAGAACAGTACATATAATTATGTTAATGAATAACCCAAAGATGTGCAGTCTTCAGAGCCATTAAACATTTAATGCTGCTATTTCCAGGTTAATTTATGCTGGTTTGTTTTTTTTTTTTTTTCTGCTGTCTGATTATTAGTAAGCAGAAGTGGCAGTTGCCCTTGAAAGAGAGATTCAGTTTGAAGCTGCCAGAATTTTCCTGAACTGATTAAACATTTCCATCACATTTTTGTGAATGATCAGAAGGAGCTGAGTCACCTTATTGAAGAATTAGAAAAGGAAGCAATCTTTAAGCAATATCTCACAGAAATACCTTACAAGATCTTTATCTGCTCAAAGGGCATTATTTTGCAGTCTAGATTTTGATCATAATGGTGATTCACTACGACACTTAAAGACGTGTTTTAAGTGCATCTAAAGTCAATGGGTCTTGCATAAGTGCACGCATTCAAGTGTACCTAACTACTCAGCTGGAAAGGGATCATATCTCAGAATGAAGATTTTAGATATTAGCCCTGACATTCAGCTAGGGGGTTTGCAATCATGACCAAGCGTTTCTGGCAGAAACATGCCCTGTGTAAAGGATTTACACACTCCGTCTCAAAAACAGTTTGCCTCAAGTCAGAGCTAGTTAAATGATGGACGTGCCAAAATTTTAAGATAAAGGATGAAGCAGGCAACTTCCAGATGCCTTGGCTGTGAGTAACTGATGAACAACATAGGGCCAGGAGTGCTGTGGACAAAGACAAAATCTTTAGTGGAAAAAACGTGGAGTTTAAAATTGCCCTAAAAGACTAAAATACCTGGTGCCTTCACTAGAGTGGGTGTTGCCCACGTGAGGAAGGATACCAAAGACTCCAAATAGAGAACTGAGTCTTTTGGGGCTGATCATCTTGCCCAGATCACCAGCATAAGAGCAATTACTAGGCAGAGGCTTTTGGTGGACTTGGGATGAAAATCCAAGCAAGAGCTCAAGAAGCTGAAGGAGTCTTGAAGTTCTATGACAGCAGAAGACAGTGATGATGGTACAAGAAGTGATAGTAAGAGGCTGCAAAAATTGTATCAGATGCTGGAGGAAATGCAACCGCGTTATGCTGATCCCCTGAATAGACAATCAACCCATGCTGACTGATTTTATTAGATCTTGTGAGTGGCCTTTGACATCAACATGTGCTTTGTAGGTATACTCTAAGGCCTTCATGGAGAAGTGGGCAACTTTCACAACACTGTGAACGCTGGGGGTTGGACTAGATGATCTCCAGAGGTCCCTTCCAGCCTCCACGATTCTGTGATTCTGTAAAACACTGTGAGTAAAACTGAAACATACAGATAACAAAGGACTTTGCTGATCATATTAAAAATGCTAAGGCACTTTCTAGGAGACCGGTATTACCAGGAAATGACCAAAGCATTGCCACTTCCAAAGGGCAGGACCAAGTCCTGCCCCTCCAGACAAGTGTGAGTGGGAAGCCTGAGAGGGGCTCGGTGGTCGCAGACACCCATAATTCAAGTGCAGCAAACAAGGACCAGTACAAGACTCTGCCTGTACTGTCTGATGAAAAATGTGCCAAATCTCAGACAAAAGGGGAGTGCAGCTATGGATGAGGCCTGGTAGAAGGAAATTAAAGCAATTAGCACCCCATTAAATGCTACCTTGTGCATGTTCTCAGCCCCTTGCATCAGGGAGAGGCAGAGCTCTCAGTAGTGGATTTTGGGGGGATTTTTTTTATAGAAACAGAATAGCGCATCATTCCTAAATGCTTACAGAAAAATAAATTTAAAAGGCTGTGTAAGGGTCATTCAGGGATTGAAAAATTTCAGAGGGGAACCAGAGACATTTTAGAATGATCTCAGATGAACAGTGGCATTATGGAAAGTCTAAAGGTTTGTCACATGTGCCAAAATACAAAACAATTCAAGTGAAACAACCCTTGGTGGTGGTCCAAAAAAGGGAAAAACTTGCTGCCTGGAGCAGAGTAAGCATCGGTTTGTTTAACCTAGTGAAAAAAAAAATACTTGTTTACATATATTTTTAAAAACTAGCAGAGCCTCCTTTCCAGATCTGGATGCATGCTGTCAAATATTTTACATGAGTCATCACTTATTTTTTAATGCATTTATTAGTGTCATACCCATAAGTGTTTTTTGGATTTGCTTTAAACAAACACTTCTGTCATTGAATCTTACTGGCTCCTCAGTTTAATTTGAGTGAAACCCATCTTTGTGCAGACCGTGATATGAATTCAGTGCACTATTTCAATCATCACAGTAAGAACAAGCAAGTTTTAGGACAGTGAATATTTACTGCACTGGCCTTTGAAGCAAGATGCAAAGTTGAGGATGCACAAGACTATAGAAAACTGAACTTTTAATTCACACATAGTAATATTTATTTCGGAAATGCTAGTCTGCTGAAGGATATGATTGTTATAATCAATCACAGATAACCACAGACAGATGAAACATGGATCACTCACAGACCCCATGGACTCCACGCTCACAGTAAGCCACGTTCAGATCTGTTTTCTTACGTTAGATAGTATTCCCAAATGCTATCAATATGAACATTTTTGGAGCAGGAGCAACCTTACAAGACGAGGACTATAAGAATTTGGTCCAGAATGTATGCCTAAGATTTCATCCATAGATTTTAAATACTTTTATATATATAAATATATGTAAAAAATTTTCCTCCCAGATCCATTCAGGGAAATAATTTTCTATATTTGTTTATATCCTCAAAAGCACTAAGGAGGGCTAAACTTTCAAGCTGAATTTTTGTTCCTCAATTATTAGCGTTTCATTTACTCCTTTACTGTTTTTCACTTTCAGAGCTGGACAGATAATCTAGATTTCTTTGATAGTTACATTTCTAGGACATTAATCTTCTCAGGGACAGAGGCAGACTTTGGATGAGTGGTTTCAGTAAAACTTGGAGACTCAGCATGTTATTTTTCTCTTGCATCTTTGCTGTTTTTTTCCTGTTCTGCACAAAGATACGTTCATACTTCAAAGGTGCCTGCTCTTGGCACACTGTATATTAACCAGTGGCTTCTGGTGTCTGCACATGACAGCATTCACTAATGCTTTTTCCTGCAATTCTATTTTTCTTAATCTTCAGCTCCAGTCTTCTATTACAAGTGATAGCTATTTGCTTCATCTTGCATTAGAGCTCTTCATGTCTTTCCAATTTCAAAAGAAAATTTCACTGGGCCACTCTGGTTTGAAAACGTGAAAACAGATGCCATGCCATTTTGATGCTGTTTTGAGGAAAAGAACAAAAATGTGCTTGAGACCAACCTGCAAGCTGGTGCGCACTTTCATGTGACTTCTGGAAAAGTCACATTTCTAAACTTACCTTGCTGCTGCTGAGGAATAGGTGAAATGTGGGCAGAAACTCAAAGCCCGTGAATAAAGCAATAGGCAGCATTTGCAGCCCCTCAGCCTGATTCTGTCAGCCATTTACACCCTTTTTCTGGTGGCCAAGAGAGATACAGTTGTATAAGGTCTCCATGCTGACAGGCAGAGTGCGACATAAAAACCCATGAACTGAAGAAGGGTCATTGTCCTTGTACTTCTCTTTATTTCTTAGTTGTTCCTCCTGCAATTTTGCTCTGACCGTGAGTATGATGGCAACAATCTGAATCTTCTCACATCCACAGCTAGAGGCCGAAGAGGGAAGTGAACCTCGGGCATCCCATGTCAAAGGCAAGGATGCTGTCTGGGTGGACCTTGACCTAGTGCACGTTATACTAGTCCCCAAGTTTTGTAGTTGATAGGCCAGTGTCAACTCTCCATGCTGGCCATGAGCCGCTGGATTTTCTTTGCATCAAACTTTAAATGAACTTTTAATGTAGCCAATATCCATGAGATATTGTTTATAAAGGTCTGAGAACAAGCTGCACTGAGTTTTGGGCAAGGTTGACATGAAAATCGAATCTTTCTCAGCTCTTTCACAGAGGGAGGGCTGGGTTTTTTTTGTTTTGGTTTGGTTTGTTTTTTGTTTTTTTCCCAGTGTACACAGGCAGGTTTGTTGCCTTCACTCCATAATGTCCTGACCGGGGAGCCACCCCACATACAGCTGATTTGAGCTCTTTGTCCTGCCTTGCCAAGCATCCCCCTGATCTTTTATCCCTCCTGTCAGTGTGTGGTGGGCAAACACCGTCTGCTCTTGTAGTGCTCATACAGCTTTCACCAGCATGTTTCAAATCCTTTTTTTGAAACTGTGCTCCTAATCCCACAAAGCAGGAAGAAATGTCTTTCCTGAAAAAGGTTGTCAATGATGTGAATAAAGGAATATATGAGACATTCATTATTTGTGTCAGTTTGGAGTGTCTGAATAGTGTTTATACCAGTTAGGGTTTTTTGAATAGTTTAATAACTACTGGGTTGGGTTTTTTGCAAAAATGTGTGTGTCATACATTTGCAGCAGAAGAGCTCTTCTCTCTGCAGCACTCATTGTCTGCTCCGACTCAGGCTGTGCAGAGAGTCGGCGTGACAAGCAGGAGCGTGTTAACATCTGCATGGTTAAAATAGGGCCGATGGATGGGGCACCAAGATGTTCCTCTTCAGAATGGCGCGTATCTCCTAAACGATGAGTCAAAGCTACCACATTGGAAACACCTTGCCCAGAATGTTTAGAGATACTAATGATAACCGAACACAATCTCAGTGGACAGGGTTAATACACATGGCATCTGAAAATAATTGTTGAAAGGGAAATTTGATGAAGAATTTTTATGCAGCGTACTACTTTCAGCTTGCTATCATAGCGTGTTAAAAATAGTTCATGTTAGTACCACCTTATAATGGCTTTCACTGAGTGTTTGATACACTAGGGAGGAAAGCAAAAAGGTTGAGAACCCTTAACTCTGGACACCACCCACACAACACAATGCTGCCAGAACCTCTTTCATTATTGCCCGGTAATACATTATGTTATCATTTCTTTACATGCTGGCAGTTAAAAATGAGTGTTGGGAAAATCTATATCTCTCTAGTGTATAGCAGTCTCTGTATTTCACGAGAGAAAGACATATGTTTTAATATTGTCAAATGTTAAAAGAAAGTAAAACAATTATCTTTCTATTTTTTATTTAGATGGGGAAAAAATTAACTTGGTGTGATCAAGATGACAAAAATACAACATTGGTCATTCGCCATGAGTATTGGGAAGGGTTATTTTTGTTCTTATTGTAGTTTGATTTTTTAGAAACAGTAAATACAAATCTTTCTGATTAAAGACTCAGGAAATGAAAACTAAGGAAGTGCACTAATGGGCATCCATTAGATTACATGAATTTTGCTTCCTTAAGTTATTTTTTTTCTCAGATTTCTTTGTCAACATAATTTTTGGACAACCATTATCTTAAACAGTGTTCCAAAGCTACACAGTACTGCTTTGCAAGTATAGCTTTTCTTTGTCCTTGTTCCTTTTTCTCCAGAAAAAAAAACAAGCCCTGGTAAATCCATTTGTAATCCAGGTCCCCAGAGAAGGGCTTCCAAAGGCAAAATGAGTTTGTCCAAACTAAAGCTGGTGGCAGGCTGTAAAAAGTGCCCACATGCTAAGGGACTGGAGTCCTTTCCCCAGAGGGAGGGGATGTGTCCCCTGCCATGGCTTCGCTGGCTGGCGTGGGGCACCGAGCAGTCTAATGTGGTGGTGCCAGCTGCCAGGCAGGGTTGTGACTTCCCTGTGCTTTCCGGGCAGCTGTGTAGGATGCAGTGGAAACCCATGGCACAGCACACTAGCCCAGATAGCTCTAAAAATTCAGTGCTAGGCTCTGAAATGTGCAGTTCATTTGCATATGCATTGCTCATGGCACTCATGCTCACAAGCGCTACCCTGATGAGATGGATAAAATTTCCTTTTTGGGGGAACAGACTTTTATTTTATTGCATGCTAGTGCAGCACGACAGAGGACTTAGCGGTCCCTGGAGCTCCAGAGCCCTGGCAGTGCCTCAGCGCTCACGGCCCCGCTGCAGCCTTCTCATCCGCAGCTCGGTGTGTGGCAATGTCAGGGAGGTTATCAGCCATCCTCTCGAGTGACCCGTGACCAAAGAGACTAGCAGCTTCTTCACAGCAGTTGTGTTTGACATGCGTACAGGGAAGGGCTTTTTCCAACTACATCTTATCCTCTTTTACCCCCAGGGTCAATGTGAGACTGAGAAGTGGATGAGTAATATGATCGCCCCTTTTTTTTTTTTTTTAAAGAAAAAAAAAGAAGAAAGACCACAGCATTTAATCTAAGACAATGCAACAGTTTAATGGTTGGACTAACAGAGCTCTGCTTCCCACGTCCAGAGCAGATCTGCCAGATCCAGAAGCATTTAGGAGCTTAAACCCCATTGATTTCAGTGAATCCCAGGGTCTTAGTTGCTAGGCTCTCAGGTTTTATCCATTGCTCTGCGCTGTTTCTTTTTCCCCAGCTAAAGAACAGAATAGCCTGATGTTTTCATCCAAGTGAGCTTGTGTGGACCTGCAGCGTGACAGAAGCTTGTAGGACCAGAGCGCCCACACTCAAAACCCCTGCTATAGCCAGGCACCGCCTGTCTCTGGGGAGCCAGGACTTCTGAAGCAAAAGAAATGTGAAGTCAAACACTGGTAGGAGGGAGAGCTCTTGGGCTTCTTCCTTGTGTGTTTGACAATGTTTGTTGTCCATAAAACCCATTACCTGAGATCCACAGTGCAAAAGAAAGGACAGAATTTTTCCCTTGTTGATTTTTTTTGTTTGAATTCTTTGAGGGGGGGGTCGTCACTTGTATTATTTTAGTATGCTTTTTAACAGAAACCCACTTGAAGTTATGTAAAATTAATTCAGAAACACTGGTGGCCTTGTAATCCTGATGAGGTTAAAGACCACATGCAGCTGTGAAACTGCGAGCCGGCATTTGCATTTCAACTTCAGCTGTCATGCTTTTGATGTCTCCTTGAAACTGCCTCAACTTGGTCTTGGAAGAGAAAATGATGTTGCAAAAAAAAACGAAAAAAAGGAATTCCCTATGTAGAAGCTAAACTTGATATTTAAGCCTGACTAATTGGAGGCAGAAACATCCAAGCAAACAAACAAGACCTGCTATCACCTCAAACACAACCAAAAGCAGGTTCTGGCAAACCGTGTAAAAGTGGGAAAACTCACGGGTTGAGATAAAGACAGCTTAATAAGTAAAATAAAAAACAATCAAAAAATAAATGCAAAACCAAGAAAAACAAGTGGTGCAAATCCCCTCCAAAAAATTGCTCACCACCACCTGACTGATGCCCAGCCAGTCCCCGAGCAACGGTAGCCCCAGCAATGTCTCCCTGCAAACTTTTTCTGCTAAGCATGAAATGGTGTGGGACATCCCTTGGTCAGTTGGGGTCAGCTGTCCCAGCTGTTTCCCCTCCTGGCTTCTTGCCCACCCCCAGCCTACTCACTGGCAGAACAGCGTGAAAAACAGAAAAGGCCTTGATGCTGTATAAGCACTACTCAGCAACAGCTAAAATATTGTTATCAAAACTGTTTTCATCACAAATCCAAAAAATAGCCCATATGAGCTGTTATGAAGAAAATTAACTCTATCCCAGCCAAAACCAGTACAATCCCTTGTGTAAAATGCATAATAAATGCATCTCTAGGGGTCTAGAGTCCAGATCTAGCCCACGAAGCCATTCAACAAACCTTGCCTTATGCTTGACCACACTGTTTCGGGCTGATTGTGGTGACAAATGTACTTAGTGTCACCTTCACGGTGACACTGCATTACATAGAACATCAGGGAAGGAAGAAAAGTCCTCATCGGGGCCAGAAACACACAGCAGTTTCTCATTTTCCAGCTGCTGGGGATGCGTTGGGGGGCAAAGAGAGGGGCGCGCAGGAGAGGGGCATCTCCCCATACCCAGAGTACCCAAGAAGTAAATATTTCTCTGTGCCCCATCCCTGGGGGATGGTCTGTGCTTTCCCTTGGACTGTACGAGCCCAACCAAGCCCTAAAAGACGAAACGCAGGGACTGGGAGGAGCAAGGTACAGCTTTGTGGCAAAGGGCCCGATGCCTCTGGCTGTGAGCGGGAGGAGACACGCAGCAGGTGGGGATGCTGCACCACTCTGGACTACCCCATACCTGTGCCCAGGCCCCAGCAGCAGCTCTCCCCGCTGACCTGTAGCCTCTGCAGCTGCCTACCTCCTCGTGCAGCACATCTCACTCACTCCTGTCCACACCCAGACCCCAGCGGGATGAGGACCAGCAGGATTTGTTCACTGAGACTGATTTGGACCACTCACAGTGTGGTCCACATCCAACAGGTCCCTTGAATCGTGCTGCAGGCAGGCCAGCACATGACCACAGGGGCTATCCAGTGCGCATTTGTCCCCCATCCCTCCTCTCAGGAACAGGCATGACCTTCCAAGTCCACCCACCTACCCAATGGGCAAAACCACAAACTCCTTTTCTATCTCCAGGAAAAAAAAAAAAAAAAATCTGTGGTGTTATCACTTACAGGTGAGCTCCCAAAGGCACACTCCTGCAGAGCAATTTGGAGATCCCCACTTCTCACTGCCTTGTGCCACATGGTACTATTTACAGTTTATACTGAGCACATGATATTGTAAAACACCAAGGTGTGCCATTATTCAAACATTTTGGGGGTGATGTGACTATCCTACGAAGCCGTGGAGGTGGAGGGGAAGGGGGAGAGAGCTGTGATGTGTTCAGTGCTTGATGTGCATCTCTGCTTCCCTGCCAGCCACTCTGCGAGCGGAACCCACCACCGCACAGGAGACAACACCCTCTTTAAGTCCCCAGGACAAGAGGACACAGGTGCATGCTGCAGCAGCATTGTGGCTGTCACGTAACAGAATCACAGGGGTTGGAAGGGACCTCTGGACATCTAGTCTAACCCCCCTGCCAGAGCAGGGTCACCTACAGCAGGTTGCACAGGATGGCGTCCAGGCTGGTCTTGAATGTCTCCAGAGTCAGATACTCTACCACCTCTCTGGGCAGCCTGTTCCAGTGCTCTGCCAACCTCAAAGGAACAAAGTTCCTCCTCATGTTTAGATGGAACTTCCTACGTTCAAGTTTGTGCCCGTTACCTCTTGTCTTATCACTGGATACCACTGCAAAAAGACTGATATCATCCTCCCGGCACCCTCCCTTCAAGTATTTGTAAGCATTGATGAGATCCCCCCCTCAGCCTTCTCTTCTCCAGACTAAAAAGACCCGAGTCCCCCAGCCTTTCCTCATAAGGAAGATGTNCCCCTCCCAGTTTTGTGTCATCAGCAAACTTGCTGATGGTACCCTCTATCCCTTCATCCAGGTCATTGATGAATATGTTCAACAGGACTGTAACACTGCTTCTCAGGCAGACAGCACATTCCAGCTGACTCGCTGTCAGGGATCGCACAGTTTAGTGTTAAGGATTGAACGCTCTTACACTTCCACCACCCAATGCCGCTGGGTCCCAAACAAGCTATCGGGCTGCAGGGGTGAGATCACATCCAGGACCCAAAAGGGTGTCAGCAATGCAAGTGTGACACCAGAGTCGTGCCCTGCAGAGAATGTCCACCCTGCTCAGCAGGCTGGGACAGGCTTTTTAGGGATGCAGGGAATTAAATCCCAGTGCCGGCCATAGACAGATGCTGGCACCTCTCAGCTCTGCGTGATGAAACTTTATGGGGAGGCAAAGCCAGCCCCACAGATCACCCCGAGGACCTGCTGTGAACTACAGACCATTAACCTGGCGAATCTCTGGCACTAAGGTACGTCTGCCTGCCCTGACAGTTTGTGTACAAAATGTCTCACCTGAAAACTTGGGCAAAGCACGTAATATGGTTTATCTAGTATTTTTAAATAGACACAGGCAACACAGGAATGACTGAATCAAAAACTTACCAGTTACTGCCTAAAGATTCAAATGCAGATAAATGAAACAGGCTTCCCAGTAATAAAGACAGTAGAAGTTTAGAAATTATTCCCTATTTGAAGGGTACTGAGGACTACGAATAAAATTTGATGAACAGCTTTTGTCTAGGACTAACATATAAAAGTGTTTCTTAAAGTAAATTCTTATAGTTACCTTTGAGGGACGTTTATTCCCTGACATTAATTTAGCTAATGCACCTATTTTCATTGTATTTATTTTCAGGTCCAAAGGAAATTTGGTATTACAGTAAGCCATAAAAAAGGGCAGAAAGAATCATGTCAGTATTTGTCATTTTTGATAAATTATGATATATTCAGCACTCCAATCATTCTGCTTGGTACTAATATATTGATTGGTAAATCATTAGTTCAGTGAACATGTGGTTAGAAAATCTAATTTCTGAATTTGATTTCTAAGCAATCATCTCTATCCATTTTTTGGCATGTCCCTCTCCAGTGTCCCCAGCACTGGCCATATTCCAGTTGCAAACTGCTCTTCACTGACAGCTGTGCTGCTTTCAGACAGCACTTTGTGGTTCTGAAATTTAATGTTCCCAACTGTGATGGCCATACGAAAGGAGCTGCAGAGAATTGAAATTCATTCCAAGCCAGGCTGGACCCAACTGCATAAGGCAACATCTCCAACAAGTTTTAGTCAGCTTCACAAGGAGATTCAGTCCTGTACTCCTCTACCCTTATGATTTAGGTCCAAATTCACTTACCTTTTCCCATCCCAGCAGCTCTTGTGCAGGCTACAGCTTCACTGTAATGAACGGGCAGGCAAAGGAGGCATGTGGGTAAGTCCTGAATACAGGATGGGCAGGACTGAAGCTAGGAAAGCTGCAGAAGGCAGAGAGCAGTGAAGGCACGTGCAAAGAAAACAAGGAGTTTAATCTACACGGTGGATTCAGGAGACTGCAGAAGGAAAAAAGAGCAACCATGTAACATGAACGCTGCTTAAAGCTTCTCAGATAGCCAAATGCTCTTCCAAGAAGTGTTTTTGAAGTACACCCGGAGCTCACATGATAGGATGGTTTCAGTCAGAGATGTATTTCTTGCAACAAAAAAAAGAGCAGGAAACTTGGGCATCAGTGTGATCAGTGTGGGGACATGTCAGTCCCCACGTACGTCTGAGCATGAGCCACCTCCTGGGCAGGCTCTGATCACACACTCCCTCTTCTGAGAAAAATGCAAGTGCTGAAAAAGCAACTATTTCTGGGGTGGTGAAGGGGAAATGTTCATGAAGTAGCCTTGGCACTGCACATCTGTGAGAGCGAGTAAAGCACCAGGAGGAGCAGGCACTGGAGCAGGGGCATGTTGTCTGTGCTGTTGAGCCTCTGCGCCCGTGCCAGGAGGGAGACAGGTCCGGCCACTTCTTCTGTCAACAGGCACTCACAGAGATCCACTTGATTCATACTGAAAGAGGTATATTTAAGATATGGGTAAAATCACTTTCTGGAGGTGCTTGATCTATCTTCTTTAGGTCTGGAGAAAGACAAGTGGTTTGCTTGGAGCAGGCACTAGGCATGCATGGGACGGAGGCGTTGCTGCGCACTCTGTGGGTGGGCTGTGTGAGGAGGTGACCATAGCCTTTTACTCCTCACTCCTGCACCCGGGGGAGGAGGTTGGACCTTCCAGCTGCAGTGTGAAGCTCCGGGCACTCACACTGGCTGTTCTGCTGCAGCTACAACAGCCGGGGGAGGATGGAGAAAAGGGGAACGGAGCACAGAAAAAAGCTGCAGCTGCACATCCTTATGGTTACTTGTACTCAAACCAGAATCAGTGACCATCGTGATAACTCACTATTATTATTATTATTATTATTATTATTATTATTATTATTATTATTATTATTATTATTATTAATTATTATTATTATCATCATCATCATCATCATCATCATCATCATTATCACTACCAATATCATTAATATCATTAATAACATCATCCTTATTATTGTTAATATTATTATTATTACTATTATTATTATTATTTCTATTTCAGACAAAATATCTTTGAATGCTAAGATGTTCCTGATAAATGTCCTGGAAATGCCCATGACATAAACCGGTTGCCTCCCAAGACCTAGTCTTGCTTAAGTAAGCCAATGACAGTTTTGCCATTCACTTCATTGAGGCCATTTCACACTGGAAACTTGTTCAGATAATGTCCTGTACTGAGAAAACTTTTCAATAATTACAGATGAACCTATTAGGTTTGTGCATAAGTTCTTCTCTAAGCTCAGTCCTAGTGCTGTTGAGCTCTATAACTGCTCCATTATTCACAGATTTAAAGCAAACTTATCAAGGATTAAGTAGAGGTTATGAACACCAGTAACTGCCCCAATCAGGGCAACCAAAACTAAGAAGAGGAGTTTCAGAACTGGAAAAGTTACAGACAATGTCAAGACACTGATATAGGGAAAGCTGCCTATTTTTATTTCTGTGTGGTCGCAGTTACATGCAGTAGATTCCATAACAGTTCAAGAAAACCATGTCTTTCAGTGCTCCCTCTACCCCCCCTTTCCGGTGTTCAGAAGTTCAGAAGAAACCTTATTTTTCATGCCGGCAAAATGCAAAAAGTACCACTAAACAATGGCATCGTTTTAAGACTTTCAGAGTGCCAAACACTGCATTGTACCAACAACATTCATAGGCATGAAGAAAATAAGATTTTCATAAAACCCTGGTGTTGCATTGAGTCACAAAGCAAGGAAATCCCTGTAAGAAACTGAAAATCCATTCTATATTTAGCATCAGCCTAATAGGATAACGTGGGTATGGTTAACTCTTCTTCAGATTGATGGAGTTTTGCATTGTTTCACTGCAAAGGCCAAGCTTCTTAAATAAATCTGATCTTGCTGCTTCTGCAAATAAGCTGTCTTAAGGTCAAGGCAAAAAACTTCCACTTTCTTCTTTTGGTAGTTCATTATCTTATGCAGGTCTACTGCTGCTCGGGGGAGGCCGACATGAAATCGTCTGCTTTCTGTGTTTTAAAGAAAGGGTGCCTGTACCATTCTGCAAGACAAAGATGGATTACAGACATCTATTACAGCCTCAGTATTTCCCAAGCAGTATCTCTTTCTTCACATTTCAGTTCATGTTTGCAGTCCTACAGGAGTCACAACCATTCTACAGAAAAAACATTTAACTTAAAATAGTACTCTCTGACTTGCCCTAGCATCTTATCTCCAAATCCCACCTGCGGAGAAAACTGAGAGCTTCACGCGATAGTAAAATGCAGCGATGCTCTAACCAGATGCAGAATATAAAAAGAACACATGCTGAAAGTCTCAGTATGGCCTAGCTGTGGCCCTGGTTTTTAAACTGGTCTCCAGTCTTCCACCTGAAAATAATACAGGAGATGTTAACTGAAACCCATAACATTTTGGTGCCAAATTTTCAGAAAGTGTCCACCTCCAATTTCTTTTTTTTAAATATGCTAGAATATTGCCATCTGTGAATGTGAAGCTGTGAAAGTATGAATCTGAAATCTGGCAGCTGTTCATCAACATGCTCATGAGAAAAAAATGCAAGCGACAGAAGGCTGGGTTTTGGGGAGGAGGTTGCAGAGGGCGGGGGAAGCACGTGTATTTTGCCAGAAGGCAATGAGAAGCCACATGGAGAGCAGGACCGCAGATTGGGGTGTTTCCACAGGCTGTGCTGTGGAGCCGGGAGCTCTCACACCTGGCTGGAGCCCACCCTGGAGTTCCCATGGAGCCGGTGTGTGACGGACCTGCATCCCTGGGCCCAGGAATCAGACACCTCTGCCATTTCAACATGTCCCAGGGGTATTCGGTTAAGTAGGAGGGAAATGCTGGTAACGGCACACCAGCTAGGTACCCAAGACCCAACACTAAGATCTCAGTATTTGCTCATGAGCCAACTCTCGACTTTAAAAACCACCATTTTTTAAATAACTTGCCGCTTTAGAAATTAAATAAATAACAAGTATTTCCACGGGGAAAATAATGTATTATAAAAATATTAATATTTCTTATAGCTTTAACCTGATAGAAACCTTTGCGCTTTTGTTGTAATTTCTTCTCACTCGGTTAGTATTCAAAGGCTCTATTTTGGAATCGTTCAAGCCACTGCTTGTAATACAGCATATTAATATATTCATTTTCTCTATCTAGTAGCAGTTTTCCATTCCAATTTCCTTTATCTGACTTCTGCATGATTTATTCTGATGATAAAATGCCCTCCTCTTTCATATAGTTTAATTCATTCATGACTCTTAAAATTCATATCTTCACATTAAATATGCTGGCAAGTTTGCTCATGTCAGATTGGTCCCTTCCCCCTCTAGTTTTCAGTAACCCATCTGAAGAGGCTTCCTTAAATTTCCGACTCTTTAATTTAATCCAGATCTTTTGTAAAAGAACTTTTAGGAACAGTAATTGTTTCACACATGAAAAAGCCCCCGACACACAGCATGATATTAATTATCATTAGCTGCACGCTTCTTAGCAATTCTGGAACCAGTTTACGGTACACACCTATAACACTCATAATACAGTGTTTCAACATTGGCTGGAACAGCGATGTTTTCTCAGTGCTAAATGAGGCCCCATAAGAACAATAACTGCGTTCAAAGTCTGAAGGTACCATAACCTGCTCATCTCCACAGTACGTCACAGCTTTTGATCTCTGCGCCATCCCTGCTGTTGCACTAGTTTACCTGTCAAAAAGATGCTCATTTTTGACATTTTGACTTTAAAACTTGCAAACAAGCAACAGCCTTTGGTAAATTGTCTTAATGGATGCATTGCTTTTAAAATCATTGTTTGTTTAACTCTATCTAGTTTTGACTTCTAACCCTCAAGTCTTACTTATACCAGGATTAAATAAGTTTTTGGACTATTGAAGCAGGCCCAGAAATTCCCACAACTGCCCCTTGGTGAGTACTTGATCCACAGGATACCCATACTCACGCAGCATCTTCCTGCTTGACCCCAAACTCCTTCCTCCAGGAACAGTTTTGCTTCTGCAGGGCTGAAAGCCTCTGGGGGCTCGGATAGATCTGCTCTGCATCAGCACATGGCAGTGTGAGGACCTCCTTTACAAAAGATCGTTGTATTTACTTATTTTTAAAGGATGGCTAAAAGAGGAAGTGAATGTAAGTGTGCTGCCCATCCTTTACATAGTATCTGAGACAGAAGAACTGCACCACCCTGAAGAGTGAAGTCTAGGTTCAAAGCCTTCCTCGGCGTGAGAAAGCTAAACCTCGGTGGCCTACCTCCCATGAAAATGCACTTTCACTTCCTCTTGAGCCCAGAAGCAGGGGAACAATGGGAGGGGGCTAGTCTTTGAGGGTTGCTGGTTAAGCCAACTCTTCCCCTTAGAACAGTCAGATTTGGGTTGTAGTCCCAAGATACGTGAACAGTTAATGGACTCACCATCAGCTTGTCCTCCAGGTGTGTTTTAAAAGAAAGCATTTAAACGTGGGCTCAGTTCCCTAGGGGAAAAATAAATAGCTGCAATCAGGATATTCTGGACTCAAGGTCCTGTGTCAGAGGAGGTCCATCCAGGCTTAAGCTCCTTACCATCCAGGGACAGTAGAAGATGTCAGACACCATCTGGCTGTCAGTGTTCTCTACATTCTTGGCCAACAACAACTCACCACCTTGTCTGCATCCCATCTGGGGCTCCCTACTGCCCCCGTGGAGCACTGAGGAAAGCCAGACACCTCTCTCTGGGTGCTTGGGGGCAGACATCAGCCCTGTGTGACTGGAGCTGGCTGTGAGCCTTGTCCTGGCTAACCACTACACCTCTTCTTCATGTGGGTACTGTTCACAGGTCTCAGTCCAGGCAACTTTTAACCTTTGGGCAAACTCAGCACATTGAGCTTTCATGGTATGTCACTATTAACACGTTTTGCAAAACTTGAACACCTCTTGATCCCGTTTTCTGGAATCTTTCTTACATTCCAGCACCTTTTCCAAAATACTGCGGTAACAGCCTCTCACATCATGTGTACAGCTGTACTAGCTTCATCACCCTTCTTAGTCATTCTGCTCATATTCAGGGATTTCACTGATTGCCTTAAATACAGTATTGGATTAGAAGTTTTAAGCAACCATTCATCACCTCCTTTTTAGTTTGACTTCACACCAGGATGTAATAAAACTGCCTTGAGCCTGATAATATCTAGCCCAATTACAACTTCTGCACGAGGCGTGGGGTCATTAACAAGAAGGAAGATTTTAACTCGTTTTGGAAGCCAGCTCATGCTCATCTTAGAATTAGCTCCTCATGTACCCCAGGAAACTGGTTTGAGAATTGGGATGGCCAGTGGCAGGCAGGGGACCGATACAGCTAAAGAAAGCGCATGAGCCACTTCAGAAGATATGTTCCAAGTTCCTCCCCAAGTCTTTTGCCTTTTATTCTCCAATTCAGGTATTACATTTCTACTGGTTTCCACCAGGATTGTGCATGCACCTTGACATGTTCACAGAAGTTCCACGATACAGAGTTTCACAACTGGGACAGGTCCCTACAACCGGGACACCAGAGTGACAAAACAGATTCTGGAGAATTTCCCACTGAATAGGATGGAGAGAACATAATTACCACATCGTAGCACTACAATGCCTCATAAACATAGAATAGACTAGATCCATTTACCACAAAAATCACAGAAAGTAACTGATCAAAGAATATCTCTTTTATGCAAAATATACATTTGTAGGATATAATTTTAATACAATTTCTATACTTATTGATGTTGGGTTTGCAACACTGAATTAAATTAAAAAAAACCAACAAAACAAAACAAAAAAAGAACCAACCAAAAAAACCCAAAATAGACTTGCTGCCAGAATTTTATTTCTTATAATACTTATAGTTTGAGGTAACAATGAAAGAAGACTGTGTGCTGTGAACAAGTCAGTGATGTTCGTCTGCAGTCACATTTCTGTTATCAAAGTGAAAAGTAAACTTAAGACTTGGCATGTACACTAGAATTCATACAAATATAGGTCATGGCAAACTGAGAAAGCAAGGATTTATGCAAACCTACTCTGTTTGTATTTGTGACCTTTGCAAAATATACCATTATTATAAGAGAAGTCAAGACAGATGTAGTTTACATCACTATCATTATTAAGGGTGTGTCTTTGTATGATCCACAGCACAACTTACTGCAGGAACCAGGAATAACACACACAGGGGTGTGGGTCTTTGCATGGAGCCTTAGCAATGATGACTTGAATTCAGCTTTCCTTGATATAGATAAAAACTGATATTCCATGCACACACGTTTTATTTACAGCTGACTCATCAACAGTGACTAGTCACCCCTTCCTCTGGCAGCAGTAATTACGAGCAGTCTTTAATCTTCTTTAACAAGCTCTACTTCCCGTGTAAAGTCTCAGTGACCTCCTCAAGGCGTGAGTTGTTTATCAGGGCCCATTCAGCAGCAGCAGTCTCTTTCCAGTACAGTCCTTGGTATGGCTAAATTCCATTGTCCCTTTTTCAGCAGTCAAAAATCCATGATAAATTCTGTACAACACTGTAGTTAATATAACAGCAGCACCAGATATTATATTAATTCCTTTGCTAAAAGCTGTTTGCAATTATCTCTCTATTGACAATATGTTACCAAAACTAAATCAATGTACATCTCTAAATATCAGAAATGTATACTTTGATAAATACATTATTGTACAAGAATTCTGACATGCAGGTCATGCTATTGGGCTAGGCTATATACAGAAGAACATGTCACATGGTCAACAACAACTTATATGTCTTTTCCTAACAAAAAATAGAACATGACAATCAGGGATTATTCAACAATCTCAAGGATGTCTTAAGATTTGGGATGTTACGGTCTTCCCCGTGTAGTTCTAAAACTCTACGGTTTAGGGTAATTTGTCCTCACCAGCCCAGAACATAAAATCTGCCATTGCATTTGTCCTGTTGCATAAACAGAGGTTAATATTGAATGAAAAAGCCACTAGAGGAGATACAGTTTCAAAACTGTAATGAATGCTGGTTGCTAGGAGGATGATTGATGCAATAGGCAACCGGTCAGTACTGTAAAGCCGCTACTAAGTCCCACTTCAAAAATCTTCAGAGTGCTCACGAGTTAGTCTAGATGATACTAACTTGCACTTGAAAAATATATATATTTGTATCTATACACATAAGTATAGTCCATATGAAAAAAAAGAGAAAAGGAGAAAAATGTCCTTAGTTAACCTCAAAAGAGGGGGGCATTTTAACAGTATCTCTGTGCTTTATGGAGACAGATGGAGAATACAGTAGACAGGTTGCAAAACAGACAGACAAACAACATATAGGACAAAGCACCTCAAAAAACATTGACTGAAGAAATTTTTGAAGCTCATGAGCCAGAGGTATAAGGCTGGTCAAAAACCCGACTTGAAAACTACTACCCTCTTACAGTGGTACAAAAAAGCCCCCAATAATCGTCTCGATTTTACTTGGTACTCAGCCTCTGAAAATGTTGAAGAACCCTGGAGTAGAGAAATGACTACAGTACCAAGCAGCACTTGCTAGCTTAAAATTGCAAGTCTGGATGGCGTTTACCTTTCTTGCATGTTTTGTGCCTTCCCCAAGCCATTAAGAAAGAGATCTGGCTTCTGCTTGCGTGTAACCAGTAATGACAACCTCTTTGCAGTTATCTGTGTGCAAACAACCGGAGACATTCAGAACTCTGATACAGCAATCCAGTACCAAAGTAAGTTAATCACAAAGTAAAGCCATTTATAAACAAGTAGATCGTTAAAAAATAAAGGAAAAGGTTAAACAAAGAAAAACAATCCCACATGCAGACCAGTTTATCAGTGCTTTCATTTCAGCAGGATGGTACAATGCGAGAACACACATCCAGAGCCCTCTGTGGTCTCCACGATCGGCAACACTGCTTGTCAGGTGATGGAGACAGGATGGTCCATGCAAATGAGCAGACCCAAGTCACATTGTGTGCAACCAAGACACGATTCCAGACATCTTCAGGATGGGTTAGAGTCACAAGAAATGGAGGTTCAATGGAGTGACTGGTAATTAGTTGGAAGCACATTATTTTAATAAATCTCCCTGAAAATATGTTTATTTATTGAATATACTGGCCAACGGCATCCACTACCTGTCCTTTTATTGCCACAGGAAAGTAGGACAATATAGTAGATAAAAGGAGAAGCGCTACCCTAGGTAATCTTTAGAAGCCAAGATAGAAATCTTCAGCTACCCAAGTGGCATTTCTTACTACTGACAGTTATATCATGCAGGAGTTATACCATATTTGTGGAGCCTATGGTTAATGCTACATTTATTTCCCATATGTGGTAAACAGTATTTGAATTAATACTATGTAGCCGATTGATGCCATCTGGTTTACAAGATGGAAGGGATGGGAGACCGAGAGCGCCTTAGAGGACAAGGTGAGCTGTAGGGTGATGTTACTGGAGACAGTCGCAGAGCATTGCCTGTCAAGCCAGCTATGTTGTTTAAGCTTCGAGATTTTTCGTAGCCTTGTATGAGAAAATGCACAGACATCAGTTGAATTCAGCCAAAAAACCAGACAAAGACAAACAATACAATGTAATGTAATCCAAGGAGCTATCTGGGACTCAGGGGGGATCTGCCTGCAAAAGAACTCAATGCTGAGACACATTACTACCAAAATATATTCATAAATAAAACTGTTTACAAATCAATGCAGCTGCTCTTTCCCAGAAAACTAAACAGACCATCACACAAGAGGTCTGACCTGCTCTTCCACATCCCATCTTGCACTCAGTGCTGCTCTTTTGGCTTCAGCGGGGTTGCACAGCGTGCAAGACAAAGGATTCCAACAGGGTTACTGGGTGAGCTATCTGGCTAACCATAATCAAAAACCCATTAAGACAGATTATAAAACCTGTTAGAATTATATAACCTCTGCTAAACCCAATTCATAATAAAGGATGATTTTTCTTTAAAAATAAATAAAACAAAAACCGGATAAAATTGCATACAGTATCTGTAAATCGCATCTGCAGAGGAGTGAATGATACAATGGGAAAGAAGCTCCATCTTCAGAAATATTAACCCTAAGACTTTGTGTCTAATATTAAAGAATAGTAAGATAGCAGAGTTTGACATATTTGCCTCCTGACTGGCAAATTTAAAACACCATACTTGTGCTCATTCTCCAGCTGACCCAAATGAAATAAACGGTATTAATCCACATAAGTAAATAGTAAATAATTAATCATTAAACAAGGCAACCACATAATGCTTCGCAATTTGGAGGGAACATTGCACTTGCAGACATTTCTGTTCACATACTCTGCGAGCTCTAGCTACCTACTTTTTTGCTACGTATAGCTTGTTTTCACCATGTAGAGGCTAGGCTGTAAAATGTCGGAAAAGCATTGCTATTCACTGCCTCGCTATCCTTATGCTCATGTATTTTCAATAGTGCCCGAATAATCCCACTATGAAGAAAAGGACCAGCCCATCGGTCTGGAAAGGGATGTCAGAACGGAAATACAATGAAGATGAAGCCAGACAGGACCTTGCTCCTCAAGTCCACAGATACATGCTTCACTGCAAGCTTGAGAAGTCCCATTGATTTCAATGGCACTACCTATTTCCTTGAAGACAAGTACATGTCTAGGCGTTTGTCAGGTTAAAACATTCACATATAAATTGCTTACAGGGAAATACTTTTCCCACAGAAACTATAAAAAGTCAATGACAATACAGCTAAACATTACACAGGATGTCACCAGACATTTTTTTTTCTTCTTGAAGCAGTTACTGGCTCAAATTTCAGATCTCAAGAGAGCACTTAACAGACGGTTGTTAGCATCTTCAGGAAAAACCGTATCTTAGGTTCTCCCCTAACAACAATTAACATATTTTTTTACCTACTGAGAATTGCATACTACACTATACTATACTTAAAGTAAATGTATAACGTGATGTCTGTTAAAACTTTGTACAATGTTATCTCCAGATTGCAAGGGCAGGCTAGACTGTGAGGCTTCACAGACTTCTGATACATTCCAAAAACAGCCTCCAGTTTCTGAGTTTCTATCAGCATTTACACAGATTAGAAAGAATCATGTTTGAAAGGGGAACAGAAGGGAAGCACAATACTAGTGTATATATTTAACCTCCCCTGTAAACATAAAGTTTACCAAAAAAAATCAAAATAATCAGGTAGGTTTTTTTTTTTTTAAAAAAAAACACAGAAACTAGGAAACTATTTTTTTTAAATATTTTTCCTGCTACTTTTCTAAAGACAAAAGAAAAAAACTGATGAAGGAAAATGGTAAAGATGATAAAGAAAACAGGAATTCCTAAAAAATGAAAACCAGATATACAAGATGAATAGAGATAGAGGTATGATCCAAAATCAGTGCTTTCCAGGTGTTTCAGTGGGATTTGGATCAGCTCTGAATCAGTATCATCTTAGAGATGGAGATAAGGTGCTAATGCAAAAACGCTCAGAATAAATGATCATTGAACACAACCAAGAACCAACCAAGGAACGAACCAAACAAGAAGGATGTACCAAAAGAAAGAAAGGGGAAAATTAAAATGAAAAAGTAATAGACTTGATGTGTGAATTAAATTCAAGTATTCAAAACCATCTGGATGCTACTTGAAGATGTTTTCTGCTTATGAGCTAACTTCCCTACTCTGTATAAACTAAACTTCAAAGCCAACGGCTGAAACACTTCAGCCTAGACTAAGGTTATCATCAGAGCCAATCAAATAGCACATTTCTCATTGAGAAACTGTCAGTTCTGAACTCAAGACCCAATTTTCTAGTAAAAACTACAAAACAATTTTCTCTCGAATCTAGATTTTCAAATGAAAATGTTCTCGTGGTCTCAGTATAAAATATGTTTTATTGTTATATGAATACGTCTTTAGTAGCTAATGGGCAACTTTTTTTATTATTTGATTTGTTCTAATTATGGTTGCTGCCAAGCAAACAGCACTCAAATGTTTATACTACCATTTCTAAAAGAAGTCAAGAACTTTATCTTGCAAGATGCCACAGCAATCTATCTGCCTTATTGAGGTGTTCCTGATCTCCTCAAAAGACTGGACCCTTATCATCAGAGATATTGTAAATAATCCTAGTTGTTGAGAAGACAGTGAGACGTATACGCTCAGTGGAAGATGTCCTAAATCTGTGCAAAAACACGTTTGCAATGAAGTCCCATTTAATCTAAGCATTATATATAGGAATATGTAAAACACAGGAGCATAGAGACAATCATACTCTTTACAAATACCATATATATTGGAGTCTGTTTGTGTATCTGCCTTCACAGGTTCAACCTACTGAGCTCATGCTTTTGAAATGTAAAAAGAGCATTTGCAGAATAACCCAAGAGAAGTCCTTTAGCATCTACTGCTGGCTGGGACAGCCATGTTTGCTGTACACAAAGCAAGTTTGTTTGGTTTTTTTTTTTAAAAAAAAGGGGGAGGGCAGAAAAATCTCAGCCAAAAATGTCCAGCGCCACATGGCTACTGCAGATGAACTCTGAGGTGAACGACTGCACATCAGCACTCAGGAACATGAAACCTGTTGGAATGATACAATTTGCCGAGAAACCAAAGCAATTCTCATCTAAGGAAATGGCAAGACTCCCACTGGCATTGCTGATTTGGGGTCTGTGCCCTGAGGCTAGGTTTCCAGCCACAGCCAGCTGTGGCCTGATGGGGTAGCCCCACCATCAGTCACCTGGGTGATACATATAACGACATAAGGTTTTGCAAACTCTGCCTGGGGAACCCAATCCTACCAAACAGTGAGTAATCAGATTTGAAGAGGCTGAATAACTGGAAATGCATTTTTAGCACCTCACAAGGTCAAACATTGTTTATTGTAGTTGAATTCTGGTTGGGGTAGACAGTCACCTTTTAGTAATAGTGGTGTGCTATAAAGAAGAAGCATTTTGTGGCATTATAGACTTAAAATTTTCTTTGAAATAAATCTAAACAGCATCTCGTATGATACGCTTTGTTGTGTTCAGAACAAAGATGTTGCTTACTTCTGACATTTCAACCTTTTAAGTGTAATTTATTCAGCTGTAATTTTTACTAAGTTATTAAGTGCAGACCAAAGTTATTAAATAATTAATTTGTCTTTTAGAATGACAAATGGTATTGAGTGATGAGTGGTTGGATGAGCAAGGTCTGAATTGCAGGCTTTTCCATTAAAGGTAACAGACAAATGAAGACAAGTGAAATGAGGGTCCAACATCAAGCACATTTTGTGAAGGCTAAAGGAGATGAGTGTTTCTGAAAGGAAAACAAGAAAAGAATGACTAGGAATAAAGAAAAAAGATATATTGTGAGTACAGTCTTTCCTCTAAGAGCATTGTGCACAACATTTTACTCTAAGCTTGCTTTTGACAAGCACATTGCTGAGTGACCTTTTATGATCTAATGAAAGAAGTCCATACCTTTCCTGATCCCTCCATCAGTAGCACACGTGTAATCACCTGTTGTCAGTAGGAAACATGTTCCCCCTCTTCTGTTTTTGTCTCTGGTACTAGAGCGTCTGATGGGAGGGAGCCTTTCACCAGGTGAGAGTGGCTGCTCACTTCCTGCACTGTCTTCACCTGATAACACTGGTTAAAGCACCATGCCCATTTACAGACAATAATGAATGAGGAAATGAGACATCACAAAGAGCTTATGCTGAACGCTGGATATTCCCATCACTCAAAAATAGTCATAAGGTAAATCATTAGAAGAAAACAAGATCGCAATTCACCATTAATCAGTACAAAATGGTAAAAAGTAGATTTTTTTATTCAAGAATAAACGAACTTTTGACTTTCCTGATCTTCTTTTAAATCTCATATAAAGTTCTACTAAACTAACATGAAATAAGAAATAATCAAATCAGGGCTCAGTTAATTGCCTATTATAGACTGTAACTTTTCAGAGTACAGTCAGCCTTGGATATTTTAAACAAGTATTTACTATTTTGGCTATCCTTTTTGCTAAAGAAGAGGCCGTGTTACTCATTTTTGCTTAGAATATTTTGTTCAGCATATTTTAAAGACAACCCCTCCCCCAGAAGGGTTAAATTTTCAACATTTGATACTAAAACCTGTTTAATAACACACTTAGCTTTCATTTCTATGCTTATCACACTTGCACCGCCGGTCATCGTAAGTACCCAACATTAAATGCTGTCTTTGGTCTGTGTAGTTTATTTTGTCAAACAGCGAAACTCTTACCTCTCCTGATTTGGCATTCCCAAAGGACTCTCTTTTAAAATTATCTACTACTTCAGATTCAGGCCTCACTTCAAGAAAAAATCTCTGCTCAGTATGGCACATAACAGGTAACGGCATGTTATTGACTTCAGCTTTACCTTTGCATTTAAACTTGAGCATGTGGTTTTGTGAACTGGTAATGCAAAGGGGCTACATTCAGCCTTGAAGTTTGGCACAGAATTCCCAGTGACTAACAGCATTCTCTACCAGAAATAAAGCTACAGTGCGTGATGTGAGCTGTGGCACTACAGAAGAGAAAGTTAACACTTTTAAATGGGTCCTTTTTGCATATCTGCTTTCTCCCTAACTTCAAGGATTATAGTACCTTGTAAATAAAGCTGCAGACACAGAAAAGCGACTCTTTACTCTGATCACACTGAGCCTCCTCCATTCCAGAATACCTTTAGTAGGACCTGATGGCACGAAAAAGCTGTTATCATTAACACTTTAAAGATGTGTCTGAAAGTAGGTATCAGTCAAAGCACTGTAAAACTAACTATATTCCACCCTCAGTGTGAGTCCTTTCAAGGGTTTCCATCCTCTTAAATATATTTAGGATGTTCAAAAAGCTGTGTTAACTTTTGTCTGTGAACACTCACTTGGAACTGAAACCGAGCTTCTTTGAATAGAAATGCTATTCAGTAACAGAGCAACAGACCAAAGACGGATACTGTTCAGAGACCAATTTTCCAGACTCTTCTTTTTAAAAAATAAATTTCAATTACTGAATGACACCAGTCATAGGTGGTTTTGCTCTTATTATTCTTTAGCAGCTTTCCAGCAGAAGTCTAATGACCGGTATGTGAGCTTTGTAATCAGATATGTGCTTGGTTTAAGAATAAATACATTCAAGAAACAACCAAAAAAATCCTTGCTGCTAAAAAATTTGTTTTAATTATCCTGAGAGATAAAATTTACTCTTTAATTTGAAGAGATATGGAATATGGGACAGCGGCTTGGAGGGGCAGAGGCTGTCATTTGATATGCATTTTCACAGAAATTAGCACAAAATACTCCTTAACCATCATTTGGAACTCTCACAAATAAGGTAATATAAATCATAAAAATCAACACCAATAATGATGATGTCGCTAAGGGCTGTCATTTTCATTTTTCTTGACAAACTTTACATCAGCTATGCTATTATCATTCAATTAATAGCAAATATCATGCAATGTCTCATCTAACACAGACGAAGAAGGTTCTTCTAGCCAGGGAAGCAGAATGCCAAATGGAAAGAAAGCTAGAAAGAGAATTTCTTCTTATTTCCTTTGAGTGCTGGGCTTTTGATGTAAAGCACCTGCTCCTTTTAAATGACTGCTTCTTTGTAGGATCTTGCTTAACAGGCCACGATGTGGCACAGGCAAAGCTGACACAAGAGACAGACACTGAGGCAAAACACCATGGAGTCCAACAGGGTGGGACACGGTGGCTGCTCAAATAGTCACAGTCATGCAGAAAAACAAGAAACATCCATACGACGCAACAAACAACAGGCAAAAGAAAAGGTTGATATCATCAGCAGGAAAGCATTCTCAACAGAGCAAGCAAAACTGTATAGACCAGCTACATAGAGGTTTGGGAACATCGCTATACCTAGTTTGTCCTCTATGAGACTGACACACGCAAACACTGGAGGGGAGAAGGGTGGGAGCTACGTCTTCTCCTGGCAGAAAGACTGGCTGCTTTCTGACCCCTACCAAACATACTGGTCTATAAAGTGTTTTCAGAGGACATGCATTTCCAGTGGGGTCCTACCTGATGATCTGTTGTGCTCCATCAGCTGGTTGTCCTTGCCCAGGCAGATGTCCCCCTGCGTGCTATTGCAGGCCATGTTCAAGTCTGTCTTGCAGAAGGTGGGCGAGCTGGCTTGAGGAGCAGGAGGGATGTGCTTCTTCCGCTTCCTTGGCAGTTTCTGCTTTGCCATGGCCAGGGAGTAGTACATCCCAAAATTGTTAACAATCACAGGCACGGGCATGGCTATGGTGAGCACCCCTGCCAGCGCGCACAGGGCTCCCACCAGCATGCCTGACCAAGTCCGTGGATACATATCCCCGTATCCCAGGGTGGTCATGGTGACTACAGCCCACCAGAAGCCGATAGGGATATTTTTGAACTGTGTGTGCTCGCTCGCTGATGGGTCATTAGGCTGGGCTCCCACCCGCTCTGCGTAGTAGATCATGGTAGCAAATATCAAAACACCGAGTGCCAGGAATATTATCAGCAGCAAAAATTCATTGGTGCTGGCTCGCAGAGTGTGGCCCAGCACCCGGAGTCCCACAAAGTGCCGGGTGAGCTTGAAGATTCGCAGGATCCTCACGAACCTTACCACCCTGAGGAAACCAAGTACATCCTTAGCAGCTTTGGAGGAGAGCCCGCTCAGGCCCACTTCTAAGTAAAAGGGCAGGATGGCCACAAAGTCAATGATATTCAAGAGGTTTTTGATGAATTCAAGTTTGTTGGGGGAAAAAACAACACGTACTAAAAATTCAAATGTAAACCACACGACGCAGACTCCTTCCACGTATGTCAGGGCAGGATCTGTCTCAATTTCATACTGTAGCACAGTTTCTGTCCCGTTGACAACCTGCTCGGTTTTGTTTATAATAGTATTGAAAGCCTCATGCGTTTCCAGGCAAAAGGTTGTGATTGAAACTAAGATGAAGAATAAAGAGGCAAAGGCGATGAACTGAAACAAAAAGAGGGAAAAGAGACATCAGAACCACACAGCTCTTCACGGTAATGCTAACAATGTCAGTGTCCATTATACATCTTTTACTGATTCACCCCCAAATGATTCACAAATTCGTATGCATAAAAATTTGCATCTAGGCCAGAGGAGAGGAGCAGACAGCTCTCACACATGGGCCAGGAGTCTGAGAGCAGGAAAAGTCTTGGTGATGGACAGCATGACAGGCTGCAACTCATTCAGAAATTCGTAAATCCATGCTGAATCATCTGAATTCCATTCAGTTGTGAAGGTACCTTACAAACAGCCCCCACACCCAACAACAACAAAATTTAAGGCTGTCCACCTCTCACATAGCGGAAAACTGGGCTGACCCCAATGGTCTTGAGATTATGGTTCAGGAATTCACATCTGGCCTGAAGGGCACCTCAGAGGGTCCTAGGAACATATCCAAATGCCAAGTTTCCTTTGCATTTTCAATGGCTGACAAACACAGGATATTCACTGGCAGAAAATGCCTTCCGTGTTACACGCAGAGTTGGTTGAACAGCCTGTTTAGTTTGCCATCATCGATCACTCCTGCTTGCAGGCAGGACTCAGAGTAAACCTAGCTGAACCTCTCTCACTGCAGCGGCAGAGCTCTGCCAGTGTGTTAGGACCCACAGTCCTGCCATCAAAGTTACAAATCCAGGACAATCTGAACAAATAGGGAAATACGACTTCAGTTCTGGTAGGGGCACATGAACAGATAAAATACAGTTAAATAACCTGGAGACAGCCCTCACAGAGGATTGTTAAGGACTTAGAAAACATTTACTGCCTGATCTTCAACTCATTCATCACAGTCAAACACTGAGGAAAACAGAACATCCAGGACAGGATCTCATAAAAATTAACACTGAGCCAAAGAGCTGGAATGGGTAATAAACTTTCTTATACCCAGCAAAGCATGACAAATGAAAAGGTGTTTTGAGGGTAGTTGTTCCTTTGCTACAACAGTTAACTTCTTTTAAGTAACAATACATTACCACCATGTTAGCACTCCAACAGCAATGAGTAGACAATGTGTTTAAATGCCTCCCTGAGCCAGGGTTTATAACATGTTATCAATGTGTTTGTTATACTGGATTTTCAGCTTAATAGACATTTTATAGCCAGCATTATCCCAGGAAAACTCTCTGAAGACTTGACAATTTTCGAAGGTGCTAGAGGCCCAAAGAGACAGAAAGATGCCTAAAGAGGTTTTTGAAAATATCTAGTGCTTATGTACTTCCTTACATATCTAGCAGCTTGAAATTGTACCATTGTGTGATATGAAGAAAGAAACACATTTCTTTCAAAATGCCAGCAAATTACTCACTCTTTTGGCTTTTGATTTTTATAATTTTAAACTGTCAGTTGTTAGTAAAACAAAAATATGATAGGGATCTCAGAGCTTGAGGCATGCTCTTCATTCTTTTTAATATTATTTATTTTAGTAAATAAACTTAATATATTTTATGTTTCCCTTAATATTACTTACAAATCACTCAGGGAATCACCCTTTTAATGTTAATGCCCAACCTGAAACTGAGTAGCTTAAAAAAGTCCAGCAAGAAGAAAAAAAATTATATCCTCTACAACCAGCCTACTGGAAAAGGCAGCTTACAGTCCGGGTCCCTGTGGTATAGGCAAGAGAAAACGTGGTGGCAGGATGCTGGTATGTTATCACACCAAAATCTTGACTCTCATTGAAAAAAATCTAGTTACAAGGGAGACAGAACAACAGCCATATGCAAGAATGCCTCCGCTCTGTCACTTTAATCCAGGCTGCAACATTGCAGCAACACTGATTTTGTGTACTTTGGGTATCAATCACCACATTTAGTATTAGCACACAGATTTAGTATTGTATGCCACTGGAGTTCATTTGGGCTGTAATACTGAATGGTTGCATTTTTCTAACAGAAAACATTAGTTAGACAACAAAATGTTGTCCCTACAACCAGTAGAGAGAAGTGCCTTTTTTTTTTTTTTTTCTTTTTTTCTGAGAAATAAGTTTAAATTTGCAATGCAGGCCCGGCAAATTTATTATATTCAGACTCACAGGATATATCTATCTATCAAAACCCCCATATATCTACCTATATCAGAGATTTGCAGCTTGTTTATGGCTTCCTTTCCTCAATCAATGAAAGCAAGTTATTACACCAAGCCCCTCAATTACAAACGCTCTAAATGTGTTACCTTTCAGAAAGGACTGACTCAGGGACTGAACTGAACACTTACCATCCAGTCTGAACTTCTAGTCATGAGCCAAGCAAACAATCTTACACTGTCTGGCTGATTTTTACCGAACAGGTTTTTCTGCCTTTGTCTTAACTACAAAATTGCTGCACATTCATAGCTCATTTCTTCCTGGCACCTGACACCAATATACACCAAAAAGCCTCAATCTTGTGCGAGACAGCTGAAGTCAGCAAATACAACCAGATTTATATTACCAAAGTGAATTAATCTCAGCAGATTTTTGCAAAACCTCTCTGTAACATGGACAGATAATTTATCAGACTCTGAGCCATGAGTGGGCTAAGAATGACCCTTAGGATGCTCCTAGAGCACCTTAGAGCACCCTCCAGCATCTTTCTACACAGTGAAGGAGGGAAAAAGCAAAGAAATCTCTGGAGGTTGAGGATCACTGAAGCTAAGTAAGCACTGTAGTTTGCAATCTGGATGGGAACTTTTAATAGATAAAACAGTAGGCAACCTCTTTAACAGCAACACTTCAGTGATTTCAGGCAACTGTGAACATTTTTTTATCTGAAAAAAACCCCAGAAAATTACATTCAACCTAGCCAAACTACAATTTACCAACAACTCAGATATAATAAGTATTAAATGTGCATTCAACAGCGCACTGAATCTAATAGTATGTAAATAATTAGCACCTGTTTCTGAGTTGTATTTCAGAAAGAGTCCATTCTGATTCAGATCCTTTCTAAAAAAATGCCATATACCAAGGGATTAACTACATGTAGAACTGCCTGACAAGCTATTTATTACTGTTTTGCTCAACACTGACACTGTGAAAGGCCACCATGCACTTGAAACTCAGCAAAGCAGATTTAAATTTTTACCTGTGCACCTACATTCAACAGCGCTTTATTATCCCTAAAGGAAAAAGACATTCAGTCATTTCCAAAATCCCTTGAGCATCCTACTCTGTTATCCTAAAGGCAATCATCTTTCAAAGGTTAGAACAAACAAAGGCAAGAAAAAAACATTAATCTGGTGACAGATTTCTTGATAATCCCGCAATTTTCATTCATAGCAATGTAAAACAATGAGATATACACATTTCGCCATGCACACAATAGCATATACATCACTGATTTTGAGCAAAGACACGCATTCCTTTTATCTCTGGTTGCATTTTGTTTTAAACTGTAAACTCCTTGGATCAGGACATTCTGGACAGAGCTTGCACAGCACCTAGCACAATGAAACCTCATACATAAGAAGACCTACAATGTTAATGTAATAGTCAGAGGGTTCAGAGAACACGCAAGAAGAAAATGCAATGGCCAATGCAAGAAGGAACATTTTATCAGTCAAAGAAAAATGCTTAGGGATTTACTTTACATTAACAAAGGTATTTCCTTAATATTATATTACGTAATACTAGGCAATGGATTGAAAACTCTAGCATGTTTTTCACAAACAGTTGTAACGACAGAAATTGTCACGTGCTATCCTCACTTTATGCTGTCCTTCTGCTTCTTCCTAATTCCATCTTCTCTCATTTTGAAGGTAATGAGCCTCTAAGAACACATCCATTTTTGTTCATGTGGGCAAGCACCACATTTCAGACAAAGCCGGTACAGATCCAAACTCCCAGATTCTCTGGTGGATGGGACCAATCAAGTTCTCTTCCTCGGTCCTGCTAATGTCCACAATAATTGGAGTACCACACACAACTTTATGATTTTTTCCTATGAAGCACACAAATCTAAAAGGAGTTAGCCTGATCATTGTTTCAGAAAGTCACATGAAGAGACAATTTTTTGTTTGAATCATTAGCAGCCTTTCACTGTGAGAAGTTCTGATAACTGAGGTTTTGACTCGTTGCAAGACAAATTCAGCCTTGGTATACAGCAAAACAGCTCCATCGATCCCCTTTTTTAAACCACAGATTGTGGTCCAAGCACATGGCTTGAAACTCTTAGGAAAAAAAGGCTGAAGAAAGATTTTCAAATAAGACCAAATAATCAGGACCCTTTTCTCATTTCTTAAACGTTTTTAAACAGCAGTTGTTTCTTGTTTGTTTCAATAGGTGAGATAAAACTATCTTCACTTAAGTTTTCTTTCTTTCCCCTGAGGGACAACACTTTTCTAAGTGAGAGAATGGTTGTACAGACACTCCAGGGCCACCAAACCAGCCTTTTTCAAAATTGAAATTAATAGAAATTGAATTAATAAAAAGTTCAGTCCGTTTTTGCCAGAAGAGACCAGTTAAAAGTTACAAAAACGTTTCGTATGTAATATACAGCATGCAGGACATTCCTCATTAAGTAGTTAAAGCTCTCAGTAGGCTGCTGATTCCCTCCGCTCACATTTTGAAGGCAGTGTGCACCCAATTTTGTTCATGTGTGTCAGCATCACATTTCAGACAACATTGGTACAGATCCCAGTTCTCAGCTTCCCTAGTTGATGGGATCACCAGCCAAGCTCTGTTGCTGAGTCCTACTAATGTTCATGGTGAGTGGATTAATCATCTACAACTTGATTTTTAATGAAGCACATAAATCTAAGGCGAGTGTCAGATGCCTGCAGGTAACTTGTTGGAAGCAGAAAACTTTACGATTCCTGTTTTGAATTCAGCGTCCCATGGAGAACTGAGTTGCTCAGAGTTTAAAGCAATTTCAAAAATTACAACCAATTCTAGGAGTGTAAATAGAGCCGTCTCTGGATTATCAGAACTTTTGTGCGTCCAATGCCATGTTTTACCTTGCACATAGCTCCTAAAGCGCCTTGAAAAAATTAAGGTTACTTTAAAAATCATGGCTGCAAATGGCCTGACAGCGGTCTCATAGGCCATGTCTGGATTTCACAGGAGGAAAAGGCACCTGGTCGGAGGATGCTGTGGCTCACACCTAGCCTGCCTGCCCAAGTTTCCTCTCCAGTGCAAACCCAGACATCGGACTGGTTGCACAACTTGATGTTGTCCTGTGACGGAGCCAGAGCCTGACTTCAGTCATTCTAAGGTTTATCAGGTTAGACACAGCCCAAATAATACTGCAACAGAGATCGAAACTGATCCTCACACTCAGGTGTGTTATTCATATTCATAAAATCAGACTCATACTACTCCATATCCAACATATGCTTTGCCTGTCCATCCTGCACCCTTAAAACAGGCTTTTTCTACATATTATTTAGTATTCCAAGATGGACAGATCACAATCAGTGAAGAAGTTAACGCACAGTTAATTGCGGGTAGTCACAGTCACCCTTACTTCTTGTTTCATAGTTAAGTTTTGAATAAAATCTCTCACAACATTTCATTATTTTCCCAGAAAGAGTCTGTGTCCTGTCTAGATACAACTTGTTCTGGGGTTGGATCTCAACACCTCCTCCTTCAACTCCCCTCACTGTGTAATGTATATTTTCTAACGTGAGTATTCAATAGCAGCTTTTAAGGTTCAGTTAGTTCATTAGAGTTTCCTTCCAGGACTTAGAAGGCTTGCCCTTGACACACTTGACTACAGAAAAAGAAAACTACTGAATATTTAATAAGCCCTTGGAAATACAACATTTAATATTCTCTGATGCAGGTACAGAATTGCCTTTAAAGGAAAAAAGACGACAATGTTGCTTTAAACAAACGTCTTCACAGGCACATTATGAAACTTGATACATGCATTTTGCTGGAATTTAAAGCAATTTAAAAAACCTCAATAATACTCCCCATCACACTTAGACTAAAAATACAACTATAGGGAGATGGGCACAGAAAAAAAATCGTGTTTTATTTCTTAAACCAGCTTTGACAGCCTGTCTGCTATTGAAACCAAAATCCTGCTTTCATTATAAAAGATAAGAGATTACTGAACGACTCCTAACTTCGCCTGACCAAAACAAGAGTGGGGGAGTTTCCAGAGTCATGAGTTCTTTGCTTTCCCACAAGAGCACTTGTGCTAAACAGAACCCTGAAAACAGAGTAACTTTTCTGTTGGGTAACAAAATCCTTAAAAGAGAAGCAGTACTTTCTTTTCTTAATATCATACTCATTTTGAAAAATCAAAAATAAATTTCCATACTTTGGAGATTTAAAAATTATTTCCAGTCACATCTGTTCACATCTGTTAGTTTAAGCTTCATCTTTTCATAGTTCAGAATATGATACAAATTATTTGAAAAAATAACTGATTCAGTTTCTTTCTCCTACTAACCCTCTGACCACATAAGTAAGCTAATCTATGCATTAAATGCATCCAATCTCATTGACTGCAAAAATTTAGTCAGATATATTCATTACAAAATTGTATTTTACAATTTTTCTTCATATGTACTCTAAGACTCATTGATCAACACTATTTCTTAGAATAAGACAGTTATAAGTGGTTATACCAAAATTAAATATACCCATCATAAACATTATAAACTGATACTGACTTTTTTTTCTCTCAAGGTTCAGGAAAGAAAAGTTTTTATTCCTGTAAATCTTCCATATATTTGTCCTGTAATATTCTCCGCAAGCACTTGTTATTCTTCCAGGAATTCAAACACCCAGTTACTTTGTGGAATCCCTCTAGTTCTACATGAGTGAGACTCAGTCAAACAGGGAACAAAGCCAATGTCACGTACTGTTTCCAGTTAGTCACAACTAACTTGCGATGCTGATTTTTTAATCTAGTTTTATAGCTGCTTAGTCATATAAAACCAAAGTCTTTAAAAAAATCCCATAAAAATTCCAATAAATTTGAAGGATTTGGGTGTTCAATGAAACCATGACTCAACTTAAGCAGAAAAAGAAACTGTGTTTGTAAAGTACATGGCATGCTTCACTCTAATGAGTAGCAACTAACATTGGAATGAAATCACAGAATTAGATACCACTTCCAGCTTTAAAGAGAGTTGTCTCTGGATTCAGATTTGACAGATTGTCCTCATTTCTGGTTTTAACACGACAAGATTTTTTCCCTCTGTTTAATTTCATCTGGCTATCAGGAGTCTGCTAAAATCATAATGTGATTTCAGAATGAGCTCTTGTGACGACCTTACTTCTCTGTATGATTTAATGTTCTCTGGGGTGAAATTTAAATATTAACGTTCATTTTACACAAACCCAGATATCTCACCAAACATCAGTCTCTTCACGACTCCATTCCTCAAAATTTCTATTCTTCCTTAGCTATAAGCTCCCTTGGAAAATTATCATTTTACAGGAAAAAAAAAAAAGGGGAAAATCACATATGTTTTTATGGTGTGATGCATTTTCACTGCATTGCATCTGGGTATACTGAGTAAGAAACCAAATACCATCAGAAGGTACTGGCATTTGAAATATAAACTCAAGGCAAACATACTATCAATTTGCTTCAACACTCATAAATCTTAATCTCTCACATTATCACTTTCCAAAGATTAAGGAATGGATACAGACACATCTTCAAGGGAAAACCAAGGATATGATACATGAAGTATCAAGCACTAAAAAAAGATCAATATAACGTCTCTAAAAATCTGTACCTCATCCTCCTTTTAGGCGATAAGGTGGAATGTCAGCATTAAACTCTTTTTTAAATGTCGACATAAAGATTTAACAGCCCAACCTTAGCATCCTAATTGAGAAACTCCAGCCATTATAATTTCTCAAACATCAAGCCACAGTTGGTAGAGTTCTGGCCAATATTTTAGTTTTCGTCCTGTGAAAGATTAAGTCTCCTGTTTTCAAATCCCCAGCACAGTTCCTCCTCATTTGTACTCTCTCCTGCTAACATTATGTCGCATTCAGCATAACAATTAACATTCTGCTGCTACAATTCTATGCATAGTCATATTTGAATGAAAAAATCTATATATCAATACACTTTTATTGATATACTGTTTAAGAACAGCCTGTAAGTAAGACACTATGCATAGATTTATAGTGCGGGAGTATTCACAGTTCAGACTGGCTACCATCTGTACGTAGTAGTGGGAACACAAATGTTCTCTTGCTTGCTCATTCTTTTCCCATTTGTTATAGTTTTACAAAGCAGTTGTCTTTCAGTACCAGCTGGAGCACAAATAAAAATTTCATATTCAGAAATCCAGGTCCGCAATTAAGTCGCTCTAACTCAGCTGTAAGGTAAATCAGCATTCTGACACCAGTTTAACCCAGATACATATCTGACTCAACAAATCTTAGGCACATCTACATTTTAAAGCAGATAATAAAGAAAACCACAGTTACAAATGATGCTGTATTTTAATTGCATTTAAGTGACATATATCTTCCCAAAGGATTCAAAACTGATTTACAAACCTACCCTGATATAGACACATGTTCTGCTGCTCAGCATGGAAAACTTTGCCTCTGCTGAGCAACTAGAAGGATCATAGAATCATAGGATCATAGAATCATTTAGGTTTGAAAAGACCTTTAAGACCATAAAGTCCAACTATTAAACTGACAGTGACAAGTCCACCACTAAACCATGTCCCTAAGTGCCACATCTATACACCTTTTAAATACCTCCAGGGATGGTGACTCAACCACTTCCCTGGGCAGCCTGTTCCAATGCCTGATAACATTTTCGGTGAAGAAATTTTTCCTAATATCCAATCTAAACCTCCCTGGCGCAACCCAAGGCCATTTCATCTTGTCCTATCGCTTGTTACTTGGGAGAAGAGACTGACACCAACTTTGCTACAACCTCCTTTCAGGTAGTTGTAGAGAGTGATAAGGTCTCCCCTCAGCCTCCTTTTCTCCAGGGTAAACAGCCCCAGTTCCCTCAGCTGCTCCTCATAAGACTTGTGCTCTAGACCCTTCACCAGCTTCATTGTCCTTCTTTGGACATGCTCCAGAACTTCAATGCCTTTCTTGTAGTGAGGGGCCCAAACCTGAACACAATATTTGAGATGCAGCCTCATCAGTGCCGAGTACAGGGGGACATTCACTTCCCTAGCCCTGCTGGCCACACTATTTCTGATACAAGCCATATGTGACAGCGTGTTTCAGTGGTGGGGCCACACTTCACACAGGGGGGCGGTCCCAGGACAGGACTGATCTGCTGTCATTCCCTTGTACTCCTTCCCTGGTTGCCTTATGTCCAAGAAAAAGACTAATTTCCTAAATGACCAGGGCAGTTTCCCATTAGGCAAATCAAAATCATCTGACTTTGTTGTCCCTTTGAGTGGCTAAGTCAAACATGCCACACCGACACACAACATACAAACCCACCACCTGTTTTTCACTCCTGAAGACTCAGCAGAACTGCCTGAAGAGCAATTATGCTGCCTCCAGAAGCTTCCTTTTCCCATCTACTTGAATTTATCAAGCTTGTTTTACTTGTGATCTTTCTGAGCTGTGACTATCCCAGCAATATTTTAGGTTTTACAGCCAGCTGTGCTGATTTTTTTGACTAGACTTGGCATCTAGCAATCATTTTTTAAAAAGGCATCAGCAAGGTTCACTTTGACCTGGCTTTACTGAAAAGGTCTGCATGGTTACACGACCTGATAAGCAAACCACTGCCACTCATTCATTAAACATTGCTATAAATCCATGCAGCAAAACAAGCAAAATATTTCTAGTGGCTGCAAGAATGCAATGGATGTTCTTCCTGGAGTCAAGGCAAAGGTGAGAAAACCAGGAATTCTTAGTCCATATTCTGCATCTGGTATCAGACATTTAGACGCTTCTTATTACTAAGACAGCATCTTCCAAAAAGAAACTAAAATTCCTTAGAGGTCTTAAGAAGGCAGATTTTGAAGCACCCATTTTAGCCAATCCCAAATTTACATGCTGAGTCAAATTAGCCTCTCTGTATGCTTCGTTTCCCTTCCCTAGACTACCCACTGTTCACACCATTACAGCAGAGATTAGGCTCTGGGACCTGGCGACTTAAAGTACTACACAGGCAGTATCTTCTTTTCTGCACTTGATTTATCGTGAAAAGGTTTCATTTGGCTCAATGGGTCAAAACTGGGGGAAAAAAAATCTTCAGTATAATACTATTTATTATTAATAGACTTTCATACACATGCAGACAAATGGAGAAAAGAGAGAAATTCTTAAGAAGACAAATTAATGAAAATTCTATTATACTGTAGTTTGCCTAGTACATAAATCTCATATCCATTAAAATTACAGAAACATTTGCAGCCCTATCATCTCTGTCTCACTTAAGCACTCAGGCTCATTTATGTCTACTTTTTCTCTCACTCAAAACACTCTGATGGCCTAATTTAGAATTACACTTGGGCGAATTTAGAAAACTTTAACATTTTGAGCCTTGCCATCCATTAAGATTTGTAATAGAGCGCAACTTAGCTTTCACCAGAGAAGCCTTATAACCAAACCCTATAACCTTTTTTTGCCATCCCTAATCTAATCAAAACATACTGGAATTATTTACAAGTTTTCCAGGCCTGTGTCTTTCCTGTACAATATAATAAGACTTCTACTGCAAGTGCTGGGATAGAAACTACTAAACTTCTCAAAAATTGAAGGGACATAGCTATCTCGAAGATATTCAAAAGTGTACACAGAGCCTTCAAACAGCTGATTACCAGGTCTCTTTTGACTGGAAGCACTTTCTTCCTTATACTAATTAAGCAGCATTGGTTTAATTTTTCATACCTACACCACAGTAATACAATACAGTTGATATTAACTGGTACCCTTGTTTCATGATTGCAAAGTCGTTACAGGAAAGCAAAACCACAATGAATAGGCAACTGTCACGGTTTGGGCCAGACTGGCCACTCAGGCAAATGACAGATGCTCTCCCCCACCTCTCTCTTCAGGGAAAGGAGGGAGAAAGAGGAGACTTATGAGTTTAGGAGAAACTAAACTACTTTAATGAAAATATTAATAATAGAATAAAAAGAAAATAATGAAATATAAACAAAACCGCATCAAGCTCCCAGGATGATGATCATGTCACCAGCAGGCACTGCAGAAGTCCCAGACTGGAGTCAGTGACAGATGGGAACTGGATTCAGGATCTGGATTCAGGATCGGGATCAAAGGCAGACGACCAGAGTCCTCCTCAGACGCCGGCCATTGAAGATCCCTCAGCTTTTATACTGAGCATGAGGCAGATGGGATGGAATACCCTGTTGGTCAGTTTGGGGTCACCTGTCCTGTCTGCTCCTCCCCGCAGCTGTGACCCCTCGACGCTTTTCCGCTTCTGACCTTCCAATGAGGCAAATAATAAAGTTGTCTGGCCTTGGGTGTTATAGCAATAAGGATAAGCAGGAGCCTCTCTGCATCCCGTTCCTTGGCATCAACTATAAACATGGGTCTGATCACTCTGAGAGCAAACAGTTTCTGCACAGTAACCTGTTCATTTTAGTAGTTAGAAAAGGCCTAGCTGCAAAGTAAAATTACTGAACAGAAAATTGGTTCTGTTTTTTCTCAAACCAGGACAGCTACCTAGACTATGGCATTGCCTAAATTTTAATTGCTTGGTATGGTAGTCTTAATGATGAGCTTCCAATGCAGCAGGTTTTGTGGAGTAATCTAGATTTAAGAAAAGCAAATGATGAACCCAGAAACTTCATCTTATGTCTTCTTACAGGAACCGTCACAGTTGCAATCCAGTACGCAAAACTCTGCCGTTTGTGCTTGCAGGGTAGCCAACAACAGGAGTAGTTTGACTAGTAGAGCACACAGTGCCGAGACTTGCCAATCTCAAGCTCCCTGGTTCTCACATGAAAAGCTTCTAGGGAGTACAGATTTTTTTCCCATTTGTCTATAGCTTTCTCCTTCCTGCATTTCAGACTCCAGTTTGCCCCTACCCTGGTATTGTCTCTCCCGTGTCCATCACTCCTTTTCTCAGTCTCAGCACTACTCCTCAGGTTTACAGTTGGATCCCAGACTTTCCTCCTTTCTTCTTCTGAGCAACTTGTTCTTACCTGAATTGTATATCCATGTCCTGTACCTCCAATCACTCCTTATTTTCATACGCAGCTCTCTCTCCAGAGCTGATGTACCTCCTCTCTTCCAGGGTCCTCCTCCAGCCTCAGCCTTCACTTAACAGGCTGTCCCTGGCTCTTTGTCCCAGGTCATTTGCTCAGTCAACCCTGTTTTTCTCCTAGTCTCAGTCTCTCTATCTTTCCACCTCCCTCCACATTTCTGTGGGATCTTCAAGCCCTTCTTCTCTGACATAAACCACAATCACCTCCCTGTTTCCCATCTCCAAAAGCAACTTTGTCTTCCTTCTGCTCCAATGCTGATACGACCCCATGGTCCCCTGGTCCAGCCACTCTGAGGTATCTTTTCTGCTTCCACTCACAACCTCATCAGGATTTTTATGCCACTATACTCTCCCTGTGTGGTTTCTGCGACTTTTATATTTGAATCTGAAGGGCACATGTGCCTGCAAACTCATCTACTTTTTCAAACTGAATTATTGGTCTAATGAAAGATATTATTTTTCCCTCCAAACCTGGCCTCATTTTGAGGCTGAAGGTTTCCTCCCCCGCATCAGCTAGATGCCAGGAAAGCGGAAGAGAGCATAGGATAAATGCTGACCTTAATTAAACAAATCTACCATCTAATAAAATTAAAACAGTTCCTCTTCAGAGGAAGGTTTATGCCTTTCCATAGTCAAATCACTGGATACTCTATAAAATAAAAACAATATCTCAGCTTTAACCTTTTCCTAGTTCAGACAAGCCAGCGTCCTTAGAATTCCTCCGTGACCTCACAGCAGCCTCTGAAAAGTCTTTCAAGGTTTTAAAAAAAATCTTTGAGGTACCTAAATTGATGAGCTGTGCACCCTAACACTCTGGTACCACTGAAAGAGCACTTGGAGAACAGTTTGAGGTCAGAAGGGCGTTTTTATGAGGGGGAAAGGTAAGGCTGTTAAAGCTCCTGTGCCTGATGTATGTGAGTATGTTTCAAGCTCACAACACAATCACATAGATCAAAGTTAAATTTAGAGACAGTGAATTATTCATTGCAACAGTAGTCAGCTAGGCTTATCCGGACTCTCAGGAACTGCGCACATCACCCCCCGACGACACTAGTTCATATATACACATTGTTTTTTCAGATCTATCTTGACTCCATGGCACAAAAAACTTTCACTGGTCAATCATTTGCCCAGAATCTTGTTGAAGGTTTTCCTAAAGATCAGTAAAAAACTATATGTAGCTTACTTGCAGTTTTTAGTACCTTAAAATTCCCTGTCTCCAGGGATGCAGAAATGACAGTTCAATTGAACTGAGAAAGGGAACGTAAAAAAGAGAAGAGCCACCAGTATGACAGTTATTAGGATACTCAGACAATTGTGACGTTCAGATTTCATTCCTGCCCTGTTCAAAGCAGACACTTGAACTGAGATGAAACATAGTTCAAGTCCCTCCTCTAGATCCTGATAAAAGCATGTTTAAGCATATGAAAAAGATTACACAAGTTCATGAGAGGGATTATATGACATTGGGCCTGTGATAACAGAGAATTGGACTGAAAGACCCAAGAGGCTCCTCCAGCCCTCTGTCCCCATGAATATTTCCAAATCCAATTTACACATTTATTTAATACATAGATTATGTTCTAAGCTATTGCTATTGCAAGCATTAGCAATGAAGCTGCATACAGCACCATTTCCAATGTATTCCTATTATTTAAAAGCATCTGCATTGTGAACATTATTTAGCTTAAACATTTTCTTAGAGCTTTACCACCAGTTTGCCCTAGGGACTGACACTAATCCTTATACTCAGGGTAGGACTAATTAGCACAATGACAAATACCAGCGATGCTGTGCACAGACCATCATCCTGCTGAAGATTTCTTTATCCAAGAGCTTGTTACTGATGAGAGGGAGTTTGCGAGCGGCAGAGGGGAACCATATGGGACTTACCTTGTGACCTCGGGCAAACCGAGGAATGAATTCCTGTGTCAAACCTGTCGGTCCACTGTAGCACATATATTGTCGGAACCACGTGCCGACATGGACAAGAGCGTTCATCCCAGTCCAGCAGACTTCAGAAGCAGCCTTCCCAACTTGACCGGGAAAGCTACCGTCTGCCTGCTGCACTTTTGCTTTGTAGAACAACTACACCTCTTCCAGAGGTATAACAGTCAGCCAGAAAATAAGTATCTTTATCCTTCCCCTTGTGATTCTAACACCCATTTATTTATTTTTTTAACTTACATTATGAGCTTACCTATGAAAAATCAATAGTAGAATATACACAGTGGACCCATTCCAGGATCTTTTTCATTAAATTCCCCTCACAAAGGGGTGTGGGAAAAAATATAAACTTAGTATAAACATTTGGATATCTTGCATGGCTAAAATCCATCTGCAGTAAAGCAGCTGGCAATATCAATACTTTTATTGTCACTTATGTGTGAAAGTCAACATGCCATTGAGTTGGCTGGGGCAGTTCTTGCTCTGTGCAACTAGGATTTCAGGCTATCTGAAGGAAAATAACTCTGCATTGGTTACAGTTTGGGCTGGTATCTTTACAATGATCCTCACAGCAATGAACGGCAATGTTTGTAGCATGCAGAGGAAACTTTGCATTAAGGGAATGCAATTCTCCAGAGGGAGCTTCGGTGGCGAAGACCAGAGTCAGGAAATCACGCACTAAAGGGGTTCTTTGACATGACTTGAGATCTTGCCGGTGGTTACGCACAGAGTGGGAACTCTAGGCGCATGAATTGCCACTGCTGCCACTACCAGGCAGACTATGCTCATTAGAGACTCTTTGTGAATGTCATCTGCAAAAGGAGTGGCACTCGATGCTGCATGGAGGCATATTTTGCAGTTTCCATTTCCAGTTTAAGGTCTACATGGGCTATTTACTGCTGGCATGTTCCGTCCAAGACTGGTTACGTCTGTCTGCATACTTCTCTTAAATAAGGAGCAGGTTGCTTGTACATGGATTTACAAGTGTTGCTGCTGCTGAAATATGTATGTGACGCACCAACAGAGGTCAGTCACTAGTGGCATTTATGAAGTAGCAAACTGGGCTCGGGGAACTCTGTGGTTTTTATTTAGGGCTTTGTGGTCCTGATTTGAAGGGTAATAAATTCTCTTTGTTTACATATCACTGACAGTCATACAACATCTTGACAAGATGATGCATGCCAAGAAAAACAACTTTATTTAACAGCATAGAAGCAGAGAAGTCTAGTGGCAGGTTCAGCCTTCATTTTCACCTTGTTTCTTCAGCTCTTTTTCATCAGTTCACCTACTCACTCTTCTCTTATCATTCTGCAGCTCAAGACGTAGAATATGAAGATAAGCATTTCATCACAAATTTTCCAAATGGTTTCCTTCTTCAGGATTTGAATGAAAGCCCGTTTCCCTGGTGTCTAATGAAATTTGCCCCAGTAACTCTTGGGGAAACTGAAAATAAAAACCACAAAATTACCACGACGCTAGTGGCGACTGTGTTCTTCACAGCCTCCTAATTCCTAACAAAAACACTGTTACTCCCAAACGATTCTTAACCATTAGAACTCTCTGTCCCATAAGATGTTCAGGATTATAACAATTGCATTAAAACATCAACTTTTATTCAAATAGGGGTTGGTGGGTTTGGGGTTTTTTTGCGGGGGGTGTTGTTGGACTGAAGCTAGTAGGAGAGATGACGCTTACTAAAATAGTCTAATATAAAGTTATCACTTGCAATGTGCAGGATTACTTTGCCAAGAAAGAGCAGAGACACGTGAAGAGACTGTATTTGACAAACCTGGAAAACTGGGGGAAACAGAAGCAAATTTAAATGCACCAGAGAGATCTTTCTGGTTTCTGGAACATGGCAGAGAGAGGTCTTCTTTCTGCTCCTTTTTAGGAATAAAAGGCTGCTTCTTCCTTTAGTAAAGGATATGCTATAACTTAAATGTTAGCCAGTCAGGTATTTCCCCTGCCCTCAACACATGAGCAGCTCAAAAAAATATCATTCATGAGCAGGGTTTACCACGTATGCTATGTTTATAACATATGCTATTTCCAGTTCAAATACAGATTGCTTATACTTTACAGGATCACAGAATACCAGGTTGGAAGGGACCTCAAGGATCATCTGGTCCAGCCTTTCTTGGCAAAAGCACGGTCTAAACAAGATGCCCCAGCACCCTGTCCAGCTGAATCTTAAAAGCGTTCAATGTTGGGGAATCCACCACTTCCCTGGGGAGATTACTCCAATGGCTGATTGTTCTCGTGAAAAATTTTCCTCTTGTGTCCAATCGGAATGTCCCCAGGAGTAACTTGTACCCATTATCCCTCATCCTTTCCATGTGACACGTTCTAAAAAGGGAGTCTCCTTCTTCTTTGTCGCCACCCTTTAAATACTGGAACATAGTGATAAGGTCTCCCCCAAGCCTCCTTTTCTCACGGCTGAACAAAGCCAGTTCTCTCAGCCTTTTCTCATACAGCAGGCTTCCCAGACCTTTAGTGCATGTCTCTCAGTGCAATTATGAGTTTGGTCCCTAGGCAGAGACAGGAGTGTCAGCTGAGTGTCCTGCAGGACTCACACCAGGTACTAAGGTTGGGAGCAGTATGTCCACTCAACAAGTACAAGAATGTACTACAAAGGGGATTTTTACCATTGCAAGAAACTTCAGTCATCTTATTTCACAACAGCGGTAGTGACTACTGTCTGCAAGTCCAGTTCACATTTTCTCTAGAGGAAAAGAATGAAAAGAGGCATTACTTGCTAAATTAAAGTTAATAATAAACTCACCTGTACAGAACATTTTTAATCCACCCAGCTCAACTACTCCAGAATGATCCATGATACCGTCTATACTGTATGGGCTGGGATTTTGGATCCCAGGTGCCTCTAGGGCTTCCTGACCCTGAGCTCAATTCCATCTCACCATGGCAAGGGTGGGCAGCTCCCAGGCCACAACACCGCCCCAGATGTCCCAGTGCCAAAAAAAAAAAAAAAGGACTATTTCTATGTTGTTTTATACAACAGAGATGAAAATCATTGACGTTCAGATAGAAATAACCTGTCTCCCACATGTTGCAGGGAGTCTGGCTGCTTCCTAGACCTCAGACCTCTCATTTCTCTGCCATTGCTAGATAAAATGAAAAATTCTTATACAGTGAATGACAACCAGTTATAAGTTAGGGTGTTTGGGTAAGTCCGTTGTGCTTTGGTTAGTTTTTTCTCTTGGTCCAAATATGCCCACTTGCATCTGCTTCATTCATGTAAAGTGAAGCCCTCGATGCCAGGGCACGCTTTCTGCACTGGTACCACTGGTACACAAAAGCAGCGACCAGTTACAGCCATTAGGAACTCTGGAACATTTGGACATTACTGAGAGCGTTTGGAAGGACTGCACAGTGCACGGCACTTTCATTGGCAAATTCCTGTGTGGAGAAAAAGCTCCTGTCTCAGGCCATATGACAGATGCCCTCCAAACCTACACACTTGTATACGAATAACACATTTTGAATAATAGCTTCCTTTATGCTGAAAGTGGACATTGATATGTTTATCCAAGTTAGTCTTCATACATGAATACGGCACTTATGTCTTTTAAAACTTTCTGTGGCAGTGGATCTTCCAAGAACACTGAAAACTGTCAAACAACTTCATCCCGTAAGTCTCAATATATTTTTGGGTGGGAGGACATAAAGAGGTGTTATACAACCTCTGGAAATATTCCAGTTTGAAAAATCATAACGTCTGGTCAACTCCCTTAGTTCTAGCACATCATTTGCATGCTGCTACTTTAATTTCTAAAATAATGCAATCCAAGAGGTGAAAAGCTCCAGTTATTCACAGAAAAACTATTCACCAAATTTTCATTAGGAATTCCAGTCCCTCCAGGAGAGAATTTCATTTCTGCTCCCCCCCATCTCCCTCCCACAAAACAGGTTTCCCACCAAAGCAGCCAGTAGCTGCAGGTTAGGATGCTTACAGAGGAGGTAACAGACCATGTTAAAGTCTCTAAGGGGTCAATGCGTGCCCCAAACTACAGCCTTGGACTGATGTGGAGCCCACCTTTCCTTGCCTTCCAAAGGGCTACACAACAGACTTCAAACCCCTAAAATTTCATGAAACAAATTTTTTGTTTTCCAGTCAGCCATAACCATGATTTTATCCCAGTTCCTAGTGGGTAAGATTTTCTAACTGTAACCTCCTAACATACTCTCTCTTTCTTTTCCTCTCCATCTCTTCTTTCTGCATCAAGCGACATCTGAAGTGACAGACAGGCAGACAATGCACCAGCCTTTTCAAGCCCTACTGGGAAACGTACTAGAAAGAAAAGTATCAAAACCATCCAAAACCACACACAAAATATAATGGCATGCAATTAATTAACCTGTCAAGAGAGAAGCAGACATTATTGTTCTGATGAGCTTTTTAGATTGTGGGTTGCTTCCTCTTGCCAGGTGCAGCTGCAGTGATAGCAGGGGGGGAAGCTTACAAAAATATTACACTGCCAACCCAGAACAAAAACTGGCCTTCAGACAAATGGCCTGGCCACGCGTTCACTGAATACAAGAGCTTCTCTCCAGAAAAAATCAGACACAGACTGAGACAAAGTAAGGGTGGGTTTCTTTTTTTCCATTTTGCACAGCTGGCACCAATACTATTTCTATCAAAAAAATCCCAAAACTAAAAAAATAATAATTAAAAAAAAAAAAATAAGAAAAAGAGTGGCTAGAGCTCAACCACAGCAAAATATATGGAGGTTTTCAGGCTCAGTCCTGTGAAATACTGAGCACCTCCTGCAGTGGGAACTGAGGATACTCAATAGATGGAGAGACAAGCAGAACATAGGACTAGTCTGGTGAGGGATGCTTGCCCAGGCTCCCTGTGGGGAACATATGAATGTGGGAATCTGACAAAGCTCTTCAGCTTTACCAAAAATAAAAACAGTAGAAATCTCAGTTTGTACACACTGTTTCATCAGATGCTCTTGGGCTTTTATCTCCATTTCTGTACGGGATTTATAGCAAACTTGATGTTAGTGCTTCCAGAGCTCATGCCTTGCTGTCATAGCTTTCTGGAAAATTTTTCACTTGATTAACATTTCATCTACTGTTTCTTTGATTATGTAATGTCCTGGTGCAGTTCTTACAGTTACCCACACTGCCAGTAATATCTTTCATTTTTGGTCCAATATTTAAAAATTTTCTGGGATTCAGAAAATTCTCTATGTTACATGGGGTTAAACCAATACCAACATTAAGAGGGACTGTTCAACAGCTGCCACCATATAAGTCTCCTTATCCTGGGGCCTTTCTTGTTCATAAATTCATTGTAGTTTATCCATAAGGTAAATGGCAAGGAAAGAGATAATCCTTCAGGTACCAATAATTGCAGTACTGAGATGGTAGCTTCTCTGAAATAAAAATAGTAATTTATCTATTATTCACTTTTTACAGATTTCATTCATAAAATTTCAGCAGAATCTCAACAGGCATTCTGGGTTACAAATACACGTTATAGCCTGGGAAAATATTCTAAAAGCTAGGTTCTGAGTGAGCAGCTGCACGGTGCTTAGCTGCCAGCTGGGGTTAAACCACAACAGGACACTTATGTCCCCAGCTGAAGTATATGTCAGGCCAGCTGAGATGGAGTTTTGCTCACTGGGTAGAGGCCTGTGTTTAAAAGATAAAGAAAGTTTTCTTCCTCATGTCGCTTGTAAGGATTTCACTCAACATTTTGACTACTAATAGGCTATCAAGTGATACAATGCTTCAGATACGAAGTGACGAGGAACAGTGTGAAAATCTAAGTTTCACAGCTTCATATTCATTAATAGTTTATTTCAAATGTATGAAAAATTATGTTGGATATGACTAGAAAAAGTACTCAAATGTCTATTATTAAATCCCTTTTTATCCACCACTGACTAATGATCCAAATACTCGGATGTTAGAAACTAAGGATGAAAAAAGCTGGCCTGGAAATATTTTGGTACATTTGTAGATAGGGTTGTGCCCACCCTAGAAGGACAAATTGCTGGTATATTACATTACTCATTGTCACAAATCCATAGCCACATCGGATAACCAGAACAGGAAAACAGAAAGTCACTGCCTGTACTGGTTGAGTTAAAGTATTTTTCATATATTATTTTACTTATCTGATAATAGTACTATTTGAAAACATGAACATATTTGCTTTCTGTGGTTCTGTGTTATTGAAATACGCATATTGCAAGAGGCTAAAAAGGCCACAATGTGACATTGCCATAACTGCTTTGGCACATGAGGTTCCTGCACTTTCCAAGGAAAGATTGCAGGGTAGGTAAAAAACTTCCCTTATGAAAGCAAAATAAGACAAAATTATGTGTAAATAGAGCCAGATATTAAATCATTCGGGGGTTTTTCGGCTGCAGAAATGACAATGCATAAAATTGGCTCATGCAAAATATGGTCACATAAGATTTACACGTATCAACTGATGCACGTGGAGATCAGAAGCAGCCCATTTGAAAATGTAGGCCCATTAAAGATCATAGAAGACAATAAGGCAAGCAACGTGCAAAAGCAGAAGAACATTTATCAGTCAAATGCACATTTACAAGATGCACCAGGGAGACAGTAGGCCATTAGATAAGACTTGGTGTGGCACACGTACCCATCTTGGTGATAGAGCAGCAACAGCCTGCACGAGCAAAGACCTCTTTCCCTCACTTCATTCAGATCCAGGCTGCCTGCAATGCTAGCTTCCAAAAATATAAGCTGATTCAGGCTTATACTCCTTTATCAGTGGCTGCTCATTGCCATACAAGACCTGATTATGAATGCAGCTGCACTGGTATAATCACAGAATAACTTCGTGTGACTCCATGGAGTTTCATGCTATTAGAATTGAGACCAGAAACAAACCCGATGTCATAGAACTGGGGAAATGGGAGAGTAAGCCAAAAAAAAATAACCTACACAGAGCCTGGCAATGTCAGAACATCTAAGATGGTGACTGTGCGATTCTTTTGAAGTCAATGTGACGACACCGAGGTTTCAATGGGGCACGTGTTTAAGAATCCTGCTGACGCAGGAATAAACACATCGATCTTCGTAATCTGATGCTGACTCCGAGTCCCCTGTGTGTGTGTGTAAGCTCACTCAACGTGCACAGACTGCTGCTGTATTGTTCTGCAGCTACTAGGTGTAGTAAATTTACGGAGAAGTCATAAAACAAACTGAAATCCACTGTTACACAATCCAAGATTCAGCTTGTGACAGGGACCTTAAGATCTTTTTTTTATTCAAAGTAAATCTGGAAAGGCTCATGTAATTACAAGTGCCCAACAAATGCATTCAGTGCAGGCTTGTAAAATATGCAGACGTGCAGCAAGAGGCTGGTCTGAAATCATTACTCAATATTCTCTTACATGCCTACCTCAGAAGTAAGCTTGAAATGAAGTTCAAAACGATGACAGTATACGTGAGAAAGTTCCATTTCTTCCATGTTGCTGCTAAATTTCTCCACAAAGCTATTGGCATAATAAGTGTTTCTTAAGCTAAATCTGGATGGTATATATGCATCAAGTTATGGGAAACTCTTCATATACAAACCCAGCCAAATTGAAAGTACTGAGTTGTCACTGTAAACCAGGCATGTGTGGACAGGTTGGTGTAATGGAGAAGGTCGCTAAAATAAAACTTACCCAGCTCTCCCCAAGGCACTCTAAGACTATGACACTGTCATTTTTAAGATTACTTGCTGGAATGACTTATAGGAGACTGAAAACAGTTGTTGCTATTTCCAACCTTTAGTTTCATAAAGGGACTCCTAATTTCTAAGAATAGTACTAATAATTACACCAAATAATGTAGTTGAGTACAAGAGAAAAAGTAAACGCAGCCTTATTCAACCTCTGATAATATTCTTATCCTGGATGCAACCCAAGTCGATGAAATGCCAGCAGAAATGTTTTGAATTAATGGCATTCATCTGATTAGGAGCTTCATTTTGATCTTCAGCATGAATTTACTCTAAACCTCAGGCTAGATTTGAGAGCTGCTTATCGTATGTGTGCTAACTAGCTCACAGAGGAGACAGGAGGAATTCCCAGGTTAGAAGGGAGGGAAAGGAAGGTTTATGTACTTGATATAGAAAAACAAATCATTTTTTCAAATCAGTGTCCTATTAATTTTTTTTAAATAAGTTACCTGCAAATAGGGCAGTTTGATTTAGTTCAGAGTTTTGCTGCCACCGTGCAGCACTGAAGGAGCACTTCAGAAATTCCCGTTTCTCTGATACGTGTAATTTGGACAGTTGGTCAAAGTTGTGGATAAAAACACTGTGACGCATATGTTTAAATTTTCTAAATTTCTTCCTGTCCTGGGTGTGTAAGTGTTCACGTGTGTGTGTGTGTTTGTATACTCTGTGCTGTTCTTACATTTTTTACATTTTCAGCCCACATTGTTAATAAGGAGAAAACTCAGAGAAAATATCATAACCCATTCCATGTTTTGCCCACTCTAACAGACATTTATGCACAATCACTGAAAGAGAAAATAAACCCCAGGCTTCCAAGGTTTATTTATTTTCTCAACTTGGTAGTCTGAGAAAGAAGTTAAAGAAGAAGGAAGAACCCATCAGGACATTTAAAACAACCTTAGATATTGGAATGAAACAGAAAAATAGAATTCAGTCTACCTGAGGAACATGTCTACAAGTGGGAGCTTCAGTGCACCTTTAAATGGGTTAGCCTGGGTGTCACCAGCAGTCCATGAGCTCTCGCCCTCAAGTCAAACTGAGCTATTCTTAGCACAGCAGTGCAGAAACACACCACAAATAACTGTAATTCATTTTCTTAGAGCTGGCCTTCAGTCAGACAGTTATTTATGGCATTTCCCCTAGGAGGAGCACCCTGATGCCTCAAGTAGACAGCCTGGTTGGGGAAAATGGGCATGGGCAGAATATTTGCTCTGATCATCAGAACCAATTTAACATAATAGCTATTCACATGTTTTGGCAGTCACTCGTGCCACAGCCAAAACCAAGCTTTCCATAAACATCTACCATCTCCCACAGAAAGCCTAGGATGGGATGTGTAGTTTAGACTCAGACCACTAATGGTATACACATCAGATCAGAGGCTTGTTCCATTGCACAGGAATGTCCACAGGTGGTGAGTTAATACTGAAAATTTGCAAGGAAGGAACTTATCACAATTACCATAACTGAAAAACATGAAATGAAACAAGCGTTTCCTTCTGTCAAGTGCAACAGCTTTGGGAATTTTTCTTGTACACTTGGCAAAAAAGGACAGAGAGAAAGAGCTGCTGTTTAGAAGACAGGATCCCTCCCTGGCAAATATACATAGCTGAAACTATGCCATTGCTATTGGCTCCTCTGCGTGCTAGTTCCTCTATTTAGGATGTTTTAAGAGTACATCTAAAGACAGACCATATTTTCACCAGGAACAATTAAAAAAAACAAAAATCATCTTATCTTTAACCTGACCATGCCATAGGCAATTAATTTGTTTGCTTTCCTAATGAAAAGGTAAATAAATATGACATAAATATTTATTCTGCAATCTTTGCCTCTTGCCAATATGTGGTTGGTTTCTCATAGTAACAACTCCCATGCCATTGTCAACAACAGGCCACTTGAGTTATTGCAAGCCTGGACTAATTCCACTGAACATAACAGTCCTACATCTGTCCTTCATCGTAGCTGTTCCCCTGGTGCCAGCTGGAAGGCTTCCTCATGGTCGTTCTGCAAGCCAAGGATCAGCAAATAGTCCTAATCACAATCGCCCTCACCTTCCCTGGCTCACCTTCCCTGGATGCTTCTCCTACAGGGATGCAGGAACAAGTGGCGATAAACACACAGGTAGTTATGTGCCCTCCAGAAAGTGTTGAGCACAAATGTGACAGTGAAAAACAGGGGAAACAGAAACCCAAGTTGGTTCAGCAGTTTCAGAAGTTAGCCCAGATTAAGGAATCACGGAATTTTCAGAGTTGGAAGAGACCTCTAGAGATCATCTAGTCCAACACACCTGCTGACACAGGAATGCCTAGAGCACATTACTCAGGACTGCATCCAGGCAGGTTGTGAAAATCTCCAGAGAAGGGGACTCCACAACCTCCCTGGGCAGCCTGTTCCAGTGCTCGGTCACCCTCACCGTAAAGAATTTTAGTCTTGTGTTTGAATGGAACTTCCTATGTTCCAACTTGTGCCCGTTGCCCCTCGTCCTGTCACTGGGAACCACTGAAAAGAGTCTGCCTCCATCCTCCTCCAACCCACCCTTTAGATACTTCTAAGCAAGAATAAGGTCTCCCCTCAGCCTTCTCTTCTCCAGGCTAAAGAGTCCCAGCTCTCTCAGCCTTTCCTCGTAAGGGAGATGCTCCAATCCCCCAGTCATCTTTGTTGCCCTACGCTGGACTCTCTCCAGTAGTTCCCTGTCCCACTTGAACTAGGGAGCCCAGAACTGGACACACTATTCCAGTTGTGGCCTCACCAGTGCCGAGTAGAGGGGGAGAATGACCTCCCTCGACCTACTGGCCACACCCTTCCCTATGCAGCCCAGGATTCCCTTGGCCTTCCTGGTGACAAGGGCACATTGCTGGCTCATGGATAATTTACTATCTACCAGGACCCCCAGATCCTTCTCCTCAGAACTGCTTTCCAGCAGGTCCACCCCTAACCTATATTGGTGCCTAGCATTCTTCCTCCCCAGGTGCAGGACCCTACACTTGCTCTTGTTGAACCTCATTAGGTTCTTCTCTGCCCAGCACTCCAGCCTGTCCAGGTCACGCTGGATGGCAGCACGGCCCTCTGGAATGTCAGCCACCCCTCCCAGTTTGGTATCATCAGCGAACTTGCTGAGGATACACTCTGTCCCCTCATCCAGGTCATTGATGAATATATTGAACAAGATCGGGCCGAGTATTGACCCCTGGGGGACACCACTGGTTACAGGCCTCCAACTTGACACTGCTCCATTAATCACAACCCTCTGAGTTCTGTCACACAGCCAGCTCTCAATCCACCTCGCTGTCTCCTCATCTAGCCCACACTTCCTCAGCTTCCTAATGAGGATGTTATGGGAGACAGTGTCAAAAGCCTTGCTGAAGTCAAGGTAGATGACATCTACTGCTCTCCCCTCATCCAGCCAACCAGTTATAACATCATAGAAGGCTATCAGATTGGTCAAGCATGATTTACCCTTGGTAAATCCGTGTTGACCACTTCCAATAACTTCCTGTTCTTCAACGTGTTTGGAGATGACATCCAGAACAAGTCGCTCCATTACCTTCCCAGGGACAGAGGTGAGACTAACCGGCCTGTAGTTCCCTGGGTCCTCCTTCTTGCCCTTTTTGAAGATTGGAGCAATGTTGGCCTTCTTCCAGTCCTCAGGCACCTCTCCTGTTCCCCATGACCTTCCAAAGATGATGGAGAGTGGTCTAGCAATAACATCTGCCAGCTCTCTCAGCACTCGCGGGTGCATCCCATCAGGGCCCATGGACTTATGGATGTCCAGCTTGGCCAAGTGGTCTCTAACCCGGTCCTCCTCAACTGAGGGAAAATCTCCCTCTCTCCAGACCTTCCCCCTTGCGTCCAGGGTCTGGGATTCATGAGGGACAGCTTTAGCAGTGAAGACCAAAGAAAAGAAGGCATTCAGTAACTCCCCCTTCTCTGTGTCTTCCACCATTAGGGTGCCCATCTCATTCATCAGTGGGCCTACATTTTCCCTAGTCTTCCTTTTTCTGTTGATATACTGAAAGAACCTCTTCTAATTACCTTATTATTCAAAGCAGTGCGTCAGAGCAGCATTTGACCCACCATCATCTCATTGTGATGACATTAAATCTTTTACCATGTAGCCCCTACTGCATTCTCCCGTGTGGCAATCAGTCACGCAAAGTCCCCGATTTCATTCTGCAGAGGATCATGCCATTTGTCAGTGAACCAATTTTCTGCACATGACCTTCTCCTTCATATCTATTTGGCCTTGGTCAAACTCCCAATTAAAGTTTCTTCCTTCATCAGTAAACCATTTGTATACCACTTTTTTAGCATAATAGCACATCAGTCAAGATGCCAGCAGTCACTAAAAGCAGGTTTCATGCTCCATACTAGGTAGCTGTTTGTTTCTCAAGCTGCCTATAAATTTCACAGCTCAACTAATAATGCATGAGAGCAGCTAAATAATAGGAAAATTATAACAAACTGAACTATAATAGCCTTTTATTGCAGTTTATGTTGCCAGTGTCTGAAATCCTGGAAATGTTACTGATCAAATCACTATTATTGCAAATAATTGCAAGTAACAGTGAATTATTCTCTCTTAATATTTGACTGCAAAAGAAACTGTCTATATAAATTAGCTGGAGTGATCCAGAAGACAAGGATTTAATCAGAAATCAATCAGTATATATGCACTTTGAATTTATAATGAGAAACTGTCAGTGCAGGTAGAAAATTTCCCAAGTTAGATTTCACCATAGTTACTAGCCTGTTAGAAGAATACGAAATATGATCTTAAAAATCCCTGTGACCAATTGACTACATGTGTCAACTTGCCTTGAAAGATTAAGTTAATTATGTAGAAAGGGGGAAACAGAGCTGGTAGGATTGGTAGGATTTAAAAGTCTTTGATGTATATTTCTTAAGTGCTGAGATAGGGCAGTTGAAACTACATATAATACTATGAAAATGTGCTGTTTAATGTAAATGTCATGCACACATCATCTTTGAATGGAAAGTGTTATGAAATCCTTGACCAAGCTGGAAGTTATCTTAAAGAGGTCTTATTAAAAGATGCTTTCTTACATCTTGTTATTGTAGGACTCAAAAATCTCATCAAAGTTAGTGGGAAACAAGCTTGTGGTGAAAATTGTTCATTTTTCTGAATTGGCACCTTTGCATTTTCTATTTCTTCTTAGCTAATAAACTCCACTTTTCTTGGGTTCCTGTGTTCATGAGGCCAAATTCAGAGGTCTTACACATCACATGTGACAGTCCCCAAACCCACCAAAACTATGGTCTAAAAAAGCCTCCTCATCTGTCACCAGAGCTTGGAGGTGCCCAAAATTACCAGCTGATGCCCTAGCACGTCTTTATAATTTTCTGGGCATCAGGAGATGGGCATATCCTTCTTACCCAGAACAGCCCTATTTCAGGAATTTTAAGGGCTCTGTTCTGTTTAAGCTGACTGGAGCTCCAAAAAATAGACACTCTCTTACATTTATAGCATGTCCTCACAGAATTCCTACCTTCTGGCCTCTTTTTATAGTCAACAGAGAGAATCAGGCAATTTTAAGAAGAATCAGGCACTGATCTGACCTGTAAAGATGTCTCCTTTAGGACTGAACCACAGGACATGAAAGCGGGCATTTGTCTCCACTGATTATGAAAGGAAACTAGCGTGACTGAACTTCTGTGTGGACACAAACTTTGAGCAGATGCCTCTCATCTTTTTATCTAATGCACTCAGGATACTAATACCATTGAAACAACTTGCAGATACTTCATGCACAGAAAGCAGATTTCTTAAGGCAGTAGATTTGATAGTAACAGCAATTCTGGTTACATCTGTTAGGCTTAATTTACCCTAATTTTAAGGACAGGAGGAGGGGAAGTACAGAGAAAAAATTCACATCATGTGAGGAAAGTCTGAAATGCGGAATACGAGATTTTACATTGGAGAGAAAATTCAGAATTTTTTAATGTTTATAGCATCTTAAAATTTGACTAAAAAAAAAAAAAAAAAAAAAAAAAAAAAAAAAAAAAAAGAAAATCAAAGTGAGGAGATTATTTCCGCCCTGAAATATTTCATTATGACTAGACTGCATCACATTCTTTAGCTGTCCTTGAATGTCCATTACATTTTTTCACTTTCAAATCAAAATATTTCTCTCAGACCCCAAAGCACAACAGAATAGTTTCTTCTTGTTGCATCTCAGGCCATTTGTAGCTGTAAAATTATGTCAAAAGAAAGAATTTTGCTAAGTCAGGCATTAAAGGGAATTGTAATATAAGGGCAGGTTTTAAAATAATTTTTTCTAATGTGTTGTTTAAGCCAGATCAGAAGAATTTTTTATCAAAAGAACAAGGGTGCAATTTTATCAGGTCACGAAACAAATGCACCATCTTAATTTGACCTTCAGATACACTCTATTTGGTTGAATGACTGGCTGCTTACTCTTTTCTATTTAAAACACAGATATACAACCCAGGGTTGAAAAACAATCAGTTAAGAGAAAACCTACAAATGAACTTCTATACTAGAATAAAAAAGTATTGTAATGAACAAAACCTCTTATTTCAAATACAGATTAAGAAATATTTTGCTCTAAAGTAACAGGGCAAAGAAAAGTTTAAGAGAAAAACATCTTTTATATAGTATGATTTAGAGAGTGCTTATAACCCCAGGGACAAGCGATATTTCCTGTTACACTCGCACAATTTTATTTAACGGAGGCAAACCTGGATTTGCTTGCTACCCTTCAAACTAGACATCATGATCCAGAGAACATGAGTTTTGAAGGTCTCCCCAGAGACTTACCAACAAGACTGGCTTTTCAGGGAATGATTCCTTCATCGGAAACTCGGAAGGCGTCTTAATGTGCACACTCATGTGTGAAGCCTTTCAGAAGACCTCAGGGCTGAGAGCGGGAGCTTCAGAGGGACAAGACACTGCTGAGATCAAGGGTGACTGCAACATAACAAACATTCTTCTTGGGCTGCAGTGCATTTTTTACAAAAGTTAGCAAATCATCACGGCACACCTCTTCATCTTTGCATGTTTTAAAAATTAAGAAACTGACACTTAATGCAGTCAAATGAGTTTACTTACAGGAGGTCAGCGTGGTAGCTTCCCTCCCTTCCCACACTCCGGCTCCACAGCTAGGTGTAGTTTCCTCACTAGTCATTTATGTCTCTTTTCAGAAGAACATCTCTAACTTACTAATACTGCCATCACATTTTCTGGCTTACTCAAACACAGTTTAATCTGGTTACCTCTCACTTTGACTACTGAGCTACTAAGAAAGCTTAATCTTCCCCTGTGTTCCCCAGGTAAAGTGCCACTGAATTCAAAGATAAGAAAATGAACTATAGACCATAAAATTACTTTCATGAGGAAAAAAAAGCTGAAAATATTCTCCTTGTCAAATAGATTCTTCACGTTTTGTCCATCATATCAATGCTTTGAAAACACACAGTGCTACATAGCTGCTATTACAATTACTGTACCTAAACCCAAGTTATTCAGGTTTACATAGAAAAACTCATTCAGAGAAAAACCTAAAGCACAATACTCCAGTCCTATAAAAAACACACTCTATACAGATCCAACAACGGCAAAAAACCCCACACAAATGGAAAAGTATCACCTCTTTAATACACTCACAACAGGTGGATGATTATTGTATTGCTTGGTGAAGTCTTCCTATGTAAGAAACACCAGACCAGTATAAACTAACATGAGCAGATTTATAACCATTGGGTATAGGCATTAGGTGAAATATTGTCCCCATGGAGTGAAAAATTAATTTTTCAAAATGCTGACCTTCAGAATTGCTGATCTATTTATACCTCTAGGTTTACAGCACATGAAAGAGAACTTCAGCTTGTTGCCTGGCACATGCACCTTTAGAATCTACAGTCTCTTTTTTGTTCTGGAACAAATGAAAGAAAATAATAATAATGAAAGTTGAAAAGAATCCAACATCGTATGGTAGATAGCTCTCTAAATCTTCAAAGCTAAGAAATTATTAGCAATTAGGAATTAGGAGCCTTTAAATAATAAAATTCAAGTAAAAATAATATATTTTTGCCAGCCTTTAAAGGCATTAGATAACTTCTGTACTATAATTTTCATATAATTAAAAAGGATTTGTGATATTTTCTCTTCTATTTTTACATCCTCACTCTACATATACACAGACTGCATCTTTCCACAGAGTTATCAATGCAAGAGAAAGCAAAGCAAAGCAAAACAAAACCACAATAAGTACTGCTTGCCTTGAAAGAGGAAAATCAAAGCAAAATTCAGTACCTGATGAACTCCTTTCCCTATTGTTTCAAAAGTAAGAGTACACCATGGAAGAAAGCACTCTGTTTTCTCATTTAATTCAGTCGGTAAGCCTCCCAGGGGGAAAGGATGTCTGACTTACGAACTAATGCCTTGGGAGTTCTCAGAATTCTTAAAGTATTTAGTTCCTTTACTCTCCTTGTCCTTCATCCTGATCTTCACACAATAAGGTTAAAAAACAGCCTGAGTCTTGACAGGCAGGTTTATGTGCGAGTTAAACTGCTATGGCTTTCATTTCTTACTTCTCACATGACAAATGGGGATTAATTATCTGTATCTTTAATGGTGTGCTTAGAAATAATATCGGAAAACATCAAGCAGAAGATAACAGCAAGAATGCTTCTGTTCAGTGCTTTTTCTTTTGCAAAGTAATAACACTTGCTGTAGAGACCTAGAAGCAACTTCATTTTGGGGGCATATTTTTGTAATGCAGTGGTGCAACATTGTTTGGTTTGACTTTTAAATTTGTTCTTAAGTTCAGTGGCATTAATTTTCATTTTAACTGTAAAGTAAAATTCCCATACATTTACCAAAATTCCATGAAATTTCTTTCTCTTTCTAGGGAGGCTTTTCTTTACCTTCCTTGTATAAATTGTCTCCACCTGCTTACAAATATTTAACGGTAATCAATAGACAGTAGAAGGCTAGGTGCCTTCATTTCTGCAGAATAGAAAATATGCCAAACACGTTCTTGCCCTTTGAGACACTAGACACCAAGAAGGCTTTCTGAGCATGCTAAATGAACTAGGAAGATCACAGATTTTCAGCTCTAAAATTTCCCATGAAGAGCTACTACTTTGGTAACACCCTTTACTATCCTATTCTCACCTTTCTCAGGGTTTTGGGTGTTGAAGGTGGCATTTCTGACTGACCACTGAAACCACCAGAGAGACAATGGAAAGGAAGAAACGCATTACACATTTTATACTCATCATGTAATTCTAAACCAGCATTCCTTCCCTTGTTTCATCTGCCACCACTCAATAAGAGGCCTGAGGAGTCTCTGTACTTCACTGTTCAAAGCCAAGACGATGATCAAGAAAAAAGCCCTCCATGAACTTTCTCAGAGCTTTTCACCTCTGCAGAGCAATACGGCAAAGGTATTTGTTGTCAGACAAGCTATTTCTCCTCACCTTCAGGCATCTCCTTCTTAAAATGGGGAGGTGGGGGTCAACTGTTTCCCTGACTTTCAGCAAATCGCTGTTTTTTTACACAGTCCTGTCAAGAACCATGTTCTCCTTGCAGCTCTCCTCAATGAAACTGAGATGGCTGGCAGGTCTGGGAGCTGCAAAGAGTAACAGAACATCAGACAAGCCAGGAACAAGGAAAATTGCAGCAAAAGGGGCACTCTTATTGAGCAGTAGCATCTAACTAAGAGTACAAGCCATCCATGAGTGACTGTCATTTAAGAAGTTCAAGCAATGAGCAGTCTGGAGGCATGGGGAGTTAAAAAGCATGTTCCACAAAACAAGTACATAGGATGTGGGGCACACTTCAGCCCATAAAACACCTACACAAATGCCCATGATATGCTACCATCTGGCCCTCAGAGTACGTTACTACTGTTGAGTAAGATAATTCAGTAGTAAGGTTTATACTCCATGGTCGATGCTTCACAGCATAGACATGACATGGGCATGATACCATAACACCCACCGGAATCCCTTACACAGGAAACCACAGAGACAGGGAGGTTGCCATTCTGGGAACACACACTTCACTAAGGGACTGAAACTGAAGAAGTTAGATGGACAACATAAATGATTAAAAGGAGGCAGAGAAACATTTCCACCATTGACTATGAAGGTTGCATACAAGGTACTGTTTAGAGAGAGTCTCAAATGACAACAGATGGTGTTTACATGATTTCAATCCTACTTGACTCTTTTATGGATATATCACTTATCTATTGCTCCATTTGCCATAAAAACAAAGAATAAAGGAAGAAGTTTAAATACTTGCTTTGACTGTGCATTTTCTTTTTGGTATTGCAATGGTTGCTTTTCATAATTTCATACTTCAGTTGACTCACTATGATACTCATTATGAAATAATAAAACTATGAAATAATGAGTTATACAAAACATACATTTCTGTAATGTCCCTTAAGACACATGCTTGAGGCTAGACATAAAATAAAATCACCTTCCTGTTCAGAAGGCTTTGGCAAAATTATATTTAAAGTTAAATAATTTCTTCTAAATTGTTTGTTAATGCATCGATACACACAAAACCACAAGGGTTAAAACAGGAATACAGCATACCATTGTGAACATTTAGAAGTACTGGTACGTCTCTATTCTTTCCTCATATCTTCTCTGTAGAACATTCTATAACATGTATTTGAAGTGACAGCATGTACAGTATCATATCCTAAATAATTTCAAATTACCATATGTAAACAGACATGTATATATGCATATTTCACACTTGCAAGAAAACTTGTTATATACGTTGTGGTATAGTAATATTTGTAATCCTAAACCAGTTACCCTTTCTGTACGAAACAATTTTCTCTCTCTGCCTCTACTACATCAGGACAGAACCCACGGTTAGGAGAAAGCAAAGGCAGAAGAAGAAATGCTACGGGCTGATTTAAAGTTACCGATGAAGATTGACTACGATGGACATATAATTTCACCTACTAGGGAGATCCCATGTACCCTATGCAACGCATACAGTCAAAAGCAGCCTTCCCTCCTAGCAACTGACGTCATAACATGTCAAAAAGTCTGATAATTGATTATAGGGAAGAAAAGAGTAGGAAACCACAGTTTTCTTCACCTCCTCCTGACAACGTGGGAAGACCTGAATCCGTAGGCTCTCCACCGTGCTTCCAGCAGGGAAGGGCGTATTCACCATCCCCTCACCTTGGACAGCAGCTCAAAGCCACGGTTTATTTTTAAACACTTTAATAATAGAAGGCTGAAATAACCTGAGGTTTGAATGGGTCGGATCCAGCGCATACATCTGACAGCACGATAACTAACACTGCCTGCACAGCTAGAAACAGCCAGAGATACTTTGAAGTAAACTCGATTGAAGTACACCAGTAAAGTGCTAGGTGCGTTTTGAAGGCAACCCCTCAGGCTGCGGCTTCTCACTGCTCCTCTGCCCAAAGCACCGGCTCAGTGAGCAGGCTCTGAAGCAGCTGCAGCCGAAGCACGGTGACTATTAATTGTGGATAGAAAAGGCCGTTACAAGCGCCAGGGGAAGAGGAAAATCTCTGAAGTCTCAGGCATGGGGAGCTGCTAAAGGAGAAACACAAAACAGCTTTAAGCCGGAGTATTTCCTCTCATAAAGCACAAAGAGAGCAGGCACCGGTGAATGTAAAATGGGTAACTGCAAGAAAAAAAATCCAGTTTGCGCTCTTGCCATTGACAACAACTTGGTTTGCACAAAATACATGACCCTACATATTCTGTGAGCATAGGAAGACTTGTTAAAACAAAATCCATGTTTAAACCTACAAAGAAGGGCAATTCAGAGTGAGGGCTCCTCCAAAAACGTCATTCTGTAAGGCACTTTCACACCAGTCAACATCCAGCCAGTTGCCTCTGTACTGAAAGGAGCACTATCAAGGAATCACTCTCTCTACTTACTACATAAGGCTCCTCAGAAGACTATCCTCTGAATTTGGCTGTGGTTTCATAAGAAGCACTGTCATTCTGACTTAAATTTTCCTAGCTCACGTGCTGTTTAAGTCATCCATTTCCAAATCCACTTCACAGCACAACTGCACAAGGCTTTGTGGCAAAACTGCAAAGGGAGCAACGCAGGAGAGGAAACAAGAGGTTGGTGACAAAGCAGGACTACCGCAGGCCAGCATCACCCATATGGCTGTGTCTGATAAAACCTTGGCTGTGGCTGGTTAATGAAATGTCTGAATTTGGGTGATGGAATCTCCTCTCATCTGCCACCCCACACCTTAGCGGTTAGGGTTGGCAAATAACACAGCAAGCCTCAGGGCCAGCAGGAGTCGCTGCAGTAGGAGCCTGCCCTTTTCTCACTGCAGCCAACCTGTGCGATCCCTGTGGCTTTCCACAGCAACGCACATCCTGAAACACCCAGTGAACAACAAAAAACTGAGCAGTCATATTTCAGTAATGTTTACTGGAATAATCAATCTGCCACAGAATGATTAGTACTCCCTGTACAAAATATCGAGCATGTTACATTCCCTATGCTGACAGGGATGCTAAACACTGTGTTTGCCCTCACAACAGGCACCTACAGCCAGTGAGAAATAATAATTGTCAAAAGGGATACGATGGAGGAGGGCGTCTGAACAAACAAACGTAACCAGACTCTTCTCCCCTCCAGGACGAACCAGATATGATTGCGACCAAGAGTCACAGAGGTCTTAGTCCTGATTTAGTACAGTGAAAACATCACCGTCATCATGCTGTCAGGCTCTAAGCAGAAGAGATAGAAGGACAGAAAGCCACAAACAAAATCTCTCTGAAAATCACACAGGACATCACATGGTGATTTACAAAAGACAATTATCTATCTCACGGCTTCATGCAAGGCATCTTTCCTTAGGTGGGGAGATAATGAACACTCACACAGCTCCTTTGGGTTTCAGTGCTAGCTACCAAGACTTAACACATTCAAATTGGAGGCCTTCAAATTGGAAACGGACAGCTAAAGTTGCACCTTTTTCACTTTACTTCACACCACTTCCAGCATCTACAGTATCACCTTAGAGGTTGTTGACTCCCCTTAGCTGTACCACTGGAGATGTGACAGAGGAAAGACTGACTATATTTTTCCTTGCTAATCAAATTCAGTGAGGCCTTAATTTGCATCAGAACAACTTTTCGTTGATGAATAAAGAGGGAAGATTTAAACACAGAAACAATCCAGCTCAAACAGCTTATTCCAGCAATGGAAAGTGACAGCATATGCACACATATAATCACATGGCAAATAATAATAGTACGTCCCAGTGCACTGCATAGCATAAGAAAGCCAACTGCCCAAGGGATATGTCAAGAATGATTTATCTGTATACAGGGCTCTTTTTCCATGTGTCAACGCCTGATTTCTTCAGTGGAATTACCAAAACCTCGGTGGAAAAATAGCTATAGCTTCTTTCCCTTACCTTATCTCTTGTCATTTGAAAGTAACTTAAATAGTCTTTTAAAAGAAACACGGGATCTTTCTCAGTAGTTAAAAAATGAGAGGAAGCTGTTTAAAAAGAATTTGCTTCTAACTTACATTCACAGACAAGTAAGCAGATGTTTAGATTCTACTGAAATTATCAGTATTTTGATCTGAAAAACGCATTGCTAATTCAGGAACTGATTGATGGCTTTTCTTTACTCTTCCTGTAGATATTATCTCATATAACCTTCCATCTCAATATTGTCCAAGTTTTGCAATGTGATTGTTTTGCTTCTGTATACCCATTATATTATTTCAAACTAGTCAGATGTATAAATAATGTATCCATAGATAGTGGTCACAAAGCTACTATCTTCTTCTCCTCACAAGACTACTCTCTTCTTACTATCTCCTGTTACCTCTTCCTTTCCCACATCCTCTGCTGCAACTTCCCTGGAAAGTTTAAAGGAATCAAGTGTCTACCACATAAGGAACTGAACAACAGACAACAGAAATGACTAGCGGTATCATGGGCCTCTCCCTGTAAGAATTGCTTCTGGAAGAGGATGGTTAGTCAGAACTTTGCCAAAGATTTAGAAATACTCTCTGCAGTGTGAGCATTATCCAGTGCACAGGAACAAGCGCAGCAGGAAACAATGCTGCCTCATCTGGTGGCCTGACATTAGATGCTGTGTCAGTAGCCTGACACAATGGATATTGTGTTTTCAAAACTCCAGAAGTATTAACACTTAAGAAATCAGAATCCCTCCAAAGGCAAAGGCAGTTCTCCTTAACAGGATCCCAACCGTTCCTATTACTGTGGGACTTCAACAGTTAGTCCATCCCCCCCTTCATCTTCTTGTGTTCTGCCTGTCACCAAAGCCCTTAATGACACAATCTTGTTTCTCATGCTATTTCTAGAGTTGCTGAAAATTTGAAAAAGCACAAGTTCTTAAAAGATTTTCAGGTGACTTCTGAAGATCAGTGAGCTTCAGCCATGGCCTGGCAAGGTTTTGGGCAAATTAATGAAAACATTATGAAGCAAGACCACCTATTACATAAAAGTGATGAGATAGGACACCATTATGGTGAAACAGAACCGTTTGCAAGACGATGAACTCGATCTCAGTGCAGCCAATTAAAGTGTGTCTGTATGAAACCCATCGATCAGTAGCACCGAATGGCATAGATGACAAATGCATTAAACAGCTTTGTTTTCACCGATTTTCTTGTTACTGTCAAGGGAAGTGAGGACAGAAATACATAGACTTATAAAATGACATAACATTGACCACATTTTGACCTAGTCATTCATCTAGATGGACAGAAATGGTCAATACTCAATACAACACAGCATTGTTAAACAGGATGCATTTGGTATTTCTGTTGATGATCTGCCTACATCATGCCACAGATACAAGCAAATTATTGCTATTGTTTGTTTGACAGCAGTGAAAATTGTCACCAAAGCAGTCCTTGGGCAACTGCAAAACTGGTGAAAGAGGCCGCAGGTGTTAAGTGTGCGTCCAAGGGAAGGAGCAATAGTGCTGCTCTATGAAGTGAGCCAGGTGGGCACATGAGAAGTCACAGTCCAAGTGCCACACAGTGAGTGCACGAGGTACACGCCACAGCACATAGCACAGCTTAGCCACGGGGGAGCTGGAGAGCTTTCTGATTCCCAGCACAGAATTTAAAGGCTTGTTCAGCAGGGGAGGAGGTGGGATGTACCAGAAAATACAAAGGCAGAAGAAACCCAGCAAACAGAGGAAGACACTGTCATGGCATTATTCGAAAAGGTAGTGCAGAGACACAGCTCCTTGGATATGAAACATACTGAAAGGTAGAGGTGGGAATTTCTACATAAGCACCCACACCCAAAGTACTTCTAACATTACTTCAACAGTATATTTGACACAGTATGATTAGGTAGTGACAGATTTATTTCAGCAGTAACAATTACTGCCACTCTCCATGCTAAACTGCAGAAAAGAAACCAAAGATATAAACATTCAGTCAGGTTTACTGATGAGCTAGAGTTATGCAGGGTAAAGGATTTCATGTCTTATAAGTTTTCAGTTTGCCTACAGAAAAAATACTGCATTCATTTATCATCAGCCAATTTGCATAAAGGAGAACAAAAGCATAAACAATCATCAAGCATTTTTATTTTCAAAATGTTGCGGTCACAAGCTTCTCTTGCAAATTTCATAACCTGAGTTATTTTCCACCCGTATTAGATAAGTGAGACAGTGATGATTATGCATTAGACAAATTGCATTAGACAAACCTCTAGAACAAACTATACATTCTGAGCTAATGCCTTTCAATCATAGGCCTGCATCAGCAACTGGGAAAAGTCACCCAGCTGGAGAGAATGACTGGGATATGTGTCAGGAGACTCTGCCCCAAAAGTCACCTTGCCTCCTGGACCGCAGAGGCTGAGCTGAAGAGGGTGGGAAAACCTTCCCGGAGTCCCTTAAAAATGTGTGAGTTGCATAAGGCCAGCAGCAATTCATTCCTGCAAAGTTCCTGATGCTCTGCAGCCCCACAACAACCAGTCTGGAGTCAATTTTGCCTCCCCTTTCCATATCCTCAAATAACCTGAAAAGGTTAGCTGGAAGTCTGAAAATAACACAGATGCATGCAGCTCTCCGGAACACGCGTACACCACACAGATTATGCCAAGGGCTAGCAAAAGAAATGTACCATAGCCAGGATGCGAGCAGGAACAGGTTTGCTTTATTCATAACAAGAACCACATCACCTCACCTTGCAAATGTGAATCTCTGCTGAAGACAGAGGTAGTTTGTGCAGCATTAGTTATGCTTAATAAGTCATTTCCCCCTCTTCTTGAGCTCTTTTTAAGAAGCTTGGGATAGACAGCTGTTCATTTTGTGATTTGACTGCTGCTAAGCAGACAATAGGACTTGTAAATACACATAAATACTGCAGTTACCAGTTCCTCTAAATACAGTTCTGAATTGCAACCAATTCAGTACGGAAGACTTCAGAACCTACTATTCAACTACCTAAACATCAAGTTCTTTCTCTCCATAACTACCAGGACTCATTCAAACACAAAGACATGTAAACCTAGATCATTACCTAAACGATTTCTAGGCTTTAAGTCACTTTGCTTGTTTTTTAATATATACTGTCCTCACATTTAAAAGGGCTTTTTATTTCCCTGATAAATATGAAATATTTCACATAAGGAAGAAAAATAAGCCTGTATGAAAGTGACATTTCTTCAGAAACAAGCAACTGCATGAATCTTACAGTTTTGAAACCCCTTCTATTACACAGGAAGATGTAAATTAACATGTCGTGTTAGTGAAGTACCTGTGAAAGTAAAAAGAGGAAATCGCCAATTTTTAAGAAAGCGCTGATAACATTTGTCATATTCAGAAGAAACAAAGTAGAACTCTCCATAAATTATTTAATGCACATCCTAAATATGTGAAATTAAAAGATTCCTATCTTCTGCTATTAACTCAATTGTAGTAGTACCAAAACCTTCAATTGCACTGAGAGCAGAATTTCACAAACATTGAAGAGACAAGTCCCTGCCTCAGAGAGTTTCTAACATAATTTGAATCCATGAAATCAGTAATGGCTTAATCACTTCAAAATTTTAGGTGAAGAATATAACTATGCGTTTGATGAAAGCATGGAAGAAATTTCTGAATAAGCTTAGTGAAAAGGCTATTTAATTAATTTATTATAAGAATATAGCTTTGTGTATAGTTATTTCTACTTGCATCAACTTTGAAAGCCAACGAGCCTTAATTAGTTGCAATTTTGACAGAGCGTGATCTTCAGGGACAGTGGAGTCATTTTACACTACAGCAATTAATCTGTTAATCCCTGTAGCTGTATGCTTAAAAGGTACATAATATTTATTACTCATGCAGAATGGAAGTAGATTGCACAGATTATGTGAAAAATAAAACAGTTACACAGCAGCTGATTCTGTCTCTCTAAAATAGATCTATACATTAAAATTACATATGTAAGTATATATACATTACAATTTATGTGTTCTAAATAGAAATATATGCATTATATAGAATTTATACATACATACACACATGCAACCATTCACTCATTGATAAGAACAATGTTCCTTGCAGTTTCAATCAGCTAACACACACAAAAATGAGACTTTGGGTTCTCCACGTTCATTCTGAAAACAGACTCCTAGAACTTGTTTATATGAACACTGGCACTATGGACACTCACCTTCCTCCCAGCTACATAAAAGTCAGCTTTCTCTTCAGTCAGGTAAAGCAAGACTTTGCATAGTGCTCTAACACAGCATTTAACCAACAGGTCCTGCCAACTAGTTGCTTCCTTTTCACCCTTAGACCTCACCAATCAAATGATACTAGAATAGTCAATCTGGAAAAATTACTCTATCCTTTATTCTTATGGCTAATGCCCCAGTTTCTTTGGGTCATTGGGCTACTTTATATGGAATCCAAAAAGAAGGCAACTAGCACATGCAGCATTATACAGGCTAATGATCAAATGTAGATGCCTTTACCGTAGACATCTAAATCTAGGTTCCCTTCATAGACAGTAGAGACAAATAAGCATTCTTAAGAGGCACAGCATCTCAGCCCAAAGTAAAGATTTTCTTCTGCTATTGTAGCCCACCTGGGCATGAGAAAATGGTCCTGCAACACGTAAACTATTTGATGTACTCTGTACTCTGACAAGCTGGGAGAAGTGGGAAGCTTTGCTGGAGATGTCGTCGTCTTTGTGTGAAAGGTACATAAAGACAAGTGCAAAAAGAGGCAGACATGAGGGAGCAAACTGAAGTGGCTTCAAGGGAAAAACTCACAGATAAACTCACACCCACAGAAATACTGGAAAGGGCAAAGCATGACCTAGGTCCAGGGTGGTTTAACTTCATCAGCTGCAGAGGTTCTTCTCTGTCTCCTCAAAGGAAAATGCAATACAAATACCAGTAACCACCAGGCAATGTACCAACTAGAAGAAACTGTGGATTCTATGGATGATAAAGAAACTGGACGTATTCACATTTCCTTTCATTTTCTAGTAGATGGACCTTCTGGGGCTTGCTGTGTTCCAGACAGGACAAGGCAAATGCAACAAGGAGGGTAGTTCCACAACTCTCCTGCCACTGAGTAATAAAGACAGGAACTATTTTGTCTTTTAATTCGCCCTCGGGACTACTTTATACAGCCATGACGTCTGAGTGATAGGCACTTTGGGTGCTGGTATTAACATTAGCTTCCTTATTTTTATGGAGTCTGTTGCTAAGAGACACTCGTGCAACTTTTACTCTAAAGTTACAACTTTTTTTCTTTCACTTTTTTGCGCATTTCCTGTGAGTCCTTACTTGCCATAGGACCCGTGCCATAAACTTCTGTGCTGATCCTGAACTTCTCCAAAGCCCATGAAGTAACTAGCTTTTGTCTGGAATCTTCTCCGCTTCATGTGACTTTAAAGAAAAAAAATCAACAGACATTTTAATAAAGCACCAGTTTTAAGAACTAATTTACTGAAACTTTTAACTTTATTAATTTAGCGTGACCAATGCAGACGGAAACATAGGCAGACATTGTGCATTATGATTCAGGGTGAAATGCTCAAAATCAATAGGTAAGCATGGAATGGTTTCCACGACATTCATTTATTAATCTACAAATAAATGACTGAAGGTCAGTTATTCTTTTCTTATGACATACTGAAGAGGGCAAGTACATATGGGAGGTCAGAGACTCAGTTTAGTTTCTTGTTGGATATACTGCATGGCTGTGCAAAAAGAAACAGAAGATACTTGTTAACACATGGAAGTGCTCATGGTCCTGTCTTTTTCCACAGCACGTTTTAGACTGGGGCAAGGGGAGGCAATTATTTGCTAATTCCTGCAGGAATTATTAGCTAATTCCTGCCTAGGGAGTAGAAACATTGTCACTAGACTCAACTAAAATTACTCAGACCCTGCGTATTTTCTTAGGTTTTTTTTTTTCAACTCCCTGGCTAACAAATAGTTGGACGCATGGAAACCTCAGGTTGCTAATGCCTCCTACCAGGAACATCAACACAGCCAAAGCACACATTTTCACGGGCTGTGAGTAAAACTGTCATTTAAGTATTTACCCAAATTGATTGCATACACTTCTGCTGCACCAATTCCTACATCTTTTTAGGCTGACTGGTACTTGGTTTTGCACTAGCACTGCATTCTGAAAGGCTGATTATTTTTCAAGAGGCATGAGACTGGATGAACCTGCAGAGAGAAGGACATAGATGCTAATAAATCCTCAATTAAATAATTCCTAGAAATTTCCTAGAAATTTGTCTTTTAAGTGTTTTCTTAGGAACAAAAGCAGCTGAAATGCAAATTATAAAGCCTGCATTCATACATTTTTAACAGTTCTTCTCAATTCAGTATCAATGTTTAGACATTTAGATGCGATAAATGCATGTCATGGAATCTACACAGTCTATAGCATTATTCGAGGGTGATCTAAATATGTGGCATGGCAGACAGCCTCAGAAATGTTAAAATGGTTATTTGTACATAACACTTACAGCTCAATAAAATAACATCTAAAGAGAGAGTGAAAGTCACAGCTTCCATGTATAGCCCAAATCCGAGCCTTGGAGCAGAATTACTGCTAAAAGTAGCACTATCCTGCCAGTCCTTGTTTTCTTATTAGAAAGATTTTCTAGCTAGCAGAAATCCCCAACTATCATGTGTTTTTGCTTTAAGCTCAGATTTTCACAGGCAACATCTCACTTTGAGTCTAACTTTAGCCAAGGGTTACCTTCCTTGTGTTCCAGTCACTCTTGGGTTTGTTACCACAAGCGTTACAGGCAGCATCTCCCTCCAGCACTTATTGTCCTTATCAAGTGTAGACAATTAACATTTGCTTAAGGGACTTCAAGAGAACACTCAGTTCTCCCCTTTGTCAGTAGACTACAGTTCAGTTAAATATCAGCCCTCAGAAAAGTTTCATAAAAGTAAATCTTAATTAAAACTTTTTTCAGAGGAAAAGAATAATCTAGTTTGCTTCATAGGCTTAATGGTGTATTAAAGAAGAATTCTTCTCCATCTGATTAAAAGGCTCCTACACATTAAAGCTGTGGCTGAACTTGGGGCTGGGAGTTTTTCTGAGCTCATGGGTCCAGGATTTTGGTTTGACTTGTCCTGAAACTGTGCTGTGGTCAAGACCCAGATGAGCAACAATTCCCTCTCTTCCCTCCTCCAGAAGGTTTCCCCAAGAAGGAAAGCCAGGCATGCAAAGCTGGGAGTCCTGGGAGGATCTGGCAGATCCAGGACCTCTTAAGGCAGAAACTGTTCAGCCTTGACGTAGCCTGAGGTACCCACCCAGCTTGCCAGGAAGAATTATTTAAATCTTGAACACAGTGTAATTATCACACTCCCAGCACATAAAACCCCTTTTTTTCCTCTGCAGCAGTAATTTCAGCTTCTCCAGAACCCTAATATTCATATATTTTAAAAGAGTTTCTTGTTCTCATCAAGGTGGGGGGGGAGTAAACCCGCTGAAAGGCTCTTGCTACAAGAAAAGGCAATAAAAACAAACAAAATCAAGGATTTTGGTAGTTTTTTGCAGTGCCGTGAAGTGCAGTAGCACTATAGTTACCTTAGGAGCATCCATGATCTGTAAAATGTTTGTAATGTTGTATGTCATGTGAACAATGCAGTTGCAAGAGAAGAAGAGACAGCAAATAAAGCATTAAACAAAGATGAAGAGGGTTAGCAGAGGCTGGAATGACTAGCAGATGACTAAGGATCTAGCAGAAGACTAGTGTGGAGAACAGGCAGCTGGATCTGGGTCAAAGAGCCTGAAGCACCACAAAACCCAAGCTCAAATCAGAACAAAAGTAGGAAAGCAGATACACTAGGTTTACATTTTTCACAGCATAAATCCAAGTAGGGTTAACATATCCCCTTGGCTGTTTGAATATAGATCTGGTTACGCATAATACAGGAAAAAAAAAAAATCAAGAAGTTGGGACAAACAAAAATATTTTTGCCAAACATCATTCTTAACCAAGGATGCCTTCAGGAAAGCAATATGCTGGATGAGGAACCAAGAGTAGAATTACTCTTCTGTAGTCTATGGAGAGAGATGAGTATCTCAGGGGAGTGATCTATCTTACCCTATGGTAACTCTTTTCACTGATGATGGCAGGAGTGTAGACACAAGCTAAATGCAGAAAAATAATGTTTAGATGGATTAGGCTAGGCAAAAAGAATGGTATGCTCATTGACCATTTCCACTGCCAATTATTCTAAATCTGCACTACCCTGTTACTCACATATTGCTGGCTGGGATTAGCATTTCAACAGACTAAGGACAAAGACTAACACGTATCAGTGACCTGCATGCAGAATGTTAGGCAATTTATACCACTCTAGGAAGCAATTTTGCATGGTCCCCAGCCACAAGCCATGTAAAATGAGAAATCAGGAGTTAAAAATCTACATGAGAAATTTTAGCTTTTCTTAGTTGTGTTTCTAACCTGTGTGTACGTGCATCATCATCATTAGAACACACTACCGCTATCATGAAGAGATTTACAAGAGGTTTACGCGTGTGATATCCCAATGAATGTACCTGCCTCTGCCAAATAAACAAGTGTAGAACTTCAGGAATAGATCCTGGAAGTTGCAATGAGGATAAAACATGAACTATCAGAAGGTCTTAAAGACAAAAGTCAGCTTATTTTGTTTTCTGGGAAGCATGATTAAAATCAGTAAGGTTCTTCAGACTTTCATCTACCTGATTAAATGTTGTTTTCCATCTAAGTACAGACTCTAACACTAAGCCTGTTCATGCTTGGCCTACTGTTTAACACCAACTACATCAGGTCCTGTATGGGACTCCTTTGGGACCCTACTCAATGTAAGCAGAGGACTTTCTCAGGGAAGTTCTTTCTGAAAGGTTTCATAGGTACCATAAACAATTCAGTATGTATTTCAGTTTATTTCCTAAGATGAATCTTCACCCTGGAGAATCCAGGAGAGCTGGTAACTCCCACTAGAAGCCAGATTGCTGGAACTTTAAAAAGCAGGACAAATCCTGTTTCCCCATGAAGTTAACAGAAACACAGTGAAATCACTGGTTCTCCAGCACAGGTAATTACCCTGTTTATTGAGCTAGGGTCATGGTGTTATTCAATCCATTAGAAACGAAAAGGAAGAAGGATAATTGAAAGTCCAGTTGTCTTTCAAGCTCGGTGTGAATCTGTTATTATAGTTCTGGATGAGTAGGCGAAAGATGTTTTACAAGCCTGACATAAATTGCTAAGAATAATCCCACTCCCATTCATAAGAAATTCTTGCATTCTATTTCCAACAGCTGTCACCCAGATATCTGCCTCTCTAAATTTCTGTGTTTAAACAGTGGGGGAAAAAAAAGAAAATACACTCTATGAGAAGGCTGAAAATCTTCCCCTGATGGATTTCTTCTGAATTTCTCTAGAGATACATCAAAAAATGTGGCTACAGGCAACTGCCTATGAGTTTACATTATCATTCAGCTAGCTTTCCGTGCATATTCATACTAGGTGGTGCATATGGCGTTTCAAATCTTTCTGCCTGGATAGTCTTCCATAATTTTACGGAGCACAATATAAAATCAGTGTGGTTTCACGCACACTTCAGAACTACTATTTTTAAGGACAAGGTCTCTACAAAGCATTTTTACTGCATGATTTTCCCCTTAAATAATTGTTTTCAAAAGACATTTGGTATAAGAAACCATATATTACCAGCTAATAGAAACTGTTGTGGTCAGACAAAGAACTTTATGTGCAAATAACACTTGTTTTTCTTTCAGGAACTACAGCTTTTCAAATTCCTATTTTGAAAAGACAAGTTGAAGTTTGCTTGTTTTGATTCTTCTCCAAATCAAATATCCATGATTTTCAAGTCTCTACTAAACAGGACAGAAATAAACATTTTTAAAGCTAGGATTTAGGTAACTAAAATTCTTCTAGTATAAAAGTTTAAGACATTTCCCTCTTTTGCACAGTTAGCTTTAAAGATGTAAGAGGATAGTAAATCATTTAGTCCAACTATTTTTACATAAATGAAACAAACGTCCACACTTCTAAGAACTGAAGGAACAGAGACAATGAAATATTGCACATTTATTAAGCCCGAGAGCTACACAAACCACCATCTTTAGCCTATAACTTACACTGTGAATCATTATTTGATTATGTTTTAGTTGCAGTGAGCAACTTAGCTCTGATAAGACAGCTTTTTGCATCTATTAATCAATTGCTTTATCTGGCCAGTATACTGAAATAGCTTTTGAAGTTGCAATGCAAAAACTGTAAGAATCAACAAGCAAAGCATGTAAGACGTTAATAAAATAAGTGGCTAGGGAAAAGTCTCAGATACACTCAATCATTTTTTTTCCTTTAAGAGTTGACAATGTTGAGACACAGTAAACTTTATGTGTGTAGGAATGTTTTGTGAAGGACTGAGATTACTGGCTCAAAACCCTAGATCTGACATTCAGAATCACATCTTCTTTTCTCATATAAAAATAAAAAGATTGGCACAATTCACCCTGCTTATCACCATGAGGCTGGGCCAATTCACTGTACTGATTTTCATTCCTACTCTATATATTGTGAGGGGTTGGACCTTAGAGTCTAAAACTCATTCAAAGTTACTGCCAGGGAAGGAGGAGGCTTCCTCTTTTGTATAAATGTAGATTATCAAAAGGTGTAACGCATTCAGTTAATACCTCTTCTTGAAATCTACACAGGGATTTTGTCTTTGGAAGGCCTGCACTCTGAAAGGTTGCTCATTCCTGTCTCATATATTACCTTGCAATCAGGTGCCTCTGGTTCTTGCAGACTTGAAAAGAAATGTTAAAAGAGTTTCCTTCTGGATCTCAAATAACTTCCTCCTTTCACCTGCTTTACATATCTGTATTTCTTAGCATAGCAAAATTAGTAACTATAATAAACCGTATGTTAGGGATAAAATTTTCAAATATACAGCATTTGCCTAACTCAACAAAGCCTTATCACTTAATTAGAATAAAGTTAATCCTGATACTTTCGCTATTTTTTCCTAGATGAAGAACAGATTTGGCTCCAGATTTTTCTCCTTTGTATTTGTTCCCTGTGAGGTTACTCATGGCAGAGACAGTATCTTCCTACTGGCTGATTTTCCACATCGTCACCAGGAAAACACACATAGCATTTCATTTTCTTTTCACTAAGGCAATAAACCCTTAGAGACACCTTAGCAAGTAACGTGCATCTCATTAATTCATTATTCACTTATTTTTAGCTGTTTGTTTCATTTGCACACACTGGTTCTTATTTCACTATGGGACAATAAATGTTCTAATCCAGAGTAAACAGAAAACAATAGTATGCTCAGTCTTAATGGGACCCACATTTTAAAACATAAAGTTGTTTTTCAATAAAAAAGTTGCTTACTTGGGACAGTTCTATTGAAGAATATTTACTTTCCACCTCACACTCTAATATGAAATTAAAACAGATTCAAATTTCAAAGCCAAACACTTCACTTCAACCATCTCAACAAAAGTACCTCCAAAAAATTTCAGTTCTCCACTCCCCTAAAAAACAGGACCTCTGGGAAACTCTAAAATATCCAAATTCAATTTTCTAAAATCAAAATTAAAAATTTCCAAAATTAAATAGGTAGGATGGCCAGGAAGGGACAGACTATCCATCAAAAACCTGTGCAAGTTAGTTAACTCAGGGGTTTCCCAATATGCTTTTTGAGTTCAAGTAATCAGGATTTCCAGATTTTGCTTTATTTGAAAATCTATGATCATTTCTTTTCTTTAGATAATGCCTGAGAATTATTGCTGTTGCATATTCCTAGTAGAAATCAAAAATTATTTCACAGTTGGAATAAACTAAACAGAGACTATCAAATTGGTCTCTCTTGTATAACATGAAAATGAGATTAATTTCTCACTCTTTCACCATTTTTTTTAGAAGTTATCATTCTGATACACATGAGCTATTCAATAGCGTGCCTTACGCTCTAGATAAAAAAATTAATTAGCATGGTAATCAAGCAATTTAAATAAGGTAAATTTTCATACTGAAATAAGTTGCAGTTGTTTCCATCTGAGACATCTGCAGGTCTCTAAACACTCTGCAGCCTTGAATTAGCTTAGCTTTCCTGTACACCTTTATCCTGCCATTTTACGGATGTGGAAACAAAGACATGCAAAGAGGTTAAACAATTTACTAAAGCTTCTGCCAGAGCTGGAAATAAAGACCATGCCTGATTCTTATTTCTTTGCTTTAATTATGAGCCGTTTCCTTTTTCCTCTAAAACACTTTTTCATAAATACCATTTCCAGCACTTTCAAAATGTTCTGCCTTATCTCTCATTCACTGTTTACACTCCAGTTCACCACTAGCTTTAGTGTTTCTCTGTTTTGGGAGACAGGAAAAAAACAACACTGAACTATCTGATGAAAAAAAAAAATGAGCTTGAAAGTGAAGTAGTCTCACCAAAACCTGACAATTCTGTGATAAAGGCATTGGAAGTAAACTGGCTCAGAATGCACGGGAAAGTAATAGTTCATGAACATAAATTCAAGTATTTTAATATAGCTTGTATTCGCAGATTTGACATTACCATATGTCTTTACTAACTGGTTAGTCAGCAATAGCTAGTGCTGGAGGCAATTAGTACACGTCAAATCCATCAAATTTCACCTGCCACTTATGCCTAAAATCTATTCAGTCACTATGAATTTGTTTAGACTCTTTCACCTTTTCATAAAAATCCTTTACAGTAATATTTTTAACCAGTTTATTGCCTATCACTTTACCTACAGTACTCTGCAAGAAATGTAAATGTCCAACAACCAAAAGCACCTACTTGAAGCTGTTACATTGAGACGACCCAAATCGGTACGGATAAAGACAGAGCAGTCCATTCCCTCTTTTTGAGGTCACATTTAATAATGGATTAATTTTATTTTGTTAGAGAAAAGAGACCTCAGTCTTCAAATCCAGAACGCTTCCACATGTGAACTGAAAGCATGGAAACCAAAGGCAAAGGTTGGTCTGTGTATTAAATGAGGCTGGGTGTTCTCACTGAAAACACAGAAAGCAGATTATTATTTAATAATAACAACAATAACAATAATACAAAGCCTTAATTGCAGCCTTGCTAGAGCCTAACTTAGGCAAGGTAAAGGGCATACTATGTCAGGCATTGCAGGACATAGCTGCTCTAACTGCTACGTGTACCGCAGCCTCTATAACACAAAGGAAAAGCTGATACTCATGAACTGAAACCTGTAATAGTCCCGATTTCTGTATTGTCACTCACCTTCTACACTCCAGATAGGGCTTAAACTATGATGGGTTTAAACCCGTTATGTGTCTGCACCCACACCATTTCGTTGGACTGGAAGACCATGACACGTGTAGTTAAGACTCCATCCCCACCACTTAGCCCTATGTTCTTAGAGAAATATCTTTATTCTCTATATGAAATAAAATCTTTTTAATAAATTCTTATTTAAATATTGACAGAGAAGGTACTGTTCAGGTGTAATTTTTCTTTCAGCTATGGCAGCATGTAAAAATGCTACCCATAGACCAAAACACCGGTAAATTACGTACCATATAGGCGTTTGAGAACACAGGCTTGCTTTGATAGACAAGAGAGATCTTTAATAGACAAAAAAAGACACGGATTGTAAAGGTAAAGCAGCAGCAATAAACACAAGAGCTTGCATTTCTATTTGGCTAAAAAGCTCGATATCAATAAACATTATTTAAGAACTTCATTCATACTTACATCATCAAATCTCTTAACTGCTAAAGGAAATGTCCTGAAGAAATGAAACTGATTGAGCAATTATATGCACTGTAATGAACAAGCAGAAGGGGGGAGGTGAATTTGCGTGGGCTGCCTGAACTTTTGCATGCCCTGACTTTTGAAGTGTGCAAGCCTCATGACTTTCTTCTGCAGTCACACACAGCAGTAAGTCTGAGCATCCCCCTAGGCTTTGTGCATCCCTTTGAAGCATTATAGACCTTCTTTGTGCATAGTGCTATTTAGAGTTATCTCAGAATGATCTTAGAAATCTCAGTGCATCACCAACACTGAGAACTGAAAATAAGTTATGTGCTGCTATGCACAGGCTTTTTTAGAACAACCTGTTGAGCTCCAACAAATTTCACCATGCAGGTCACGATGATGACAAGAGGTGACCCTTTCGCTCATCTGAGCTTGTTAAGAATTGCCAGTCAAGTACGTGGTCAGCCTTACCCTCCAGATCAGCACCAGTACTGGGGAAACTCTCCTTGAAAAGCATCTGTGAAAATATTCTTGCAAGAGGCGTGTAAATCTCAAGCAGAGAACAGCTTTGTTAGGGATTTGTTCCTCATAGTTGATATCTTTAGCTGTGTAGTATTTTGCAGTAGTTCTTTTGCCTTTTTTCCTTCTGCTAATGAAAATACATTAAAAAAAAAGTTTAGCATAGGGAAAAAAGGTCATTCCCTTATTTTACCTATACTACTTGACAATATTCCACAAATTTTCAGTAAAAAGCTCTTAATTAAACTCTCTGTATGGCTTCAGAAGACAGGGCTGAAAGCCACCCTTCTCCTCACCTGAAAGGATTTTAGTTCAGCCTACATGACTTCTATCAAAGGTCTTCAAACTTAATATGAGATATCACTTACCCGGCTCAGGCAGCTTTTACAAGCCACTTTGAAGAGGGTATCATAACCTCTAGTTATATGCTTTCCATAGTTGGAAACCCTGATGCGACACTAACAAAGGACACCAAAAATACTATTTGCTACTTTTCCTGTCTAAAAATAAGAACCTCTTACTTACCATCACAAAATTCACACTTCTTAAAAAAAAAAAAAAAAGCTAAATTCTTCAAAGATTTCTATTTGCGTCTTTGCAACTATTGTGTATTTTTTGTGTATAGATGAAATTTGGTATATTTCACACACATAACTTTCTTCTCATTTAAGCATAAGCCTTTTAATAATATAGTTCCCCTTTTCTAGGGAAAGAGATCTGCTTGATAAACTTCCCCTTCTGTGCACTGTAAATTAGACCAGTACATACTGGTATGAAGTGATCTTGACAAAGATACAAGCAACTGGAAAAATGGATTTGTAATGAAAAATAACAGGTGATATAACTGCGGGTTACAGCTGTGGGTTTCTTTGATTCTCACTGTGTTCAGAGAAACTGAACTGATTCTCTGTGTTCAGAGAAGCTATCATCTTTGCTAAATGAAAAGGCGGCATTACAAAAGGCTGCAATGAGAAAAGACTAAAATAATTTGAGGCGTTGTGGACCAGAACAAGGGGAAGAGCTAATTATGGAACATGCCTGGGTGAATCTTCATCTTCTAGTCTGTATTTCATCTATTGTATCTTTTTTTTATTTTCTAATTGAAAAATATATATTGCTATTTCTAAGAGAAGGATGGAGAAGTTGTGAGAATGAGAATTGACATGTAACTGACTTACTAGAACTGACTTGCAAAGGAAAGAAAGATGACAACAACTCTTCTTTCCAAGTATTCCCATGCTGGCAAACTAAACAAAAATGTCTGATCTAATGAGTTTGCCAGCTCAATAGTACATATCATGGCTGAGATGGGAAGGAAATGAAAGCAAGTATGCTCACATGTACTCATATAATCTTTTTTTCTTTCCTTCTTTTCCTTCCCCCCCCCCCCCCCCCAACTCCCACCATTGCA
>VYXH01002896.1:666087-707991 GCA_013397275.1 Burhinus bistriatus | reverse complement strand
TCGAGACTCACAGTCTATTGATAATTCTGACTGAAAATTTTGAACATTAGAGCAACATAAAGCCTGTGAACAAAACAAATCCCTTCTGCTGTAGGAGCTGTCTCAGCTGGAGATCACTACAGTATTAGTGTATACTGGCCAATGTGGAATATTACCCTGCTGGGTTTAAACTAGTGCTAACTTAGCACTGTAACATAAAAATAAGGAGATAAACTTGCAAAAAAGCACCTGAACAGCAAAGGGGTTGTACAGCAATTTGTAACTGTCATTAGGTGTTTTTAATATATATAACTGGAATTTTCTCAAACATAATCTCTTACTGACTGGACAAAAATCCTGTATCTTAAGAGAAACGTTTCCAAATGATGCTATATTGCAAAGCAGAAAACAGTTCTGTTTCAGATTAGTCATTGCTCTTTCCCTTCAAATCTGGCCACAGTAGTCTTTCATTACTTATTTCCAAGCCCGCTGGCTGCAGAATTTTAGAGTTGTATTGCTGGACAAGCAATAACCAGGTAGTCCAACTTTTCTCCCAAATACAGCACTGCCGTTCACAGCGAACATGATACAGAAGCCACCATGGTCAGTGGCAACGTTCGAAACAATTTACGTCATTAGCTTAGTTCTTCGCTGCTGCGTGTTTTTTTGGGAGCGCAGTACCAGCAGGAAGGCACGCACGTTGCCCAGCCACGGCACACCAATTTCGCCTGAAAGCCAATCGCTGCAACTAAGGCGAAAGGAAGAAGTTGAGTCTACAACCAGGTCATCCTTCCATCCCGCTGTAGCCCAGCCCAGCCGCCGATATTCAGCTGAGCTCCTCTGCTTTTTATTCGGACGGTGCCCATTTCTGACAGACGGCAGTTTACATAATGGTGACAAATGGGAGTGAGCAGCTGTCACCAGTGCTCATCATTTATGCATCATGCAGTATTGGCAGTCAAACACTCCCCTTTTGAAGGTGTGTGTGGGGGGGGAAGTTTTTAAACCACCAAAATCGACACCTAAAAATCACTCTCCCTGGCATAAAAATAGCAAAAGGAAACAGTAATCACCACAAAGCAGTGACCAAAGAGTTAGGGAAGAGATACCCTTGAGTATTTTGGAAGCTACAAGAGTGGCTCATTGTTACCACTCTTCCCCAAGCTGCTTGTTACCTATCCTCCCCTACAGCTTACCAGTCCCATAGGAAAAAAAAAAAAGAAAAAAATAAAATAAAACGCAGAAGCATCCTTATTTCATTCCAAAGCAAAGTTTTTCATCTCAGCTCTAAATACCTTCCTAAAGCATTTTGGAAGACCCAAATGACAAATGGATAAATAATTCTTCCTTGAGGCTAGTATCCTTTGGTCATAATAACCTCCATCCTGGTGATAACACCCAGGTAGCTGTAACGTCGTCTTTGATGTCTGCAGGAAAGGGGATCTGCCTTCGCCCTTAGCAGACAAGGAAATTGTTTGTCATTCAGGCTCCCTCCTAACAGCCGCATTTCAGCATTTGTTACAGCTCTGCAGTCACGCTGAGGTCAATGCACCAGCACTAGTGTATACAGGGCACACTTTGGCTCATCTTTTTAGTTTTTGACTCTCCCACACCAAGAAGAAGAGAACTATAAAATTAATTAACTGCTGAATAATAACTTGCTAATACATACTATTGCTATTTCTCTTTACACATTGCTTCTTTTTAGTAAGTCACCTACATGGTCACAAACTCTTCATGTTTACAAGAAAACTTTAAGTAATTTAAAAGATTAATTTTCCCACCTTAATTATTGCCTTTGTCTAAGCTACCAGACACCCTGCAATATAGTTTCTTGTGCTTTTGGCCTAGCATTATGAAACTGGGTTGGTGCAGTGCCTTTCAAAACCAAAATGGAAGCTGATTTTTTTCAAGAGTCTTCCATCAAACTTTGTCCAGCTATAAAAGAAAGTAAGATGAGAAGCCCATCTCCTGTCTGTCAATAACGTAAATAAAGTTAGGCAGTGGCCAAATAATACACCTGTCATCTGCTGCTTCCTATCTTTTCCAGTTCATTCCCTTGAAATCAAAAAAGAGTCATGGGAGCTTTATATTCTGCCTCTCAGAACATAAAAAATGGAATTTCAACAAACAGCCATTTCAAGCCAAATTAGGTTCTGATTAAACGTAATCTGCAAAATTTAACGTGGTGCCAATACACTTCACACATTTCCCTCATGTTCAGCTTTCATCATCCATTAGCATGCAATATGAAACTCTCTACTTTCTAATTATCCTTATATTTCTCAACAAATAGTTGTTCCTTTTATCGAGTTTCATGAAGTTTCAACCTAAATTTATAGCCATTCATTTTTTTTGTTCAAAACCTGATCTGATTCCAGACGGCGGATTTTCCAGCTGAAGACCACAATGGAGAACAGGTGTAGTTGAAAGCATAGTTAGCGAATTGCAGCAATTGTTAGTCCATCTACGCAGCTACACGCTGTGCAGTACCCAGCCCACCCACATAGCCATTAGCTCATTTGCCCATTAAAATGCAGGAACCTAATAAACTATAATTTTGCATAATTCATAACCAAACAAATTCCATCTGTTTTACCTTCAGAGTCAGTGTTGATTAGGGGGCATGAATGTAATGAAGTAGCAAATACTCAGTGGTACTCTACTGGTATAAACATATGCTAAGAGAAAAGCCTAAAGGCTTCGAAGATTTGCAATAGTTTCAAGCTTAAGTGGGAAAAAAAAAAAAAAAATCAGGACTTTAAAAACTGAAGGAAGACTCGGGGAGTTCCAGCATAACTTGTGATGATATGCCACAGCATTTAATCCTCACAACCACCATTTCAAGAAAGGTGCGTGCACACACACACACAAAAAAAAAAAAATTAAAAAAAAAAAGGAAAAGTGCAAACGGGAATACATAGTAACTTTATATCTTTGCAAGTGCAATGCTCATCTTTACTGATAGATCTGCGAAGCAAAAGTCCCTTCAAGGGAGGCAAACCCAGGCCCATTTGTACAGCCTTCTTTTTAGACCGCGTGAATTGGAAGAAAGGCAGGGGCCTCAACGCGTTTCCTGCTCCCAATACAGTTCAACAATATATTATCCCTTCAACAGGCTCTGACAGGCTCTACTCTCCTCCAACTGCTGTATGTGTAGACACACACATTTTATTACACACAAGTCACAAACTCTCCTGAATTTTTCTTAAGTATACAGTAAATGGTGTTTCCAATCCTCAGTTTCAAGTGAGGAGCTATGGATATTGTATGTTTTCATGTGTTTCAGCTTATCCCTTCTTCTGATTTACAGGGATAACATTTAGAATACTATTGTACATTTCAGGATTTACAGAAATAACACACAGACTTATGACAAATCTTCAGCTGGTGTAAACTCCCTTTTCTGTTGGTTTCTGCCCCCTTCCACCAGCCATGAATTGCTCAGGTGCTCTTGGCTGTTCTATTGCATGTGTCTTCTGCTCCAAGGGACCGCTTTGGAATTTGATTACCAGTTACTAGCATTCCCATTTTTTTAAAAAAGACAGTTACTCAGTTGTTGGCCATTTACAGAAGATCTTCAGGCCACCTCAGAACTACAGCTGCAGAATGACTGTCTGGTTTCAGCATCTCTACCAAATAAATGTTGTCAACTGCTGAAGGCTTTCCTTTCCGCTGCTTCCAACTACAATGCATATACATCATTTCTTTACTGTTCTAGATACCACGCATGTGATATGACATCTGGGGAACTTGTACTGGCATGTTCAGTTAACTCTCCTGACATCTTGCCACAGAAAAGAGAACTCTCTGATTAACATAGAAAAATGAGAGTGAGATGTAAGCTAAGCAGATTTAAGGAAGGAAGGAGGGAGGGAGGAAAAAAACAGCTTTAAAAAAAAAAAAAACAAACCCAAAAAACTAAGGGCAGAGGGCAAAAGAAGCTCTCAAGAGTCCTTGGAGGGGGGAAAAAAGCCATAAAACAGTATTTTAAAACTGCATTATAATAATTTGAACAGATGCCTCTCAACAAGCAGTAAAAGAAATCCCACCATGGTGACAGAATAATTGCCCAGACAAAAATTACCATGCATTCCCCCTAACATACCTGTAGACTTGAAGGAAAATCTGTATGTTAGCAAGTTTTACCAGCCTAAGGCTTGCCTCCTCCAGGTCAAACAATATGATCCATCACAACAGTGTGCTCTGCACCACAGGTAAAAAGAGTCCTTTTCTCCAAGTTGTCCAAATGGTCTACATAACTACATTCACAGCGACTGCCTTCAATCTGTACTATCTCTGGTTTTTCTGTTTCTCAGCTGAACGAGGGCTTATGCAGCCAAAGCCTTGCCCATTTCTTCCACCTATGCCCCCTGATCTAAGAAAAGGTATTATATCTACCTATAAATCGTATTTCTCTTACATCTTTACTCTAGCAGAACTACAACAGCCTGACTACCAGAACTAGGACAAACACCTCACAGAGGATGGCTGGTTTCTCTTCAGTTAGTTGCTCTGTCAAAAAGCCCATTTGCCAACATTCCAGGTTTCTGCTTTTGTCCCCAGTTTAGAAGGTTACAGAACATTACAGTTCCTAGCGGCAGAAAGGGTTCAAACTATATTCTAATTTTGACATTCCACATTATCATTTCAGAACTCCTCTCCCCTCCTTCCCCCGCCCCCCCAATAAACTAACCCAAGACTAAAGAAATGGTCATGATCTGCTGCTTAGCTCAGTTCTTCGCTAAGGGAACCTCCAGCTGCTGAGGTCTGCCCTCAGCTATGAGTACTAAGTTGATGGGAATAATTTTAGAAGGTTTGCAGGAGATGAAAGGCTGATTCACCCATATGAAAACCAAAACAAGGAATAAACAAAATAAAAAATGTAGGTCTTGTATGTTTGCTACATGGTTACTATTCATCGCACAGAATAAAATATTCATGAACTTTCCAACACTAGCTGCCTAGTGCTCAGGAAAAACTGTTAAATATGTAGTAGGATGATATGCTGTGTGAGCTTTATACACTTAGACATTCAATTTTTTATATGATGCTTTTAGGATTTTCATGTATTTCAGTTTTATGCACCCAAGTTCCTTGCCAATGCCTCTCACAAAAGGCATTATATCACATGGAAAACAGGCCAAAAAGGTTGGAGAATTTTCTCTTTTTTTCAATTTGGGCAGAAACACTGCTAAAAAAGGCAGAATTCATGTCAGACAGCAGAGCAAAATGTAACTAAAGAATGCATCTCTTTAAATGAGAATAAATATTGTAAAGTAAAAAAAAAAGGAGGAAATATAAGCTGAGAAGAAAAGATCAGCAACCCTTTAGATTGCAAAACTTACAGAATTGAGTATCTTCATCTTACTTCTGATGAGAATTTCAACTGTGTAATGAATACAGGAGAAAACTATACTTCTCACTTTACCATCTATATCTGTCCATATATAATATATCAATATATGGTAAGTACTTTCAATAAACTGGTCATCCTACCCATGTCCAGACTGATCTCTGCCCCAAGGAAGGACCAGCCTCGAGACCCTTCCCAAGACATTTGCATGTACAACCCATGAGAATTCAGGTCAGACCACAGCACACTTTTTTTTGAGCCCAAGAGCCCAACATCTGTCACACTGCCTCCTGTACCTCTGACAGTGCAAAAGATGTCAGTTTCCAGCAGTTTTGCAGTTGGAAGTCAGACGGCATGCGAGGTAATAAAATTCCAAAGTTGCTGCCTTCAGAAAGTTTATTTCCTATGATAAACACAGCCTGGACGAGTACTCCATTCAGAAGATTTTGAAGCAGTTTTTCATGTCTTTTGAAAAGAGCAAATGTGTTTATATGATAAACACTCTTATAGCTCACAGACAATTGATAAATACCATTTGGGTAAACGATTCCTTCGCTGATGTACATGAAAAAGCAATCATTAGTCAACTCTTCATAACAGTTGCAGCCTACGTAGTGGCAACAGAAGTTCCAACTTTCTCATTAAACACAGAAATCTGTTAATATGTTTGAATAAAAGACCTATTGAGTGAGAAGGTGCAATATTTGTGCACTGCCTCGGCACAAAGTAAATTTGCAAACGTTTAAAAAGAACTGAATATTAAATCAGTTTAATTTATAGAGATTTACCTTTCTTGAGAGAGATCCACCTCAGGGCTAAAAACATTTTTTGAGGGATATGTTTCATGAGTGACTGGAATGTAGCTAATGAAAAAACTGTTGAAGCAGATGCCTGTTGCTTTTATATTTTGTTTTGTTTAAATGCAAGACCTAAGGTAAATACTTCATCTTTCAGAAATTATTACTGCCTAATAAATACATTGATACAAAAAGGTAAAACTAGAAGAGGAAAAATACAAATATTCCACACTGATAGAAAAAGTACCTTTCATATCATCTTTGTAGGTATTTCCTACACGTAAAAGTTGCTTTTTTTATAACTAAAAAGAATGAGATATTTTTCTGTTCAGTATTTTTCAAAAAAACAATTTGCATCAAGCAATATTCTTTATTACATACTCCACTCATAAGGAAGTACATTAAAAATGTTAATTAGGTCATTAAAATAAAAACCCAGAAGCTGGAAATGCCAGGGTCAATTGCTCAGCCCCCACTCACAGGAACAGAGCATGTTACCAATGTGATCAAGCCTAATCCCTCATAGGGCAAGTGGGCAACAGATTTTTTTTTTTAATTTTTTTTTTTAAAGAAGTGACCCCACATTGCTGCTAACAAGCACTTTACAACACCCTATTTAAAACAAAACAAAACACGTGCCCCCCAAATCCAAAAAACTTACATTTCTGTCATAGAAGAGACCTAAAGCTCCAAGGAAGTGGCCCAGACCCCATTCTGCAATGAAATTAAAAGGATAACCAACCAATCCACAGCTGACTTCCAAACCCAGGTGAGAATCCTCTCTCAGATGTAAATCCAGTGACAGGTCCAAGCACAAGAACATGACAAACCATCTGGGGATCACTGACATACTGGTATGTCTCATAGCATCAGCAGATCCCAGCAGTGTCTCCTATCTACCTACTTGCAGCCACTCTTGTATGCTTAAAAAAAAAAAAAAAAAAAAAANAAAAAAAAAAAAAAAGGAAGGTCTGGCAACAAACCTAGTAAGCTGTGGGTTGCGATTTATGTAAAAATGGTACAAATGGATGCTGTCAACACCAATCACATCTCCTTTGGGGATACCACCAAGCTGGACACCCATGGACTCATGGCTAGTTCAATTTCTAACAACCTTGTCACCCCATTCCATCCACAAATTTACCAAGCTCTACCTTAAATGAGTTTTCATCTTTGTTGTTGGATAGCACGAGTCCTCCCAGCTCCAGTAAAGCCTGCCTATATCCCATTGATTAGCCATTAGAGCCCATGGAAAGAGCTGAAATGCATAAAAACAGTGGTCAAACAAAGGAAGACAAGGACATACATTTTCTCCTTGCACCCACACTTCCTGAGCATTACACCCTTGAGCACTCCCACTCATGCCTCTCCTCTTCATGAAAGATGCCCAACTGCTTCCAGATGAGCAGATACTCAAGGAGTGCCTGGTTTTGTTAACATCTCTTTGTAAACACAAGATTTTCATTCTCCCCTCAGTATATACACACAGGCATATAACACTCCTGACCAGCCACAGGGGAGCATGTCTTGAAGTCTAAGGGCAACTTTCAATCTGCTTCTCGTACCTCTGTCCATAGGAGCCATTTGCCAAAGTCCTGACAGAGAGGCGCAATCAAACACCAGGCAGTTTAAAGGAGTAGATTCTCAGGCTCAGCAATCAGACTGGTTATAATCCAAAGCAATGCTCCATGATATCTAATCATGTATTCTGTGGCTGCTGAAGAGAGGGGATTTCTACTTACCGAAAGAACTGTAATTATCATCCACAGTCAAAGTCTGCAGACTTCTTGCAGAACAACAACCGCAGTAGCTAATGTCCTATTGCCTTAACCCTAATGTCCTCATACAAAGCGTTATACGCCTACACAAATCTAAAGGCTTAAAATGAGCCAACCATGCTATTGGCAACTGATCCTTCTACCTAAGTTCCTTTTTCCTCTTTAAGTAAAAATCAAGCCATGATTTCTACTTACCAGGGAAAAAAAATACAGGAATTCTATTCATAATGCTGTTGGAGCTAGAGAAGAGCAATTTCATGAATAAGTATTTTTCTTTTAGCAGAGAACATGAACTGGCCAACTCAGCAAACCTAGTGTTTAAATGTCTTAATGACAGAACTGTTTATTTTCTACAAAACTGGATCCAAATTTGACATTTAGTACCAAAGAAACTAAGGCTGTTGCTCTTAACCTAAGAAGAGAAAAGCCCTCGTAGAAGCTTTTTGTGCTTTCACCGTAATGCAAAGCCTTCCAGAGGAGATGATGCTGGGAGGGCTGCGGCCACTGGCTGGGGTAAGGCAACACAGCAATCCGTGGGAAGCGCGCAGGCTTTGAACCCAAGCCAAAGCCAATCTCTCTCACTCTCAAGAGCTTTCCATCAAAGCAAATTAATTAAAATCAAATCTTGTTGCCAACATACCCCGTCGATCATATTTCAGAGCAGAAAGGATGTATTTAGCACAGTTACATCCTGAAAACTGTGACTTACAATGGCAGCACTGACATATCCTGAATTGTTTGAGGCCACAAGTAGCACTGCGATAGCTAAATGAGCTCTCAAGCACTGTTTTAGTAGTTTAGGAACAATAGTGAAGAGTAGCGGTAGAGTTAATAAAGCCACACAAAAAAAAGCTGTCTGGACAATAGGATTTTCTGAAGGTCACAGAGGACACCAAACACAAGACGTCGAGACTTGAGTTTTGGCAACAGGCACTTGCAGCCTCCGAGTTCAGTCTGCTTCAAATTGTTGTTAAAATTTTCTACATAATGGGGAAATGTCTCAGCACTAAAGAAACTATAACCACAAACACTTCTTACTAATCTAAGCCGGGTTTCTATTGCTAGTGTGCTGTGCTCATAGTTCACGGAGATTTATTGAAATGTTTGCCACTGCGAAACAGGAGATTTCGCATGCGCTGCTCAGAGAGAAGGCAATTATAAACCCATGAAGGCTACACAAATATTAAGAGAGAAAAATGGTCTCACCCTTTGGCACAGCAAGCAAGGTTAGTAAGATTCTTCCCCATGTTGTGAAGTAAACATCTGGACTTTTTCTTTTCTGTTCTGTATTTCTTCCTTGATGAGAAGTAAAATACCCCACTCTCCCACTGACTGAAAACTAAAACCAGCTGCTTGTCTTGTACATTTCTAGCAGTAAATTCACCTGTAAATGACAATGCAATCATTTAGACCCTCGTTATTAATTGGGCATTCTGTGCCATCAATTTTTCCTGCCAAAAGTGACACTGTAGAAGTACATTGTTTTATAAATGCATATTAATTTTATTTACTGAGCTAAAGACTTCTAACAGACAGCAGAAGAGAATATGTGCAATAAGGAGATGCTGCTTCCTCTGAAACAGAAATTTACCTTTCTTCCAGTATAGTCAATGTTTGTTTCTTTTTTTAATCAAATGAGCGATACTTTATTTTAAATACTGAAAACTCATCAAAATGCAACACTAAAAAACCACACCAAATGGAATACTAAGAATACTGTTTTCCCATATGGTCTTAGCAAAATCTAGATGATCTGCATCTTAATGCTTTAAGCCCCTCCATATGAACAACTGGATGCAGGTACATCACGACGATTCAAGCCAAGTTTAGGGCTGACCCAGCTCAGCCAGGCACCAGTGAAAATGAAAGAAGACAGAAGCCAGACTCTTCTCAGATGTGCCCAGAGACAGGACGTGAGGAACTGGCACAAATTGGAATACAGGAAACTACGTCTAAATGCAAGAAAAATGTGTTTCACTGCAAGGACGGTCAAGCATTGGCACAGGTTGCCCAGAGAGGTTGTAGAGTCTCCATCCTTGCAGATATTCAAAACCCAACTGGACACAGTGCTAAGCAACCAGCTCTAGGTGGCCCTGCTTGAGCAGGGTGGTGGACTAGCCAATCTCCAGAAGCCCCTTCCTACTGTTGTGAATCTACTGGAATTTCTTGGAATCACTGATGACCTAATATTTATTATCTTTTGTATATGTGTCATCATCTCAGCTCTTTTTCTAGCCTAAATAATGAAGCCTTTTGGCTTGACTTTGACTTAGAAGCACCTTCATGCTCTTGACTGTGCCAGAACTGTAAATAGGGCTGTGTTATGAGAGGGAAATTAAAAGAAATATGGCTTAGGCTTCTAACTATAAGTTAGAAGGAAAAAAAAGAAACAAAACAAAAAACCCACATGCAAATAAATAGTATGGGAAAAGACTTATTGTATCATCAAATTCGACAAAGAACTATCAAGATAAGAAGAAAGACCATGTAATCAAAATCCTAATCAGGTTGAGGAAATACTTCCATCAGTTGTGACAGTGACATTTAACAGGAAGTTAATACTAAACCTAGAATTGTTCACAGTCCCATAAAACAGGACTACATTTTGGTTTCCATCCCACATTAAATTAATTTCTAAAGCTTTCCAGATATGCCCAGCAAAACTTGATGCCAATCTCTTAATCAACTGTCTCTCATGCACTTTATTTTGGTGTAATATAAAACAATAATTTCCTTTTCCCTCACAAAATTAAAATATTCTCCCAAGCCAATTTCCCACTGAATAGTTAAAAGAAACAAATACTTTCCAATGTCTGATCCACAGGCAGAAAACTAAGCATGTGAATATTTATTAAAAGTAAAGCCATGGAATTCTCAGATCCAAAACTGAGGCTACTTAATAAAGTAGTAATATTGAAGGAAAAAAAAATTCTGAAATAGATCAAGAAATAGTAATAATAGCTTTCTGGTGCATCCAGTAAAGAACAAAAGGGACTTTCTACTGTGGTATAAACAAGAGTTGCTCCACTGAACTACACCAGTATTCATTAAACTCACTTTACAGCAGTTTACAAGATGGGTGATATATTTGACTATTGACATCTGTCAACCAGGATTCACAAAGCAGTTGAACAAGTTGAAACATTATTGGCATGCAATACAATTTGGCATATAGTTTTTCTCCTTTGAAAACCGCAGCTCTGAGCCACAGAGAACTTCAGCAACAAGAAGCCAGAGTATCCTTTAATTCGTCTTTTGGAATAAAGGAAATCTCATGTGATAGCAGTTTTATTCATTGCACGTAGGTTAAGGACAATCAGTGAATGCTTCTCTTAACTCCAGAGCTGTAGATGCAGCTAGATCCACAATTTCACACAAGGAAATAAAAAATGCGAATCGTAACGTGATCTCTCCTGCAATTTCACTGGGGAGGGGAGGTATTCTTTTGGCATATTTCACAAGCCTAAGACTAATTTTAAAACTCATACCAGGAAGACCAAATTATTCACCTCTACATCAACAGGAGGCCCTCACTACTCGTGTGTTTGGACCTAATCACACTACTTGCCTGCTAATTGAAACTTAACAGGCTCTGGGCTTGAAGACAGTAATTAATATCGCAAATTTACAAAAAGGGTTTCTCCTACTCTTTCACTCATTCCAATACTCCCATTGGCTTCAACACGTCAGATGTTCTTACTGTGCCTCATCAACCTCTGTGGCATCCCATCTGACCAGCACCACATTCAAATGTCACAGTTTTAATCTTCAGTTGGCACTTGGCACTCTGCATTTAACATTTCCACATGGAAAAAAGACTGTGTGATTGATCAAATATATCATGTCACAGCAACTTGCGTTTCTACCTCTCTCTGTTCCAGTGGCACCTCAGCTGCTATTTAAAAAAAATAATAATTTGGAAATCCCCAAATGCCTGATCTGTTATGGTGGAAGTTTAATTAGACCTAAAACTAATTTGAAAGCGTCAGCAATATCTTTTCTGAAGAGCATTTAGGTACACTCCATTTAATAATAACATGACATGAAGTAAGTAATGAAATTATTACCGTAGGAGTGAAAATTGTTCTAAAAGAAAGACTATTATTCATACTGAATACCACATGTTTAAGTGACTGGCATTGCATTAATAATTATAGTAGTTATCACTCTCCATTGAAGAGAAAATATATTCAGATTACTAGCTCTATTATATTACAGCAAAAAGAAAAAGAAGACAGATTTAACAAATGTTATTGCCGAATTAAGGTAGTCATTTGCCAAATTCTATTCCCATTATTAGTAGCCAATTTGTTTTGAAGTCACTGAAAATCTGGGTAAGAAAACTGTTATTCGTACAAACATATTTTATTGATAGAAAGCCAAATAGATATTAACACAGAATGAATTTAAAAAAATAAATGCATTTTTGCATCTCTTTTTGTTTTCTTCATTTTACTCTATCTGTCTGAAATATAATATACATTAAGAAAAATTAAAAGCTTATTCTAGTTTCCGTTGTTTTATGATAAGTAGTTTCTAGGAGAGATGGACATAAAAATGCCGTTTCAAGTTCTGTATTCTATCACAAATAGTTAGATAAGCTAGAAATGCCTTTACTTTGGCAGGCTTCTTCAAATAACAATTTCCCATGATGACTCTGGTTTCCCCGGGACCGGAAGATCTCTAGCACTTCTACCACTTTCCTGTTAGACTGTTTAGTATTCTTTAAATATTTGTAATACCAACAGGTCACAATCAAAAGAATGGCTGCCTTGGATACATGCTGAAACTACATACAGAGCAAAACACCATCTCTACTACCAAAAAAAAAAAAAAAAAAAAAAAAAACCCCCACCTATTGTCTAAAAGCTATTGGTTGCACCCATAGGAGTTATCCACTGACGCAAAATCAGATTCTTCTAAAAGGAGAGCTAGTTCATCATCATACTAGAAATACTATGAAAGAGATTCAGTCTATCAGCCCTAAAAAACCTGTCTGGAACTGCTTGTTACTCCTGGGATGGGCAGAAGGGAAAGCAGAGGTGTCCTGTTTTGCCCTTTCAACCACATATATGCATTTTCTAATTACCCTTCCTGCCTCTTTCCTCACCACAGGTACTGTAGCCCTTCCTCCTCTGAAGAAATAAGTCTCCTTAACATAGAATACAATCATGAGGTTCATTTTGCCCTAAAAAGCCCCTCATGATGTATATTCTGAAGAGTCAGTTCAAAAGGTCCTTGTGTGGGTCACTCCTCACCTCCCTCACTACTGTCCATTCAAATGGATTCAGCGTCCAGATTTACCTGGCCAATTATTAATTTCTAAGGCAGAGGAATCAGTGAAGAAAAGAGGACATAAAGACCATGTTTCAAAGCCCCAGGCAGAAGACTACGAGCTGAATGATCACAGTGAAGCCAAGGTGCCCATTACTGCATAGCTACCAAAATAATCCCTGCACTGCTCAAACTCTGGGCTAATTTGAGAAATCAGCATATCAAGTCACACAGTTTCCAGGGTGGGTTTGGTATTTTCAAGGGTTCCCCCCCCCTTTTTTGATTGAATTATTTGCTGCTTTGATCATTCAAGGAACTTTTTAACCTCAAATATTCAAGATACATGCTTTCATTATTTTAGCATTTCTTTCTCCCTTTAGCAACATTGCTCTGAAAGGAAATTGTTCTGTAACATTGTGAGTGCCAGAGAAACACACTGCTGCATCTCTCAGATGAAAACCTTCCAGCAGCATCAGAAACTTCGCACTCCTGGTAAAACATCTGCTGGAGACAGTTAACCTTGACAGTCCTGTGAGCAAAAACATTAATAACAAAACCAGCCTACGCTGTGGGCATATGTGTCCGCTGACGTTCCTGTACAAAAGGCCTTCACCTCAGACTCTGTCCATCTTCATTACCACGTCAAACAGATCGCTGAACTGAGTTGACTCGCATTTCAACTCATACTACAGTGATGGGGAAACAGCAGTGAGCATAGTGCACCTATGGAGTGCAAAAAAAATTCTGTTAATACTAGAAAAAAATTTCATATAATTAAGGAATTTTTGTGGTGGCTATTCCTTCACACAACACACCCTTTGTGTCATAATTATGCCAAAGGGGTCCTCGTACATCTGCAGGGAATGCACACAGCAGCACCACTCTACCTGAGTATAAGGCAGCCAGCAAGTTGTACAAACTCTTTTTTTCCTCAAAAACTTATTTTCCTGCAATCAGTAACTACTCTTGCAAAAAAACAGTCCTGGTCTAAATTGGTGAGCAATCACCATCTAATTGAAATAGCATTTCTCTTGCTTTGAGTTTTCAAAGTCATTTAAACCTTGCAAATGGGATTGGGACTGATAAGCTCCATCAACGGAGCCAAGTCAAAACGGAGTGCTGTGCAAAAGCCACCTTATTACGTGCAGGGAGAGAGCATGATGTAGTTCCCAATCCTCCCATGTATTGGAGAGTCCCTCTCTGCAGACAAGTAGGTCTACCATGTCTCTAGAAGAGGAGAAATAATCATACAGGTCTGCAAGCGGACATCACACCAGCCAGGTGGGACTCGATGGAGGAGTCTCATACCACTGGCACTAGATAACTCGGCCTCCTCAGGACAGCTGACATTCACAGGGCCGGGGACAAGCCTACACACTTGTACAACAGCTCAGCATCCCCCGGACAACAATACCTACACGCACATCTTACTAGCATTGTAGAAATGATGCATCACAGCACAAATTACAGGACCGTAACACAAGAAAATTTGAGTAGGCATTCCAAGCAGCAGAGTGAAAGCAACAGAACAGTTGGAGAAGTTAACCATTGTGATTTCTCACGTTGAAACGTCTATCATTCTTCTCCACTCGCTTTTTTGTTTCAATAAAATTTAAAAGTAATTTAAACTGACAATATTTATTTATACCTTGTTTACAGAGAAATTCTGTTCCATTTCTGCTGGTAATTGGGCCATTTCTGTTACAATTCACTTACTAATTCAGCAGAACAAAGCTCACCTTAGTAAGTTATGCACATTAATAACAGCCTATTACCCATGTCGCCTTCTTATGAATCAATTAAGTGTAATGTTCAAACTTTAAAATGAGCAGAAGAGACATATTTCTGCATAATGAATGCTGTTAAAAAGCCAACAAATGTTCATAAAGACTCACTACCTCTATCTACACAGGCTTTTAATAGAAGATATTCATATTGATATAAGAAATCTTATCTACTACATTTTTCTCAAATTTGCCTCTACTTGAGTCCGAGATTTAATGAACTCATCAAGACCATCAAGTATGCCAGTTTTTTGTTTCTTTTTTTAACTCTTTGCTCATCTCTTACTTCTGCTGAAATGCTGAGCCATGACTTCCATTTTTCCTCTCACAGGACAACTATTATTCTGAAATTAATGGACCTTCCCCAAACAACTGCTGTCAGAGCGCACACGGCTCGGACGTACCGGTACATGTCTCAGGCAGCCTGAGCACGCGACATCGACTTCTCTGACCTGAGCAGTCTCTCAGTTTTGCTTTGGGTGTTTGACATCCAGGGTGTTTCGCCCTTTAATGCTGCTATTGTAAGACTCCTCCAGAGAGCTCTAAATTCTGACTGTTTTCTTCTCGCTTCCCTAGAAAGCTTTAAACGTCTAACCAGGGACAGTCATTTGAGCGATAAAAATAATGGGCTTCTCACTTTGAGGAACACACTAAAATACTAAATGTTAATATAGATTAGTCCATAATGGGCATTTTTCTATTTTTTCAGGGAAAAGTTTTTTGGGTATTTTTTCTGCTCAACATCGAGATATTTAAAGCTATCTTACCCTTTTTGCTATTTTTTAAATTAGAATTTAAATTAGAATTTAATTTCTACTGAAAATGACATTTCAGAATTAACAGCTGATCAAGAAAAATTCAGCACCTTAAAAATGTTGCTCCTTCCCCATATCTAATTATCCAACAACAAAAATTTATGAATAGTTTCTATCTCCCCTAAGCTGCAGCTTGGACAAATTTATTACTGGCCAAGTAATAAATACCTCCCAGCATTTCAGCTGCTTTTCATGCATTTGAATAGACTTCCACGTATGAAACACACATACTACAGGAAAATATTACAACCCTGACTCAGAAAAGCATATAAGCACATTAAACAGGCACTTACTTGCATAAGCACAAACCTGAAAAGGCACAACATCAGAAGTCCTGACAAATTCAGAAGGAGAAACAGTTGAATGCGTATAAAATATATGGAAGATAAAATCTGGTTGAGTTCAAGGTTTTAGGGGGTATTCCAGAAGTTTTTTATTATTAAGTTTTTCAAAACCTATTTTCAGATCTTGTTTCACGTAAAAATCTTGCTACCATTTTCCATGAGAAAAAGATAGGCCTCTTAATAAAGATGAAGTATTTTTGGCACAAGCACACATAATAAATGTTTCTGTTTTCCCTGTGCTTATTTAGATATCTCATTAGATTATTTATAAACTAGTATAAGTCTGTCACATGGAGTGTAGGTACAGAGGTACAAATTGGCTGGCATCTTCTCTTTACATAGAAGAGGCTTGTAAACTGTTGTGTGACAGAAATCATAAATGATTACTCTGGATTTGATGTGGCCAAAACAATAGGATCTGGCCCCTCCTCAATCACCTTTCAGAGTCTACTTGTAAAAAAAAAAAAAAAAAACCACCCTCAAAAAAACCACCAAACCCCAACACTAAAGCTTGCTTCATGACCAGGAACTGTGGAGCAGAAATTCATGACTGCAAATAGAGGCTGTAGAGTAAAAGTGTTCCAACTTCCCAGCCAACTCTCCCTGGTGGACTACTGGTCTCTTTATCATCACTGTTGTTACACAGCGATTTAAAATACGATCACAAAATAGCTTCAGTCTACATTGCCTGACTTAACAATTCTCTTGGCTCCCAACGCTCCTGTCATAGAGAATTACTTTTGTCACTTGATGCTTTTAGCAGCTACACACGACGACAACACGGAGTAAGAATGCCTGGAAAAAAAAATTGATGAGAGCTACACAAAACCTTAGCCTACAATCTAGGACCACGCTCTTGTCCTACAAGTCTATGCTCACAATCCACTGGGAAATACACATTTCCAAACTTTCCGTGACTAGAAATATATAATCTCCTAAATATTAACAATTTCTACTGCTTTCAAAAATTCTTACAAAGTAGTATTGCAATTAAACATTAAACAAGCTTGGATGGGAATAAAGTATGGATGATCTCATCCAAGGCAATTGCTTGTTATTCTGTAAGTCTCCAGCTATGACAGTACAATTTCAACTTTAAATCCTAAAGACTGTTTGCAACTCCACAGAATTTGGAAAGATGCAAGCAGACAGGAGCAAAGCAAGGCTTGATGTTTTCATGCTTATAGCTTTAGCTCAGTCTCATCAGAATCTGTTCTGGCCAAACTAAAGCACTTAATTGAACTAAAACTACACTAAATCTGTAATAAATCTTTCCACCTCCAATTTAATCCTATTAGGTTTTGGTCTTTTTGGGATGGACACTGGAAAAGCTTATGCTTTTCTGTGTAGCAGCCTAATTGAAATCCCCTGGTTTTCTATGTTAACCTGTTCCCTAACACAAATGACCTTAGGTCCTTTATTCTTTCCCATAGGCCATAATTTCTAAATTTCTGACTACTTTGGTGATCTGGACTGCCTCCAGTAGTCCACATCTTTCTATCTTTGTTCCATAACAAAAACGAGAACAGAGGTTATGAGGAAAAAGCTATACCCACATACCCAGACGACTTGATCACAGTAAGTCGTTACCTTCTTCTCTGTTTTTCCATCTTTCCCCAACCATGTTGTTATCAGTCACCAATCCTGAGCAGTTTGAGAATTTGACCAAGACAACCAATGAAAAGATAATACTCAATAGGAATTGACTCGGCAAACAGAAGATGCAATGAGCCTGGCCCACCCATTCATGCAAACGCACCGGAAAGAAAAGCAGCATCACCTTTTCCTGTTCCTGGATTGACAGCAACTACCTCACCCTGAGGTGGGACTTTGCTGCTGCCCCTACTGGAGAGCCTCTGAGAAGGGATGCACCAGGAGGAGGATGGCAGAAGTACACTGGTAAAGCTCAAGGGGCAGAGGTTCAGGTAAGCTCAGGAGGGAAGAATACTGTGGTGCATTTAGGGCCCAGACTATTATGAACAGCTATTTTTTTATTTTCCATTTTTTTTCCTGTGTTTGTGTCAGGTATTGTTGAAAGGGAGTCATTTAGAAATATTTATACAGCTGCTTAACTACAGTTGAACACACAGCTTTTGTGCCCACTAATAAGACCGTGTTTTACAGAAAAATGACAAAACCTTACAAACCGCAACACAAAAGCCATATCAGCTCTACAGTATTGTCTTCATAACATTAGAATTTCACAATTCTAATTAATTAAAATATTATCTTTTATGATATCAGTCTATCTGAATATTTAGTTTTAGTCTTAGTCATTAAGCTACAATATTTTCGTGTTAATGGACTTTTTTTTTTTAAGTTTACATAAATAACCAGAAAAATAATAATTGTTTTAATGTGTTCATTAGTTAAAGGGTTAATGATGTTGGCACTCATATAGTCAGAAGCTGGCTTCAGGAGCCACTGAGGTAAACGAGAAAGTTCATGTTTCTTCACATTATTGTTTACTTTGCCTGGCTCCAGACTAAACAAAGTATTAGTTTGGATCCAGAATCAAACCTAAGCTCTGCAACAGCCAAACCTTGGAAGTCAGAGGTCAAAATCATGAAACATTAATTTCTCTGCTAAGTCAGATCCTACAGTGGTTACAAACATTTGAAAATGTAATAAATCCTACTACATTTAGGAACAAACTTAATTAAAGAAATCCATCATCATGAGGTAACACACCACATAAGCATGCACCAACCAATGAAGCGGCAAAACTTCTGGTTTTCACAACCGTTCTCATTTGCTGGAAACTAGCTTGTAAGTATGAAACAAAATACATTGAAGTGATACCCAACAGCCACACATTGCATGACCAGGTTAGAGTCCACTAGTAAGACCTGCTGCTCTGAAATTTAAAGTTTGTTTTTCACATTTATGACATTTCCAATGACATTTAGTCAAACAATCAATCTCTTTCTAGTGAACTGCAAGGCAGTTTCCTCTGAAATGGGTGAAGCCAGTAACTGCACTTGACCAAATGGACTTGGCTTCCAGTTTCTGGAAGAACAGAATAGCTATGGGCAGCTGTCCTTCAGAAGCAAGTTCTCCATGCTGCTTTGTTTATTCGGGCAATATTTGGAGGGCAGTTCTTGGCCTTTGACAGAAAATCTGTATTTGTTCTCTAGCCTTTTTGCCACTGCTGAACACTACATTGCAGTAAACTGTCCATTCAGACCAGCGCGTACATTAGTCACCCGGAAGAAAAAGTCAGCTTGGGTGAATACAAATCACAGTGATGCCCACAGCAGTGTTGAGAAGGTAGCTTAGCCTGCAATGAGGAAGCCAAGGTGGTCTTTACAGCATGACCATGTTATCCTTCGTTTAATCTCTGAATCTGTGTCTTTCAAACACACCCAATAAAAATAGCATCCTTCTCAATGACTTTCAAAGTTACAAGAATATTTTCACTGCCCACAGAGGTAGACTAGATACAATCCAAAGAAAGGGAAACCCTCTTAGCACAAAAGAAAACACAGTGGTCCCAAATGAAAGCAATTCACAGTCCACACTGGGATCCTTGCTGTTGTTACACCAGACTGCCTGATCTATAGCTACTGAATTCATCACAAAGTTTTCAAGAATATAAGGATATGACAAACTAATAGCTATCTACCAGCATGTCTATACCATACAATGGAGTTTGTTGAACAAACTGTGGAGGTAGCAACAGCCCTCATTGACTAGGTGAACAGTATCACCCAGCACTACGATCCTGCATCTTAAATATACACATAAGGATGATGTTACTGCTAAATGCTGAATTTTAGTATTCTCTAATTCAGGGTGCTACTTGCACGATTTTAATAGATGCTTTTTACTGTAATTTCTGCATTTAAAGCATATATATCGTGTATGAAAGTATTTCCCATGCAAGAAAGCACAACTGTATTATATACAATGACAAAAAGGTCTTGAGAAGGTTTGGGGTTTCCGCTCCCCAGGCAGACATAGACTGAGTAAATTATATAAATAAAGTTGCAACTGTATAACCTCCTTCCCGACTCAAAACAGAGGGCTGCATTCATTTCCTCAAAATGAACCGGGGTGTATGGCAGCAGAAAGGAGATGTTTAATGAAGAGGAGGACTATAGGTAAAATTCAGTCCCAACAGTTTCCTCTCCTATCAAAAATTAAAACCAGCAAAACTAGAATTTACAGTTATGGAATTTGTCCAGCTTCGTAAAGTAAAAAGAAACTGAACAGAGCTACCGTGATGCTGCATAGACACGCAGTGCTTTCCACTCGAACATCACTCCAGCGCTGCTGAGCGGGTGTGTGCCCACTGCAGCCCAGCCCGAGGCTTCCTGCCGAGCGCCTGCTTCACTCCCCCTGTGCACAGAGCCTATTTACACACCTTTTTACATAAAAACGTGCAGCCCTCCGTTTTGAATGTGATTGCCGCCTATCGTTTCATGTAGAAAACCAGCTTTTAAAGGCTGCTGATGCTCTGGTGTGTCTCTTATTCTATCACCAAAAAAGGCCTGAAAGATAAAAACACGGCTGCACCCGCATGGACCTCCACAGGTCCATCCAGGCAGCCGTCCGTGCCAGCTCCTTCAGTACTACTCTCGCTGCCCCAACATGGCAGAGGACAAGCAGACCTCACGCTTTGATCCTTTTGCATGCGACCCACTGCAAAAAACACAAGCCCACTATTTACTACAGGAATTTCTCTGCTGATTCTGAACACGTCTCAGCCTCACATCAATCCTCCGGTGCGGCGCAGCCACCCCAGCCTCTGCTCCCCAGCTTGGAAGGGTGGAAGCTGGGGTGTGCTGAGGGGAATAGAAATCACTAACATTTAAGTAACAGATATAGAGGTCTGCCTCAACAGGGTTCATGCAGCCACAGCATGTCCCAAGAGCATGCAACAGCTCTGCTGTGTGTTTGAGGGGCATGGCAATCAAGGAGGGAATTCAGGACAAATGTTTAAAAAAACCCATCACTTGGTGGTTACATGATGTTATAAATTGCAATAAGGTATGCTGGCAGCTTGTCACAGTTCTTCCCCATTAACATTAATAAGACACGCTAGAATGGAATTAAGATGGTTTTACTGACTTCTGGGAAAAAAAACAAAAAAAAAAAAAAAAAAAAACAAAAACCACCAAACATTCAAGCTTTCTAAAAGTACACTTGACTATGATGAGGTCACAAACTTGACAGCGAATTGCACTGGGAACTCATTACTAGCTCTATTGCAGTAACAACTAGGGAAGGCCCTAACTGATACCAGGGCTCCTGCCATGCAATCCAAACCACGCACAAGAAGTCAAATATGTGCGTACACACAGAAACAACAGTCTGTGCAGATACAGGATTTACAGCTGAAAGAGACCAAGGCAAGGAGTAGGAGCAGAAAACTACTAAACACAGGCAGTGAGTAGCTTGGAAGTAAGTATCCGAGTAGCTGAGTCTCAGTGCAATCTCATTTCACTCAAATACTTTAACTTCAAGAAAAGCATTGCATACCGAAAGCAAGCGTATTGCAGATGTATCAAGCATTCAGGAGCAAAACCAATAGTTGTAGGCGTCCAACAGTGGTTTCCTAGAATATCTCATGAGAGTCTGAACACCTTAATACCACAAGCAGCCTATACAGAAATCACATAGAAATTGCACCAATTTAGCTAAACTGGTTTGCAAATTGACTTATTTACATCAGAGCTAGCCTCTAGTGCATTCTGTTAAGTGTCGGAAAATTGGTTTGGAAGCCAAACTAAGCTAAATGAGTACTGGGCACTCTTAACCTAATTGAACCATGGTCATACAAGCTTGCTACACTGATTTAGGTAAATCAGCTTTAGCAAACAATTCAGTTAAATCAGTGCCAATTCTGTACTTAGGCCACAAATACAATTCGCTCTCTGTCCACTTTTCGCTTTGCTTATTTCTCAGTAGTACAGCTTCTGTGAAAACAAATGTATCACAATGAAAGAGGGAGCACAAATGCCTATTTCAGTCACACATATAGCAGAATTGTATTTAAAACACGCAAAAGGGGATTTACGTTGTCCAAATGTATGTGTATCTCTCTCAGCTATTTTTAATCATCTAGGCCTTTATCTCTAACTATTAAGAAGATGTGCAACTTGGATCCCTAATTTTAGGTGCTCTGAATTGCACCTCCTGACCACCTAGCTGAAAAATTATATACCACAACATCTGAGAACTTTTCAAGTAGAAATTGCGCAGAGGATTCTGTAATAGGGATATAATGGATCTGCAGATAGGATAAAAAAGTAGAGGCAGTTCTCCCTGCAGTTTTAAGTTTGTAAGTCTAACCATATTCAAAAAGAGAAGAATATTGTTCATTATATTTAACAGTGCTGAGCTGTGAGTCTAGAGATTTTTAATTATTTTTTTCCCACATTACCCACTAGAAGGGAAAAAAAAAAAAAAGGGGTATGGACTCTGCCCACGAATTCTGTTTTGCAGGATCAGATATCTAAGTTCATGAGATGTACAGCTATACAGATGTAAAGACCCACACTTAAGGAATGGAGCCTTGCTGATGAATGTCTCTACAGAAGAGCAATGGGTTACTTAAATTTTGAAAGTCCTCAAGTGATAAGAAAAAATAGAAAACAAATAGAGAGGAAAGACAAGTGAATTATAAAAAATAGGAAATGGCCAAAAGAAAATTAGTTTGCTCCAAAAATTAACAAATTTATGAAATAAGGATGATAATGATTCATATACTTGAATAAAAATAAAAAATTTAAGAAAAATCTGATTTTATTGCAGAACTAGAACTGTCTCTGACTGTGCATGTCTAGGCACAGTTTTCCTTTCCACAGAATTATCAATAAGATGTTCCAAAGCGAACCGCCGATAAAAAGTGTCATAAAAATCATCATTCACACATACCAATTTTAAAGTTTGGTTGTTCCCTTTCTTCCTGTTTGTTCCAAAATAATTCCAATTTTCATAAAGCAGTCCAATTATGAACACAGACAAAGCAGTTTATCAAGACTGTCTGACACTTCAATTTCCATCATTTATAATTCCAGAAACAGGGTACCGCAAATCTCCAAGCTTCATTTTCAATTTTTACTGCTCTTCCTCTGTCTTTCCGAGTCTTCATCTTAATTGAATGAATACAAAATAAGTCTCCTAAACCCAGTAATATAAAAGCATCCTAGAGGTCAAGCAACACAGCATTTTACGTTATTTCAAGTCACTTGTCCTTCTGCTCATTTTTGTCTCTCACTCTTCATATCAAATTAACATTAGCTAATAGCATTAACAGTGCTATCTTTAAAGACAGAAAATTGATGACACAGTCAAGGACAATGATTTCACTTTTTTATGTATTAATCCATAGCAGAAACAGTTCACTGTGAAATTTCCTTTGAAAATAATGTAAGACTCCTACAGCCAAGCAAAGGATTTCCAGTTCTAGATTACTTACAAGCATGACTTCTTTAACCAGTATCAGAATTACAGAGGCAAATTAAGCGAATGATGAAGCAAACCACCTATTCTTCATTGCTGTGAGTATGAAAATACATTGTAAGTCATAAACACTACATATCACAAAAACATTTTTAGTGCCATAATATAAATTTACCACCAAAAAAAAAATCTAATAAAAAGGACTCTACTAAAAAGCTTTGGATAGCTTTTAAACCACTAAAAATCAGGAATTAGCTCAAGCCTAGGACTCCAGAGGTCATCACATTCCTGTACTCTGGACAACAGCTGAGAGAAAAATTAGTCCTTTCCATTCTGCAGAGAAAAAAATTTTTTTTTTTAAAAAAAGAGGAGTTTGATGAACAGTTTCTTTTAGACTTTAGCTTTTGACCAAAGAAAAGCACGAGATAAGATCAAAGGAGGAGTAAGGGCGTAGGAAACATGTTTATTAAGCTTCTAATTCATTCATATTTTCCCTTATTAAAAGAGGGGGAATACCTGCACCAGGAAATGTAGAAAAAAAATTGATGTCATCTTTTAAAAGTTCCACCTCATCATTTGTCTTCACCTTTTCTCTGAAGAGCAAGACGTAGCCATTCTTGACACTACATTCTGTGGTTCTCTCCCAAAAGAACAGAAACCACTACTAGCTGATATCACATAAACCTAACTTTTGCAGAAGAGTAGCCCACAATAGACTACAGCTGACCTATTTTTCTTAGCCTCCAATACCTTTAAAATGTTCTCTTTGTTTAAAAAAAGAAGAATCACCTGGTATTTACGGTTCCTCAAAGCCTTATTAGGATACTTCCTTACTGTTGCAGTAGCAGTGTTCTTCCAACAAAAGCCCTAAAGAAGGTTTTGAGATAGAGAAAAAGCTTTGTTTTGAGTATACCAGTTCAGAACGTATAGTATAGCCTCCCTTAGGATAATTTTATTCAAGGTTGTTTTGCTATTTTTTTTTGAGCTAGAAATAAAAGGAAAAAAAAAAAGCATTCTCTATGCTACTTAGTGGTTTTCCTCAATTTCAAATATTAAATACTTATCTTAGTAGCCTCTTCTCTTTAACGTGACCTATTTTTCACTTTCCTATGAACTGAAACAGTGTTTATTTTTCCTGAAAATCATTGTTATTATAATATTCATAATATTGCTACATAGGGGTACATACTTAACTCTGTTTTGTCTAACACAGTTACACCTCAATGCCATGTATGTTACATATTTCCAGGCATTAAACTTCAAAATCTCCTATCTAAAAAACTACAAATACTGCAGAACAAGCACCACTTTTGACAGAGAGGTTACGCACAAGCACAGCGTCAAGATTGTGAGCCACTGACTCTGTAGATAAATAAAAAGCAAACGCACGTACAGAATCACATTCCAAAGCTTACAGAGGTACACTGAAATTTTGCCATTCAGATACAGCTTCAGAGAGATTCACAGCAAACGGAAAGATTTTATATATTGCTTTTCAAAATTAAGGAACCAAGTGTATAACTATGCCTAAGACGACTGCGTAGCTCCGTACAAATGGGGATTGAGGCTTCTCCCTGTCCTTCTCTTTTCCCTTCCCCCTGCCAATACTTTATTCTAATCAGCTGAAGAATTCCCAAGGACTGTTATAAATGCAAATATTTTCACCCTACAAAACTGTTAACATGTATTTTTTCTTCCCTAGACAGCAGAATAAAATCCAGAAGCAACTACAACCAACATAGCCTACGTTTCAGAGCAACACCAGTCCCTAATTTCCTGAGCCTTACTTACTTTCTGGTCTTCAAACAAAAAAAACCCTCCCTACCAGGCCTCTTCTTTTCTCTCCCCTGGTTTTTCTTTTTATTTAATTACCATTTCAAATGTATTATTTTTCTTCAGCATCTCCTGATTAGATTTTTTCCTTCCTCTCTCCTCAAGGTCTTAATATATTTTTTTCAGATTGGTTTTCTATTTATAGGAGCACTCAAATCCTATTTATTGGTTTCCTATTTATAGGAGCACACTTAGCCTATCAATTTGACAATGCTCAGTTTGTCCAGGATTCCCTGCATATCCTAGGAAATCCTTTCCTGACTCAGAGATTGCCGGACTAATGCGGGAAGCACAGTGTCCCTCTTTTAAACACAAATACCCTTGATTTGGAAGAACAGGACTATGAACTCCAATCTTTACAAAAAGCAGGGTAAATATTTACCCTGATAAGTCTTGAAAATACTTTAAGATATTAGGGTTTTCACTCTAATAAATATCACAGCAGTGAAAGAGGACCTTCTTAACATCTAGTGCCAAATTCAGTTTAAAAAGCACCACAGCTCATTATCACTGCTACCATCTCATAGCTTTTTAAGGGCCAAAGTAGGCAGCCATGCCAACAATTTGCAATTACCACTAGGAATACACAGAACTATTTTTTCATGTTAAAGTCCTGTAATGGAAGGTTTGGTTTTTAAAGTTACATGGTGAACCTATCTGTCCTACACCCCTGGTTCAGAACTAGTTTTGCCAAATGCAGAACCTTGCACAACATTAGCATGGAGTTCAGAACAAAAAGCATATGCGGCAGCCTTATAAAGCAATAATTTTATAAATTTTCTCTTGCTAAATACTTCACAGTTGGTTTATTGCTTGGGAATGTGCATTCAACTCTAAATAAAATCTTGTATATTGTTTCAAGATCAGACATTACTCTGTGTAAGGAATCATGCTGAAATCCAGCCCTGCCTTATGCAGCTATTAACAACACACCAGAGGAGAATTTTTCAAACCTCAAAAGCCTCAGAAGAAATCCCAAAACAGCAGCTTTCTCCTGTCAAGCCTATAGGCAATGCTCACTTCAGGTAGAAAAAGAAACTGAGCTCACTTGTTTATCCTGCATCTTGTTCCAAAGCAATTAACTGAATGAAGAAATTGCTTGCCCGTCCACGATCACAGCAGACTTAACACTTGTCAACTGCCGTCTTTTGAAATTAATTCAGCCAACGTCATCACGTGCTTCAAGCACATCCTCAAATCTTGGCCAGACATAGCTAGATTATTTTTTTTTTCTCCAGCACAGAAACACAGCAGTTAAACTATTAATGAATTTCCTGTAATAATTCAGCATAGGTTCACCAACACGTAAAAGTAATGTAATGATGAACTGAGAAATGGTGTTTGTGGGGAAAGGGGTGAGGGGGCAGAAAAATCAAACTAAGATCATTGGTGCCCCCAGGCATCTGTAAAGGCAGATCTTCAAAATACATCAACAATTTTGATGGCAATGCTCTTGCTCTCCATGGCTTCCACCTTACAGAACAACTCAGGTTTCTGATCAAGTTAGCAAAATGTTTGGCTTTGTTTCACAATAAACTGTTAAACAACATCTTACTCATGAAAATGCATTCACCTATATAGGAAGAATTCACTCATTTCTATAGGGAGAACTCACAGCTAGAGTTCTTGTACACGAGAAGCAGGACGCAAAGATGGGTGTTATTTCAGAATTAAGGACCAGGTATTACTATTCCTTTGGAAAAATCTCTTACCAAAATTTACAGTGACTCAATTACAACACTGCTGTGTGCTTAGCCAATACTGATCATCTACATAGTTGAGCACAACCAATTAACATATTAAAAAGCAGTGAAGAATAGCAACTAGCTTTCACTAACCAATGCAAATGCTCCTGAAATACAAAGTACAAAATTAAGTGCTACCATAAGTACTGCTCACACTGGACACTCCTTTGGGATCTTGCCTTTTTTTTTTTTTTTAAAGTCTGATAAAACGTATCCCCCAGAAGTACAGCCTGCAAGCTCAACCATTCCCCCCATACCTGGTGGCTAAGGCTCACCATCAATCTACACTTCAAAAGCTACAGAACACAACCAAGAATCAACATGAGATCATTGAAAATATTTAACAGTCTTTCTAATATACTGCAGATCGAATTGGCAGCAGAGCCAGCTGTAAAGACTGACCAGTATTTCTCATTTTAAGACTATATTCTGTTGTGCCAGAATTTAACTGCACAGGCCAAATGCCAAATGTCTTTGCAAACATCCAGCAATCTGTAAGAGAGATGGAGAATTACATTCTTTCAGGTGTACTAAATTCTGGAAACCTTTTATTTCAGAAATGCTAACGTAAGTTTTGGAGGAAAAACTTTGACAAACTGTAACTTTGCCAAACCCCACCTTAATTCAATTGCCTTCACGTCCTACAATGCAATTTTTACTAATGTGACTGAAGAGTATTCTCCCATGTAGACCCTGCCTCAGTCAGTTCACCAAATGAACAATGTTTTCTTACTGAATTCAAAGTTTTCTTTTTTTCCATATTGTTCAGGTGTGGGATATATTCCTCCTTCTCTGAATACACCCTTCCAACTCTGCTCTGCAAACAAAACTGTCACTATATTATGAGGATTTCCTCTCATACTCATTACTGCATATATCCAAATGACTACACAGTCCCAGCTTACTTCCACCATAGATCCACTGAATGAAAAGAAGGAAAAAGAGGAGGAAAAAAAAAAAAAGACCGTGAGATGATTATGTATGCTTAAGTCCTCAGGCACAGAAACCAGCAAACCTCCTTTAAAAAGTACCTAAGCTCTCTTTTGCACTATATTTGACAGTCACCAACTAAAATACAAATTCCCTTTTTTTACTGCAGTATTTGAGCACTGCACGCTTTTTTTAATTTATTTTTTATTTTCTAAGGTAAGAGAACATTTGTACCTTCCCAGTTTGCAGGCACGGTAAACTACAGATGTTACAGCCTAGCAAAAACGTAAACCTGGATGTCCAGAATTCCTTGCTAGCACTTTACTCACTGAGCCCTCTTCACTCTCCATGTCCTTCCTAGCCTGACCAAATGAGTTCATTGTAACACAATCCCTACACCTTTCACTGTACTATGACTTTCTGCATCTTCCACTTACATGTTTTGTGGTTTTGTGCTTCCCTTTGTTCATTATTCCTCACAAGACGCACAGATGTATGAACTTGACTTGAACTGATTGTCTCTTCCTTCTTAAAAAAAAAAGAAAAAAAAAGAAAAAAAAAAAGAAACAACTAACTAATGAAAAAGTACAGATAAATGAATAATAAAACAGGTTGCAACCCTTCATGCAACCCTTCAAAGATGAAAACTTACAGTATGTGTTATCAACACAACCTGATGAAAATGATTGCCAAATCTGATTGTATTTAATATATCCCCTTACCAACAGCTGAAGAAGGGAAAGCTGCATCCCTGGAAGACACGATTTTCTTAAAATGTCTTATAAAATAATATAAAGAACATATAGGTTTTTACAATATAAAACTCAGTAGGGTTCTAGTGCAATTCTAGATAATTTACCAGAAGAACTTGACCTTTTTACAGGGTTTTGAGCCATTCTGTGTAACTCTATAAAAGCAATGTAACTATAGAATTACTTGGATTTAAAAAAATAAATAAATAAATAAAAGTAATATAATTACTTGTGTTACAATGTTTGAAATAAAGTCATAGAAAGAATAGTCTCCTTGTTTACATTTTATAGGGGCTTTCCATAAAATGGGCACCATAAAAATATTGTTTTGCTTTGGAATAATTAAATAATTTTTTAAATGACACAATGGGTGTCATAATGCAGTAGTGACTGTACAAAACACCGTAAAACAATTTCCATCTTGATTTAGTATTTGTTGCACAAAAGGCAGAGCTCTCAAGTGTGGAAGGATTTCCTTACACCAGTCAAACCCCCTCCCAGTCACAACCATCCTCCAGCCTCTGCTTCCTCTTGTAGCCTGTTCCTGAGCTCCAGTTTCTTCGGCAGAGTTGCGCTTCCTGATGTAACAAGTGTAAATGTAAGTGCTTTCCTGAGAAAAGATGTCCTAAGTTGTCAGGACTTCTGAGTGAAAAGCAACTTTACCTTTGTTTTGTTTTGGTTTGTTGTGTCTTTTTAAGAAGAAAAGACTTACCGATCCCTCAACTAAGAACTCTGAACTAGCTGGCCATTTATAACAAAGTTAGACCAAAGGATACAGATTTTGAAAACAATTAAATCTCTACATGGTTGTCAAAATAAGGGGCCCATTTCGGCAGAGAGATCCAAAACCTTCAGTGAGAAAAAGCTGTAAAGTGAGTTCAGAACCTTCTGACAGCAATAAATCTGCACTCAAAGGAGACTTTATAATATGCCAAGTGCAGGGCAAAACTTTAATTAGCCCTGAGAGTCACCTATAAGATAAACACTCACAGAAAGCAAGATTTCTTTAGTTACACACTGCTTCAGGTTTTTCCCATTTTTAGTGAGATAAAATTTATAAAGAATGGAACACTACTATCAAACCTGATTAACAAAATACTGTAAGCTGATATAGTCATATATATGTATATCCAGTACGATAGATCTATCATAGCCTAATAAAGCAAGATATTCAGACTGTCCATAAACTCTACTTTGAACTTATAGCTGGGAGCTGAAGTAAACAAGTAAAAGCAAGAACACTGAATGAAGTCATGAGATCTGGGATACAGCCTTCTTCATTAAAATCTTCAAGGACAAACAGGAAAAGGAAAAAAAAATCTTGACTATCATAATTACAGGTTAGAAACACCAATATACGCATTTGTTTAGAAATGTGTATGTGTGTGTAGGCATATACATACATATATGCACACACAGAGAAGTATTTGCATCCATATTTATATACATGGATAAAAGCTCCACCTGAAGTTTGAAAGCACTAGGACCACAAACGTTCTCCTCCCTTGCCTCAAACTGGCATTTCACCCCTGTTTCTGCAGTGCACGCAGTTGTCATGCTGTACTCGTCTGAACAGTAGAATTGCGATGAAAAATTTAGGTCACGCATTTTCCTTTAGTCTCCCCTATTGCCAAGACTTTCCCAGCCAGAGACAAGGCTTAGGTTTCTGGAGGCAGCGTTCTACTCACAGTATGATTAGGAAACTAACAATCACCTTGTTATTTTAAAACTGCATTGCCAGTAAACAAACAAAATAAGATTTGCAAAGTTTGTTCATTATAATTACTAATACACACCTCCTGATCTATATTTTCAGGGAGTACACAAACAGTAGCAGCACAAGACAGGAGTTTAATAATTTTCCTCATGCTATTTTAGAAAGTTAGCTATTGGTATTTGAACAAAAGCAGGCATTATTTCAGAGTATTGCCTTCATCTCATTAATCTGTCAGGACTGCAGTGCAAGGTAGGTTGCTCTAATGAAATACAAACCCAACGTGGACTACATCTGCACTTCTCTAGAGATTAATGCGTACATTCTGCTACCAAATTTAAATGTCTTTAAATTGTTGAGAATAGAAAGTCATTGAAATTTTGCGGGGTTTTCATTTCAGTAAGTGATGCACGCCATCACACTTTCAAACAAAGGCTGGTAACACTGCTACTGAAGGTAGTATTAACAGTATAGCTATCATTGTACTTCAAACCACAGCAGAATGCTTGATTTTATTACAAAAGCATTAGAAAAGTCATCGATTCAGAAGAATTAGAATAGCCAATCATTGGCTCACTGACAGCACAAGATACTGAATGCAACACAGTGGGGCTGAAGAGCGAAGGAAACAGATAACTAAGAACCAACTCTGAGCGCCTCCAGAGGTAGTTTTGGGAGACTCTTGCAGCTGCCACAGCTCCTGGACTGAGGTGGAGACCAGCTGCAAGACCGTACCTACCTACAGTAACTCCTTCCAAAATGTGATAAACGTAGTCATTAGAGAAGACGTTTTGACAAGATCAAAGCTCCCTTCTCACTTTAAGATTAAGGAAGCGGCAACTGCAACAAGAAGTATAAACTGCAGGTTTATCTACTTAAAGAAAACCAACATCTCCATCCTTAAAGCAATGAACATCACTCAAAAAACCCACACATGCAATACAAAAAGCCTTTGCCAGTTTTAAAGTTTGGCGGGCTATGTTGTGATAAATCAAAATAATGAAAATGCATTCTTTGCCTCAGTCCATAATGGCTCATTTTCCACCAAGATGTGATTTTCCCTTTTATCAAATATATTCTCCTTTTTAATTCCCCCAGCTCATTTGTTCTGCTATCGAGGCACCAACTTAAAACATGCAATGACTAACCAAGGAGACCCTGTAGCTGCAATGCATCAAACCAATTTTGTTGACCGTTCACGGGTCACTGCAACATCAATTTCACATGCCTGTTTTGGAGACAAATGACAAACATAACCATTTCTTTCTCCAAGCTGCACAGGTATATCACCTAGGCAAGCAGGAAAATAACTCCAGCCTGCTGTCAAAAGTCTCAGTCCTCGAATTCGAAACTATATTCAAATAGCCTCAAATAAAGCCAGTAATAAAATTTGCCAACCAAAGGGTGAAGATGCCTAAGGGTCTTTAAATCCATTTGTTTAACATAAAGTATTACCAGATAACGAACACATAGTGAGTTATACAGCACAGCTGATGTTCAATGCCTGCACCAAAATCCTACCCCACTTGACTTCTACCCAAAACAATCCCTGATGTCATTTATTATATGACATTTACTATACACACTTTATTTTTAAAACCATGAAAATATGAAACATTATAATTATTAGGTAAAAGGACTTAATTTTCCATTGTAAGGGAAAAGAAGGTTGGAAGCCAAGAACTTATCTATTTAGAATAGAATAGACATTTCAGTTGGAAGGGACCTACAACAATCACATAGTCAAACTGCTGGACCAAGTCAGGGCCGACCAAACGTTAAAGCATGTTATTAAGGGCATTGTCCAAATGCCTCTTAAACACTGACAGGCTTGGAGCATCGACCACCTCTCTAGGAAGCCTGTTCCAGTGTTTGACCACCCTCTGGGTGAAGAAATGCTTCCCTAAACCTCCCCTGGTGCAACTCTGAACCATTCCCATGTGCCCTATCACTGGATCCCAGGGAGAAGAGATCAGCACCTCCCTCTCCATGACCCCTCCTCAGGAAGCTGTAGAGAGCCAAAACTCAGTTCCCACTGAGTTTTTTTACAATTTGTTTAAATAATTTCCCAGATAACGCAAGAATGTTCAAGATGAAATCCAGATGTGCTTGCACAGCAATTATATCCTAAAATTCAAATGGAAAACTGAAGATAGATATCAGACCTAGAACTGAAAATGCAAGAAAACTCCTTTCCCAAATGCGATCAGAAACCAGGAAGACAAATAAGGTTCTTCTCCAAACCATATCTGGATTAAACTTACAAAATTGCAAAATTCCTGTCAGGAAAAAAAAAAAGGTGCATAATACTTGGGATGATATAAAAAAAGATCTAAGTCAACTTTTTCAGCTCCTAACAATCATTATCCTGTGAAAATTAAGATACTCCTGAAACCAATTATTAAAAATAATTGCCATTCCTATGAGTAAAGGATTACCAAGTGCCAATGAAGAAGATAAAATAGACAGCTCGCTTGAAAAGTACAGAGAATTGTTGAACACCTATGTAAAAATAAAAACTCATGAGGAGATCTCCTTTGGTATCATCTGAGAACTACAGAAAATTTATACCCACACATTTATATACTTTAAAAGCATCCTTTACGTTGTCCTGTAATATTTTTTACTACTACTTTAAAAAAAAAAAAATATCTCACGTGCTTTATATAAAATACTAATTATTACATACTTTATTACCCTCAGTCTTACAGTAGACAGCAGATAAAAACCTAATATATTTTGTGAATTTTTATGATCTGAGAAATTAAGTAGGCCAACAGAAATATGATTAGAAGACATTATTCTTCCCTCTATTTAAGAGCACCCACCAGCAGGACGCCACTGGGGATGGTTTAAGCGCTCTCACTGCGGCAGGCACCAACAGAGTCCCCTTGCAAAATCGTCAGGAACTCAGCCTGCGCTCCTCGTTATTGCAACAACATGTAACGCAGTATTCTGCAGCACCGTTCTGCAGCCCTGTTTTCACTCTACTGAACTTCGTCTCCTCCAGTGCAATTCACTGAAAAAGAATTTTCTCAGCCATTAATTGAGTTTCAGCATTTGATTCCTGCTGCTCTAAAATCCCACGTACTATCAGACCCCTAGTATTGGAGTAGTCTTGTGTTTTTACCAAAGCAAGCATTTTAGTGCGGTGGAAGTCATTCCTAAAGAATTACTTCTCTTAGGATAAGGATTAAACAATTAAAAAGAAGATTAGTGCTATAGAGCTAGTAGTCTACAAATCATCAAAACCAAACTCACAAACTTCAAGGGATACTTACCCTTTTTCAAAGACTAGGCACAGTAAAAAAAAAAAAAAAAAAATATAATTTTGTATGCTATACACTAATGAAAATGTAAACACTTAGGAAACTATACTTACTTCAGAAATAAGACTAGATGATATTATGTGGTATACTTAATGCATATTAATGGACTTTACCACATTATTCAGCAGGAAAGTAAGAGACTCATCTCTGTTTATAGCATTTTGCAGGAGCATATCAAAGACCTGATATTTAAGGTTCAACTAGAAACACTAAGAAACTACAAAAGGCTGTCTGTTACAAGAAAGGACTGAATTATTACACCCCTGTAATAATTAACCCACTGGGAAAAAGACCAAAACCACAGCAACATCTCAGAATTTTCAACTTAAAGGCAGAGGGGGTAAAAACAGCACATGGTTATAATAAATAATTGGATAATTTGGTGTTCAAGCTTCACATCACCACTTCAGTCAAAAACCCTGTAAAGCAAATCACAAGAAATTGTATTTCATGTGATTAGATGGCATTCTATTTTTAACACTGCTGATTAACAGATGGAAGTGGAGTTTTTCCTTCAAAAGTGCTTTAGTCATCATAAAGTACCAACAAAGATGTTAATCAAACACATTCGTAGAACTAAAAAAAAAAGTGTGATTTCATGTTCGTTCTCTACAGCTATTTCTACAGCTCGCTCTGACAACATTACCATTTAGTTATATCCACATATACATGTGTATGTCAGGATAAGGAAGCAAACGTACCAGGCCATCGCTACAACTTGAATCCCTTTTATCGTGTTGATAAATATGGCCAATGCTAAGTTTATATTCGTGTGTCCGTATGCATTTCCACAAGTGTATCTTATGTTCACCCCTTTATTTCTGATGTGTGAAATAGCCTCATGTTTCAAGCCCTTGCACCAGGAGAAATAATAGCACACTTAAGAAAGAGTGGACATAGCTCCCCTATTTGGTCTCCACATAAAATTCTTGAATAGCCTTGCTTACCACTGCTTTAAAAACAAATTTTTATTCCTATGCAGTTACTAATTTATACTGAAAGGGTGCGTGCTTGTGAAAGAATGTGCGTATGTAAAGGAACTGCATCACTATAAGAAAGATACTAAACACAATGATAACCAATAGTTTGATATTCCAAATATTACCATATCTATAAATTATTTGCCTAACTACTTTACTCACAGTAAAAAAAGAATTAAAAATCCTGCAGAAATCCCCACAAGTTTCTACAATGAATCAATAAGCTTATGTAAATCACACTGGCAGAAGCGAGGTCTAAAGAGAAGTTTAGTAAAGAGAATTAAAAAGGAACATACTATCTCCATCGGGTGCTAAATACAGAGAGTGTAAACCCTTTCTTTCCAGTTGTGGCTGAAGGAAACCGTGTTTCTCCAAGATGCGCCAAGAGTCTGAAGTGCAGGACAAGCAGGAAGAGCCTCTGGAGAAACAAGCAGCACTGAAACAGCACTTGATAATGAGAAAAACTTGTCTCTTCCATTTTAAAACTACTGGAGAGCTCTTCATAAGAGATTATTAAAATATTAAAAATTTATACAGGGATTCCTTTCCTCTCCTCTGATCCTTCTACCCCAATTGCAAGGTAACTTCTTAGGAAGAGAACAGTCACTCTCTACCAACGATCATGGAGGGAGAAAAGGACAAGCAAGTTTTACACAAAGTTCCCTTAAAATATCTTACCGTTCCTACAGCAAAGGAAACCAATCAACAATTTGGGATTAGTCCGAGTTCTGAACTTCTTTGATTATGACTCAACACAAATTCACCAAAACAAGCAAAACTGCTGACTTCTTCGCAGGGTATTGATTAAAACATTTACCTTGGACTAAGTACCAGACACGTTAAGAATACAGAGACCTCGAAGGTACGAGTTTTCTTACGTCACTTTTTTCGTATCCTGACTGCATCATGTGACAACAGCATGATAATGTGATATGTCATCTGACGGTGGCATTGAAACCTATACAGTATTCACCAGAAGTTATGAGCTATTCCTCTCACCACCATCTTAATCAGTTTGAAGGTAAGTTCTCATGCCCAAAGTAAACCATTTAAGAATTTTACCGTTGTAACCAAATGTGACACTTTGCATAGTAACTACAAAAAGGAAGGGAAGGTGGTCTGCCAGATTTTTCAACCAAAAATACTTCTCACACCGTTACTATCTTAGGCTGTGTATGTTAGGCTAATTTCTACTTCCAGTTACACCAAAGCAAATTCAGCCTGAGTCCATTAACCGAATTATTTTAAAGTCACTAGAAGACTAATTTGGCTGTATGCACATGCACATACGTAACAGCATCTATTTCTGAAATGATGGGACAGATCATCTCTGTGGCATTTATGTCACAGCCATGACAAAATGCTTTTCCCAGATGAATAAGTGACAGCGAGAAGGCTGTTTTCAATGGGAAGAGGAAGCCAAGAGCTGGCTTGTTTCCATGGAAACGCTAGCAGCATCAGGCAGAACAGCTGTAGAGGAAAAGGCAGAAGTTCGGGAGGCAGAAATCTTCCTGATTTTACCCCAGCGATATGTCAGTACCATCAGAGACCACCTACATTTAAGGTAGATCAAGCTAGTTATGTTGAATGCCTCATGTATTAAGCTACAATTTCCAATTAAGACTTTTAAAAAACAGCATGCCAGAAGTAAATTAATAAACATTACTTACAATGCCATTTAGTCAGCCCATGTATACATGAAGCTACAGAGTGTATGAATATCTGTAACAGTGATGCATTAGCATTTTTGTCATTAGAAACAAATCTTGCTGTTTCTTTAAAAGTGACAGCTCCCATAGGCTAAATGCTTCAAGGAGAATGACTGGTTTTCACCAATTTAATCTAATGGACTCTTTTCCCACTTAAAAATAAATTCAGTGTTTTGATTACTAACATGGCAAAAGGAATGCCCTCTTTGCAGTTTCTTTATCAACCTTTACTATTTTCTTTGTATCATTTTCAAATAGAAGATATCTGCATAACTCAAAAATTATTAAATGGTAAAATCTAAAAAAAAAATCTATTCGCTTTCCTCATTGAATAAAAGACAGAGTAAAGACACCCACATATAAATTAAAGGTCCTTTCTATTTGTTAAGAAAGCAAATAAACTTTGCTATTCACTATTAATGTACAAACCTATATTCTGAGATTAACTTCACCACTCCATTCATGGTATCTCAGACTATCCCAGCAGCGCTGCTTCCACAAAAAATAAAAACTGTCTTGCATCACAAACAGCCAAAGCCCTAAAAATATAACCCGCTCCAGTCGTTCACCATAGCACCCAACAGGCATCCAGGTACCTGGAGAAAAAGGAAGCAAGCCACTGAATAAAGACCCAAGTTATCTGGGGTAAGGATGCTCTTGAATATGAGTTGTGTGGCTTTAGCCTTTCGAGGACACCTATGAAACCCTATTTTCTCCCTCTCCCATCTCACTCATTTCAGCTAATTCTTCCCTACAACCAACCCCACCGAATGTCCAAAGCTGGCGTAGATGTTACAGGACACCGAAGGGAGTCTCTGACAACGTAACTTCACGTAAAGCAGAAGATGGGAACTTCGTATTTCCGTCCAACAGTACCGCTCACTGCTCAAGCCCAGCTCCTCACGTCATGATGAAGCAGCCTAAGACCAGTATTTCTAAGAACACTTGCAAGGCATAAGTATCTTGACGCCTAGACTGCAAGGCTTTGGCAGTTTTATTTGCACTTCCGTGAATACTTACAGCAAACTTTACAAAGCCTTGCTAATTAGTTTTTATCCTTCCCTTGTAAACCAACTAATTGCGATCTTTCCTGTAGATAAAGGCCGTACAGCAAAGGGGTCGTGTCAGCTGCCTTCAGCGGCTGAGCACGGCAGGGGTGTTGCAGGCAGCGCCTGCTTCAGTGCCCTGGGCCACACTGACTCCCGCGCTGCTAAGGCACCCAACCTCGCAGGCACTGTCCCCTCATCCGTGAACAGATTTACATTCTTCTCAGAAAGTGAAGGATATATAGCTATGAACTTTGCGAATCCCAGGGCCATTTTTGAGTTCCTGCACTAAGTACATGAGTAATCCATAATCCTTAGGAAAAAATCAATGACAAATACTAATTACTTCTTTAAACAGCATCATGTTTCAACTATTATTCAAAAGTAAATGGCCTTAAAAGCTTAATTAATTTGAAATATGATATCCGAGACTAGCGCTGACATTCTAGGTCCTGCCGGGCATCTGCAGACACTCTTTTAAACTCAGTGCTTAATTATGCCTCTTGCACTTTCTTACTAACTATTCAGATGTATCTTTGCACTTTAGTAAAGCATAATGAGTACTTTGCACTTATGAGCCATCAAAGGATATCAGAATCATTTACGGGTATTAACTAGCAAAACTCACAATACACGTGTTTGATTCAGATAAGAATCAGGTAAGTGTGTTTCAGAGATGCTTAAACCAATGCACAGAAAGATTTAGTTGCCCAATGCTTCTCCTCCTATGACAGTATCTTAAGCCAGTAGCTTTCCATATCTACGTAATAGCATTCTGTCAAATAGCAGTTTGTGAATGATTGCTCTATTAAGCCTGGAGTGAAAGGAGTATTGCTGTACTCTTTAATTTCATTTCACAGTCTATGAAATCCAAAACGATAAAATGAAAACAGAAATAATATTCAGACGTAACTCCTGAACTTGAGAAACAAAGAAAAGTGTTGCAGGTTTCAAAGCAATTGTATGTACATGGATTACATTTTATATTTACAAAAACCATGTTTAGTAGATGTCACTATCTGAATATCAAACTGCATACACTAAAAGTTAAATTTTTTGTTTTAGAATCTCAAATAAAGTAAACCTTCTTGTCAACAAACTAGTTCCACTATTTATGTAACATCACTGGATGGTCTTGCTAGAATAATCTTGTGCGTGCACTATCCCCCAATAGGTTACCATGGCAACTTATATTTGAATTTCTATAAATTTCTATTTTTAGAGATCACAGTTTAGGATAAAGAAAATCACAAATATTAAGTACCATTTCATTAATAGAAAATATCCCATTTTTATCATCATCATACTTCCCAGAAAAGACATCGCTGAAGTTAAATCAGGCAGTAATGCCAAAAAAAAATAATTACCACAGCTATTAAGAAAGTTTACCACTAAGCAGCCTCACCATAATCTAAGTGGTGTATGAGTCAGTAGCTAACACGATAAGGCAAAGATTGATGTTCACAGAGTTTTGTCTTGATTTCAGTAAGGCCAGGATTTCACTCAAATGTTTTTAGAGTTAGTCATCATTTCAGCTGACACAAAACAAAAGTGTATTTGCCAGAACACTCAGAAAATAATGTCTTTGTTTCAGGTGTGGGAAAATGTTGAATTGACAGTAACATTTCACTTCCAAACTAAGGTTACCATCACCTTAAATTACTGTGTTCATGAGTGCTTACTAAGTGCATGCTAGTCCTTAAATACAAATTTACTTAATGCTTTAAAATTTGCCAGCAATTCTCAAAGTTGTCTCCCTAGCTGAAAGATCAAGGTACAAAGTAGCAGCCTGGAAGAAAATGAAAACACTGATTTAGACACTGTTGTTACGGCTCTGACACTGCCTTACTCTGGCTGCCTGGGGTTTACATCAGGATATAAAGTTTAAAACCAGTTATTAAATTATAAAAGGGTAAATACCTTATCTTCGAAGAGATGAATATGGCCGTGTTGCAAATTTCTATTATATAGTGTTAATTATGGCATTCATTTTGCAAACTCAAAATATCTTTACCCAACCCACTGACGGTTCAGGATGGTCTACTACAGATGGAAAATTTGGAAAGCAAGTGCCTGCAGGCTCTGTTGAAGAGTGGACCGAAGTGGACCAAAAACCCAAGAGACAGCTACAGTTCCAGGGTGCAATTGCAGTCAGCATGCCTACCTTCCTATTTCTCCTGGTTTCTTCCATTTAACGTTTACTCCGTACTCCTCAGTTCTCCAGCAAAGTTGAGTGGAAAGATTCCCTATGGCAAAAGCTGCAGATTCGACACTATCAGCAACTTTTCATGAAACAGTAGGTGAAAGACAAGCTGCGGGGCAATCACCAGGCGCACTACTGTTTTGTCAGGTAACTGACAGCCAAATTTTCTTTAGCATTCAGACAGCTAAAATATGAGCAATGTGGGTATGTCATTGATGAGCAAAGATAGACGCTTCTGGTAGGTTTTCTTCAGAACCGATCCTTTATTAAAACCGTATTTCAAGTATCAGCTGGAGCCAGCTGTCAAGCGAAAACATATTGGTGGGCAGCCTTCAAAAACATAAACAATGCTGGCACTCAGCAAGCGACGGTAATAACTACGATGACTTCTACTTTCTGTTTAACTTACCTCACTACGCCCATAGGAGTTGCTAACTTTCACGGAAGCCGCATCAGGCCATAGGGTACAATTCGGGAAGTCACTTAACCACGCGCTCATGGTCACATCTATGAGACTGCCAGTGAAATCAGTGGAACTGATCAGGAGATGACACCCACCATAGCTGCACTTTCTGCAGGATGAGGCTTAGCTCTGAATACTTCATGGGAATCCTGGTAAATATGCTGCAAAACACTTATTACCATTGTATAATCAAACATTTCCAATTACAATTCTTTTTTTCTTGTATTGCAGGGAGGATTCGCTGGTGGCTGCTTTCCTCATCATTAAATTTGAGGCACTGCTGTATATTTCTCTCAAAGGAATTCCACCCATTTGCTTGCTCCAAAGCCCTGGGTTACAAAGCAAACCCGCATCGCCACTGACAACAGCAACTCAAAGACAGAACTAAAATCCAAATAATCAAAGTAGAAAGTAATCAGCATCAAAATCCAAATCCCTATCTAAACAGTGGAAACTTAGTACGATCATTTACTGCCTTGTACGCACACCCGCAGTCACAGAGCCAGCGAGGGTCACCCTGAGAAATCAATGGAGGAAGAGCCAGGGTGACCCCCTGTCACACTTACTTTGTTGAACTCAGATCACCTCCCAGCGAAGACAGAGCGAAACTGGGAAAGGGCTGAGGTCGCTCTCCTACATCGCTGTCACCACCTCACCCCAAACCCAAGACCTCAGGGCAGCTAGGGGAGGGACGGTGGCTTCGCGGCAGGGCCAGCCGCCCTGACCCCAAACGCACCTCCACGCAGGTGCTCAGAAAGGATGAGGGCACCTGGGGGATGTCCCTGCCCACACACACAAACAGGTCCCCTGGCGAGTGCACCTCCACGCCCCCACCCAGGGCAGCGGGGTGAGCGCGGCTCCCTTGCAGGCTCCCCAGGACACAGCTCCCACTTCAACCCGTGTACACTCCCACGGGGAGCATCGGTGCAGCGGGACCCCCTCACTGCCTGCAGATGCAGAGAGGACAAGCACCACCACCCCACGGGGGCTGACATCGCCTCCACGCAGCGGGCCCACCACAGCATCGCCTCTGCATGCCCACCCCAGGCGTGGCGAGCTTCCCCTTGACGCCCCATGCTCCTGCCTCCCAGGCAGGGGACCATGGCGGGCGCAGCCCTGGCAGCCCCTCGGCCTCCCCAGCCGCCCCGGGCGGGAGCGCCGTCCGTCCGGCGGCGCTTACCCTGGCGGCCCGCGAGGAGTAGGGGTCTTCGAAGAGCGCCCAGACGCGGGGCTGCAGCCGCCGCCAGCGCCCGCCCTTGCCCTCGACGGTGGCCCCCACGTCCTCGATGCCCAGCCTCTTGGCGGCCAGCTCGTCGTCGTCGCCGTCGGGGGGCGGCTCGCCCGTCAGCAGGTCGGGCGCCTCGAAGATGTCGAGGGCCTCCTCGGCGTCGCGGTGCTGGCGGTAGGTCATCCAGCAGCAGGGCTCCACGTCGGTCTCGTCGATGCCCCAGAAGGCCAGCTCCTCCTCGAAGAGCGGCCCGCAGACGTCGGCGGGGCAGTGCAGCTTGCCGGTGCGGTAGTAGTTGAGCACATAGGCGAAGACCCCCGGGTGCCGGTCGAAGAAAAACTCGCTGGCTCCGCCGCTGCCCCGGGGGCTGCAGCCGCTGCCGGGCTCCGGGCAGCCGCCCGCCGGCGGCGGCGGGTGGGGGGGGGGCGGCGGGGG
>VYXH01002896.1:625820-653119 GCA_013397275.1 Burhinus bistriatus | reverse complement strand
AAAGGAAAAAAAAAAAAGATAATAGAGAAACACACTGACAAATAAGATCTGTCAGACCCGTGCCTCGCTGGCAAGACCTTAACCAGAGCATTGTGCCTAGTGTAGGGGCATCACATTCAGCACAACAAAGGCACCAAGTAGCACTTAAGGGAGAATAATGAGAATGGGCTAAACGTGTCCAGTTAATGTAATTTTCCTATACAGTCATAGTTAGCAGACTTTAGATCAAAGAGGATGTAGTAATAGTTTTCAAAGCTATTGCATAAGGAAAGGATGGGATAGCGGAAACAGTAATCAGCTTAAACTGTAGCAAGAAAGAGTCAGGTTAATCAGTAGGGAACAACTTCTGACATGGCAAAGCAACAGGGCAGATTACCTGGGAATATGGTGGAGTCTCCATCACAGATGAGAAGACACACGCACTATGTTTTCCAGATGATATAGGACAATGGAGTAGGCAACCTCATGAAATCTCTTCCAGACTGATTTCTTCTGACTGTATGTGAAGGAATAGTATTTTCACTGACCTGTACTACTGGGTAGGCTTTTCTTCATGGGTGGTGTTCCAGAGGGAAGAGTCAAAAGATAGGAATGAACAAAAAATATTAACGAATAGTGATGTCACCACACCTACTGTTTGCTTTTAGCTGCCCCATCTCCTATCCTCTCCCCCAGGGATTTTTGTTGCTGGATGTTACTTCATATTTTGATTTATTTCAGAAAAAGTCTTCAGCGTTATGGCTGTTACTGAAGAAGGTAATTTCCAAGAAGGATGTTCACAAAAGAAAAGAGTTTGGAGACACATCAAGATAAAATTGGAAAGAAAACTTAGAAATCACATAGTCTGAAAGAAGGGGTAAAATATGAGAAAAGAAACACAAGGAATACAGAAAGTTTATCTGGCACTGAAAACCAGTTCCCTTCTCACTGCCTTGGTTTTAATAAATAAAGAAACTAACTAACTAACTAACTTTTCTGACTGCTTATTTCCCTATGGTTACTTGGATCTATTCAACAATAATATCTAGAACAGATATTTCTCAAAAGCATATTAAACCCATGAAAAGCAGAATATTATAACTTGGTTTAAACTATGTTGCTATATTGGGCACTTCCAAAATGCTGCTTTTAAAGGAAGAAAAAAAAAGTTAAATTGTAGCATTGATTTGACCTCTGTTGCTGTTCCCTTTGGTCATGAAACACTGAGAAAGGAGAAGAATTCAAGAATGTCTAGTGGATGAAAACAACTGCGGGATTCACAACTGAAACCTGCAGTCAATCACTAGCATCTGCAAGGCAAATACTATTGTCAAAAAAAATTACTTCCAGGGAATAATTTTACCAGTGTGAGTGCAGGATTTAGTCCATGCCAAGAGAAATCATAGGATCCCAGAATTAGTCATAGGAGTGTGTTCACTCACAAGTAAGCGTTCACTTATTTGGCAGAGGTTGTAAGAAAAGGGAATGTTGCTTTAAGACACATCCCCAAAGCTGCTATTTTAGCTTGCACTGATTTTAACCTGTCCTTCCCTGTAACAGACTGGCGTTTCCCCGCATGAAGTGTAAAGCAGTGTAAAGCAAGTATCACCAATGGCATGCTCCTCCAGACGCAAGTTTTGTGAGGGCCTTGGCCAAAACTCTCAAAATAAGAACATGAGCAGAATTACCACCCTAGAAATGGGATAGATAACCAGAACGCCAGGAGGTGTCCTTGGAACAGAGCCCTTTTGAACCTGAATTAATCAGTTCCTGCTGAGTTTCACTCCCAACATACAACCAAACACGAGATGCGGCATAAAATAGAAATATGGAGAAAAGATAGAAAGGAAGCTCCACAAATCCCTGCTGCAAAGGAGCTCTTTACCATCCTCTGCTTTTTGATCTCCCCCACTGTCCCTAAGTCCTACCATTTTATGTCTTCTGCCTGTCCTTTCTTCATGCCTTCTCTCTAGTTCGTCTCTGTCCACCCTCTGCCCTCTCCACTACGCTTGCCTGCGGCTAGACCATACTAAATGGCTGATGTTTTGAAAAATTCCCATAAAGAGCAGCTTTTCCATGAGAGGGACAGTCCTCGTGTTCTAGCTTGGCACATGGGTAGGTAGCTAAAAGCCTGCAAGAAGTCTCCTTCCCACAAGCCTCTCCCAACGAGGGTTACGAAAGGAGCCCACCGTTGCAGCAGTTATCAAAGAGCCCAGCGGTGAGGCAGGTAGACGTCGTCACTGGGACCAAAGCAGGCACCTTCACCGCTCCCAGCCACGAGGTCAGCCCTTCTCACCCGTGCTTGTGAGGGGGGCTGCCCGCTGACCTTGGCTGGCTAAGAGGAGAAACCTCTCAGGTCTTTGTCTACTTGGAAGGAGTCCACCAAAGAGGTTCTTTGAGACTACTCAAAAGGGCAGTTTGAAAGCAGTGTCAAGTTTCTACAAGGAGAATCCTCGTTAGTTAGATACCTAGACAGCACACCTTCTAAATACCATTTTTTTTACCTTTTCTATAGTCTCTCAGATTCTTCTTTTCTCCTAAAAACGGGAGATGAAACGACAGCAGAACGTCAGAAGACACGAGGTAAAAAATACAAAAGCCAGCAAAAGATCCTAAAATATTAAACATCTTTCATAAGAATGCAGCTTACAAAAAAAAACAAACCACAAAGAAATGGCTATTACTTTTCTTACTTTGAAACTGCTTCTCTGGGGATGCTGGACACACAAAATTCTGCCCGTAGCAACAAACACAGAAGTTTCCATGCACAAATCCAGTTAATTCCATCCAAACTGTAACACCAGTGAGAAGAAAAAAAAGCCAGCAAACAGGTACCCAGATACTATAAATTCCAGGTAAACACAACAGATGCTATAATAAACATTAAGAAACCTGTGATAAACAGATTTTTCTTTTTTTTTTTTTTTTTCTGAAGGTATATAAGCCTTTAGTTCCCCACAATCAAAAAGGGGTGCAACAAAAGTATAGGAGTCACAAACCAAAATATTTCATAGGGTCATCGTGTAGGTACCATCTTACCACATTTCTTTCCTAAGTACCTTCCAGTTCAGTTAATATTTTGAATGTTCTCTGTGGAAAAAATAGCCTAAATAGGTCTGGAAGGAAATACTGCTTGTCTCTTTCATCACTGGAGATGCCTCATGATTACAACGGAGTCCTTCTGACTCAGCTTCTCAAAGATGAGATGGTTAACAACATGAAAAAGCAAGTACAGAATTACCTCAGGCTCTAAATTGCTGAGTATGAAGGAGACGAAGGATAAATTATTAGACTAATATCCAGAAAACAAGCATGTGATTTTCTACCTTCTCTTGTTCTGCCACAGAAACTTAGCTGCTTTGTTCTACCATGGACTTAACAGACCAACATATAAGAAATCAGTCCTGGGCTTTCTCTTTTACTATCTAGAGATAGCATGCTCAAAAAAAGAAACAAACCAAAGAACCAAACCCCACAAGACCAAAAAACCCCGAACCAACCCCCCAGACCCCAAAACCAAACAGCACCTGCATACAAACACACCATGNCATGAAAAAGCAAGTACAGAATTACCTCAGGCTCTAAATCGCTGAGTATGAAGGAGAGGAAGGATAAATTATTAGACCCACCGAATTTGATCAGCTGGCAGTGACTCTTATGAAAGAAACGAGTTTGTGGGTGTGCATCGGTGGGAACACCTCCCCTCGGCAGCAAAGCTATCCCAGGTGAGGACGCCTAATGTCCATTAGCTGACAAAGCGAAGCAACTGAAGGTTTGCACACGTGCCTGTGTTTTTGCTTTTTAAAAATGCTCTTAAACATTCCAGCTAACATTGCCAGTGCGTACTCATTTGATGAAGTGGTCATAGACCTCGAGAACAAGGAGTTACATCACTAATTTCCACTTGTCTTCTGGGAGCCTGTGCACCTAATAGGACAAAACATGTTTGTAGCACAATGCACTTCTGATATTCTCAATTACGGCAGGTTGCTAAGACTTTTTAGCAGAAGTGTAAATCCGGGTGGCATGGAGACAATTAGTTTTATTAAGCGCTGAGTTTCAGGAAAGCCAGCCAGTTCTGTGAGAACACCACTTCTAACTAAGAACCCATCTCCATTCAGAAAACACAGGAAATTCTGAGAAAGGTAGCAAATGTAGAAAAAGTTTTGTCTGAAGCACATTTAAAGGCAGTAAACCCCAGCAGACACCTCCAGAAAGTTCTAAAGCTACAAAGCGTTGATCAATGAAAAGGATTCAGGTTCATCAAATGTTTACGAGTAAATAAGAGCAAATCAGAATGCAATTAATCAGGGCACTAGGACCAGTGTTAATGAAGTCAGACGTGACAGACCCTGAATACAGTTTCTGTGTTTTTCTACTAACTGTAAGCACGGTGGGCCAGCATTGGGTAGAAGTTGCTTTGAATTCTTCTTTAACAGCAGGCAGATGGAAAACTACTTTTGTGAACTCCATTAAAAATTCACCATAGACATCATACCTGATGTTTTGAGGCAGCCACTGGTGCATAACTGACCTTGTAGTTAATAGAAATTATATACCTGGCGGGTTTTATATAATTACCAGAGTACCTACTTGTATTTTCAGGAAATTTCTGACCTTTAGAATTTATTGTAGATTACCCTGTTAAGGAACTGTCTTCAGATTAAGAAAAAAAAAAAAAGTGCATTACTACCAAAGCTATAGAAATAATGTTCTTATAACAGCACCTATTTTAGTGATAAGAGCAAATTAAAGAATGCTTCATTTGCAGTAGATGTGACCTACAGAGCCTCTGCCAATAAGCAGGCCCACTATGGATGCATTCACTTGTCATCAATTTTTCCGTTCCATAGGATAATGTGGAATAAGCTTCCTAAAAGCATCGCAAATAATTAAGCTTTGCAAAAAGAAGTATGTCAATACCTCATTTCACAATCACTTTCACGTTTATTAAACCAAGCTACAATTTTATACATTGGTACAACTCTCCTAAGTGAACAGGTCTAAACAGAGTAGGTCATTCTTTGATAAACTAATAAAAATGTCACTTGATATTTTTCAGTTATTCAGACAGACACATTAACAAGCAGATCCTTGTAAAACCAGCTGAAGTTGCCCTTCTCGGAATCACCAATTCCAAGAACACTAATTAACAAAATTGTTCCAGCAAGAGAAATTCCAGCAGGAATGGGGAGTAAGAAAATCATAATAAGCCACATCAGAATTCTTGCTTAGAATAAGCATTGACAGAATTTGCTTTTCTCTGTAAAAAAATACATACAGACTTTTTCAGCCCAAAAGGAACACCCCCCAAATCCCTCATTTGAGGATTTAGAGCAGAAATTGCAGTTCTAGTTAAAAGTGAGGACAGGGCACAAACGATCAAAAGATAACAACACACAAGCTATTAGAACACGGAAGTGCTAGACCTAGAATAAACCAGTCAGCCTAAGAGGGACCAAAGTCCCTCATTTCAGCGTTCTTTTCAGCACCACCCTTAAATTCCTATGAAACACAAATTGTGGCTCAGAGGAAGGTTCTGTTAACCACGGACTAGAAATTCAAAACCAGGCAGACAAGCACAAAGACAACTAATATATTTTAATTGCACAGGCTTAAGAAATGCAGTTCAACATACAGTTAGTTTTGGTGACAGGTATACTGACATCCCTGGTAACAGATTTTTCTTTATATAATTAATAATACTTTTTTTGATTCCTTAACACAAAGAATTTTACAGAATCAACAAGATGTATTACATTGAAAAGCACATCTGGCTGAATATTTGAAGTAGCAAGGAATATTTTAATTCATGGTTTAATTTTTGTTGTTACAGAGGTGGCTTTTTTTTTTTTTTTACACTTTTCTGGTTTATACTTTCAGAGTAGATAGGACATGCTACATATAAGTTTGACAAAGGATTATCATTGCTAAGTTTTAGTTAAAAAAAAAAATCACAGCAATAGAAAATACAGAAACCAGATATTTAAACATAAACCATCTGTTTTGAAAATCATTTCATAAAATATAGGAAAGGAGAAATTGCATTAAAAAAAATATATGTGCGCTTAGTAAATCCTTTGTGGTTCAATGCTCAGCTTCAGATGCCCGATGCAAAAATAAGATCAGTTGAGACGGTCTGCATAGTTCAAAGGCTAATTGGTGTGAACATCTCTGCACTTTCAGTACTGCAGACATCCTCAAAACTGGAAAAAGATGACCTGCTCTCTTTCAGGCTAAGTAACAGCATAAAAAACAAGTGACAAGATAAAGAATGTTACAAGAATAAACATATTTTTATAAGAAGAAAACTCTGAAGAAAAGCTATCATTGATACTTATTACAGTCAAATCTAAAGTTTTTCACAATGCATTATAAAACTACATTTTCTCTTGCATATACTCCTTCATGCATTTTAGTATTCCGATTCCCTCTTATTTTAAAATAGGCCACTTTATTCTAATATCAAGTAAAGGACACATTTTGGTATGGGGAACAGCCTTTATTTCCAATGAAAAGCAAAGAACAGCATTCCTATCAAAAAAGTGGTTAGCACAGCTCAACAGACGCTCTAAGAAATTTGCCATGTATTCTGAAAGCATCTAAAATTTTCAGCCCCTGAAATCAGTTTAAGACACTAATTATGAAGTAACGGACATTGAGACTAAATCCTCCCTTATTTAGCTCTCTCCTTGTTTAGAAAATGTCTCTTCTTCATTTTTGTTGTCTTCCATTCTAAATTCCCCAAGGGTTTCTTAAGATGTTAACAAAGTCCTCATCATTAATGATTCCAATACTTAATCCTTCATAGTAATCTTCGAACTCAGAATAGGACACTTCATTGGGGTTGCTGCAGGACTCTCCTAATGTTTCTAGAAATGACGATCTAATTTCTTCTTCTGTAGCTTTGCCTGTGAAAGTATATTTCTCCATTAAATACATTTCCAAGAACAGTGAATATATAGCATTTAATATATTTCAGGCAAGAAACTTTCAAATTTTAGCTTGCAAATATTTTTTGCTTGAACAAATTTAATATTCTGATTTCAGAATGAAGTCATTGGTTCACTTAACACTAGCTGCAGAAATTATCCTACTTTAATAGCACAGGGTAGCATTAAATATCAACAGAAGTATGAAGCCACAGTCAATTTCAATGAACTTTGAGATCAGGAAGATATTTTTTTTTCTTCAAATGACTGCAAAAACTGAATAATGCATTCATGAACTAAAATGTTGGTAATTCAGAAGTTATCTTGTAATAAAGCATATGTTTAACATAATACAACTTCAAAGCTCTAGGAAAAACTTAAGATGCAAGTTTGCATTTGAAAAGTGTCCTGCAATTGACGTGTATTTTAGTAACTTAATAAAGACTATACTCAAAATGATTTCATAGCACAGAGAAAAAAGAAATGGAAAAAAATATAGCATTATAGCATTGGAAAAAACTGCATATGTAACATCCCTATACTGCCATATGTCTTCATGTGTTACCAATAAAACCACTAGCAATACAAAAAACATCCTCTCTTCTACAGGTAAAACAGAAAGGGTCAAGACATGAGGGAGATTCCACAATGACTAGGTTGGTACATGGAGATGTTATTTTAGAAACTGACATACAAATATTTAAATTCTTATTTTTTCAATGGCAGTTTAAACATTTTTGAGAATCCTGAAAAAATAATGAAGACACCAACATTTCGCTGTAAAGGATGACAATCCTGTCCCAGAAATAAATGAATAACTTATTCAGAAGGAACTTCACATGCTGCGTACATTTGGTGTCAGTTGGAAACCTTGCATATTTTGATGAAAATGAGAGTATCCTCCTAAGTGAAAATTACTAATAACATATGTGTCACTGATAACTTGCACACCAAAGCTGAGAACTAACTATGTAAATGTAGTCCTGCAGAGGTAGGGAAAGGAACTACTCTGTATATATGCAGTATTTGCAGCTTGATAAAAAGCACGTATTAAAATTGTTTACATGAACTCATTTACTATTTACAGTCCTGTTCCAGATAGACACATTATAGCTCATCAGAGGAAAAAAAGTTCTTAACAGCTCAAATCTAAGACAATATGAAAACAGTTTGTATTTGCAACTAGTTTCTGGATCTGGTATCTCTGCTAACAGATTACTTCAGTAGTTACAGATTTTAAATTTTTTTTGTCCATGTGAATTACCTGCCAATACTAGAGGATGTTTCTTTGCACAGTAACATTTTCTGATATCTACCATAGGCACACTCCCAGTTTTGTTGAAATCTAGTTTCATATAAGCCTATAAAGGGGGAAAAAAAACCCATATAAGCATATAAGGAAAAAGAAAAAAAAAAAAACAAAACCCAAGTGAAAAGATGTAAAGATCAAATATACTTAACTACCTAGCACATGTTTTTAGATCTTGTGCAATGGATTATGTCAACTTACCTATTTTATGTAAGGCACCAGATACCAGAAAATTATTCTAGATTATGGAATTTCATTATTATTTTACCTCAACAGCTTTCACATCAAATGTGGTCCCCTCACCAACTCAAAAAAAAAATTTGTCTTCTCTCCAAAATTTCTAGCTCATCCTTAGAATCAGAAGTTAAGCTGCTTCCGCTCTGCCTCCTCCAATTACTAAGATTCCTGCGTCATTCTGACAGGCCTCAACACAGCCTCTTCAGCACTGCTAACAGCAGCTTCATTTTCATTTCAGTTTACTCAAATACACATGCTTGATACGTAAGGCTAGGAGAGTCAGATCCTCCATGACATAAAGTATGAAAGTATGTGTCATTTTTCTTATCTTGATATCCAGTTGCTGCTCTACTGGCTGGTTTGTAATCAGTGCTTCATACTGCAAACAGCTCCAAACTATATTATAGACATACAGAAAAGGGCATTTCAAATATAAGAAGTCTCACAAATACAACGACTCTAATTGTATGTCTCAAAGGAGGCAAGTATTATTGCTTCTATTTCGGACACTGAGGAAAGAAAAAAATCTGCACACAGATACAGTCACCTGCCAAAATAAGAAAACAGATTTCTGGAAGAGATAGTTCCAGGGTGCCAGATGCTTTATACACTGGATTGAACTGTAAGAATAGCACATGTGCATAAACTCAAAATAATAAATTAATTCTAGAGTTCAAAATTAACTAATTCAACAATGGAACAGCATAAAGTCTTCTAATTTATGTTAAATAAACTGATCTGAAAGTTTAAAAAGTCAATTACAAAATGCACAATTCAAGAAAAACAACAATAAAAAAACCCAACAACCAGAACATGAAAAATAACCAACTTCAAAGTCGGACTGCAAAATATCTACACCTAGAATTTCTGCCACAAAACTTACTTTTCTTACAAATGCTTTCCGATATTCATTCATTTCTCCAAATACGGCACGAGTAAATTCTCCATAGCTGACCTTATCACTTTTGCTATCATCAAGAATAAGCCATAAGGATTCAAAGTCCTGCAATTTAAAAATATTTTGCCAAAGTTTTTCACTAGGTCCTAGAATGAAACAACTGCTGTAATAGGAAATTACAGTATTTTCACAAAAAAACGAGGAGAAGGATCCNACGGTTAGGGTGACAGAGCACTGGAACAGGCTGCCCAGGGAGGTTGTGGAGTCTCCTTCTCTGGAGATTTTCACAACCCGCCTGGATGCAGTCCTGAGTAATGTGCTCTAGGCATTCCTGCGTCAGCAGGGGAGTTAGACTAGATGATCTCTAGAGGTCCCTTCCAACTCTAAAAATTCCATGGTTCCGTGAAAGTGACTCAAAGATTCACCAAAATAATGCAAGTCACCATCAGTCACTGATGACCATAATTCACATTATTTGCAGTTTTGATAGCTGTGGTCTGTTTTCAAAACAATATATAGAACAACAAAAAAAGATAAGTAAATAGCATCATATAAATTATTTTTAAAAGGTCAAAAAAGAAAAAAAAAATTAATTGCAATCCCACTTGCTTCTTCATGATGTAAAAAGATTGCACATTTGTACATTTAATTTTTTTAAAATTATTTTTAAGAATTTCACATAGGACTGAATGCAGAAATGCCGATACACCACAAGGGAAAAAAACCTTTGAAAAAAAATAGCTATTGAACTACAGATTTAAGCAAAAAAAGGAAGTGACTCTATAAAATAAAGTAAAGTAAGATAATACCCATAATTACAGTTTCAGCTAGACTTACCCCTTCAGGTATTTCCAAATGGAATACTTTTAGAGCTTCTTTAAAGTCTGCCTGAGAGAGAAAACCATTTCTGTTCTTGTCTATGTGTCGGAAATACTTTCCTAAGCCTGTTATAACTCGAACTCCTCTTTTACTTAGTGTGTCTCTGAGTACACCTGAGGATTTAGAGAAATAAAGGGCACAATGTTTACCTGAAGTTGGCCACATGCTATGGAGCTGATATAAAAGTAAACCAAAACTACTTTAACTGCTGTTAAAATGACACATCCACGCATCCAGGCTCCCTTATCTTTGATGAGAGAATGTCAGTTCAAAATTAAACTATCAGCTACTTAACATTTGAGTAGGAATCATATAAAGCTGCAGCCAACACCTAGCAAAACATTTAAAGAGCTCACAGAAGGAAAGGAAGAATGGAAGAATGGTTATCACCCTTTATGTGCTCAGATTATAAAACTGCTTACTTCTGCTAGAATTGATTACATACCATGACTCAACATACAAAGCAATTTAGGAACACTACTTTGGTAAAAACATTCCATTATGGGACATGCAGTTGCTCCTTTGTTGTTCAAACACGTTAAACACATGAGGAAACAAAAACAAATATAAGTAAGTCTCCAAAATGGTTCCAAAAGGATATAGAGAGAACTATTTCTATAGTAAAAATGACAGCCTTATCAAAATCTCTAGGCAGCAGGTTTACTTTAATGATGTCTGAGTTTCTCAGCATACTCTATTATCATCTGATCTTATTATATTGTATCTTCAGATTACTTTTATCTACAATTATAAAGCCAAATAGGGGGGGACGTTGAAAGAGGAATTTTTTTCCCACTAAAGTTCAAATGCAGACGTATATTAAAAGATGTCTTGAAGTGTGTACCCATAACCTTCTTCCAAGCCACACCTGCAAACCTTAGATGTAGTCAGATAACTGAGAAATCAATTTGTGTCTATTATGCGAGGGAAAACAAGAAATAACTAGAAGATTAAAAAATGTCCCTAATTTATTATTCCAACAAAATGTAAATGTCCAAACAAATTTTAGTGACCAAAGAGTGCCTACTTAAAACAGGTTCAGCTAATTACAGTAAATAGTGGAGATTCTACGAGCTGCAAGCTGTTCAGTTCAACAGTTTTTGTTGACCACAGGTCACAAAGGTAGTACACAGCACTGCATAAACATCTTTCCATAATTTTAAACACAAAACTTTGCCTTTGTCCTAAAGATTGTAGGTAGGAACATGGTAAAATTTAATTACCTATTCCAGAATATACTACTCAATTGTACTCACATATTTTAATATGCATAATATTAAAGACTATCAAAACCAAATTATCAATGTATAAAAATAATGGCCCAAAGAAGCATCTAGGACAAAATTAACTGAAGAAATGAGATTGTGTTTGTACATTTTGCCAGTTAACTTTTTAAATTCAATGCTAGTTTAACATAGGATCAGCATTATGCTTCAGATTTTTTTCAGAGACTATGTCGACACAGAGATTAACATTTTATTGACTGCATTCACAATTATTCTGTACTGTCTCCATGATCTTTAGCCAGACTGTTTATTTAAAGAAAGAGAGGAGAAAGTATTCTTATGATTGATTTATTCTGATATCAGATTCTAATAATATTTATCAGAATATGTAACTTCTGTTTAATTTCATTTATAATGTTACTGTTGTTCTTTGCGTTGAGCTGTAATGATAGAGATACATAAATTAAAATTAAATGGGTACTGGTAGACACAAACCTTGAATCTTCTTGAAAACTTTGCTGTTATCAACCACTTGCTCGGAACACTCTTGCTTGAATTCCATAGAAGAAGCTCTAAAATAATCAAAATTAATCTGGATTGGTGAAAGTACATGTAAGATTACTGAATTCAAAACAGCTGTAATAAAAAAAACCAAACATATTGAGCTTTATATTTAATTCTTACACTACCCTTAGAAGCATAGTATCCAATTGCTTGACTTTGAGATGGCACACACGATAGTCTCTGCTGAACAGCTGCAGATAAGCAGAAATTCCTTTCTGACAATATTCCATTAGCAGCTCCTCTACTAATGGATAATTCCTCCTCTACTAATGAGTAATAATCATGGATATTTCCTTCTGTGTGTAAAATCTCCAGAAATTTATTTGAAGACAGTCCTAATCTTCAGCTCAGGCCACTGGAAGAGTTTGTTAAAGCAACTACATTTAGTTACCAATAGGAAAATAACATGAAGTAGCTATAAATCTCTCTTTAGAAAAGAAATAGCGAGGGTGTAGGCCAAAACCTGGATCAGCATATCTTAGGTATGATCCAGGAATTACGGTTAAATTTTGTGTTTTGTCTGGCAAGTGATCCCCTTCCGAGAAGAGCTTCCCAGAAACCCCCATTAGAAATCATTATAGAGCTTGATAAAAAAATATTATGGAAGAACCTATTGATGGGGTGGCGGGGGGGGAGTCCAATAGTTACTTTAATCAGAATAGGAAGGCAAATGCAAAAGTACTGCTGTCAACTTTAAGCTGCTTGCTCGTCAGTGCTTTGTCACTCCTTCTGCTTTCTGAGGCCAAAGACTTACCTCTCTGCTGTCTCTTAAAACTTTTCATCACTTTGGGTATCTCCCATTATGAAGTCCCTAAAAGCTTGTCTATATCAAACCACCTAAACTGTAAAGTCAGCTACCACCTACAGAGGACAGTGTACTCTCTCTATGACACATGTAGAACAAAAGATTCATGGCTTATGACAGCAGGGCATAGCTGCTCCTGAAAACCTGCAATAGACCTTTTGGACTGTACCTGAGCAGGATTCTCTGCGAGTACAGTAATGGAGCTAAGAGTACCCAATTCAAGAGTTTTGCACCAGAGAGTACCAAGTTCAATAACATCCCTATTCAGAAGAAACAGACAGACTTCACAATCTGAAATTTAGTCACTAATGGAAAGAACACAGACAGAGAGTATAAAAAAGAAAGAATCTGTTAGCAGAAAATCCAGAATTATAACTCAGTGAGCAGGTCTTTTTTCTGGAGCCTTCAGAGATAACATTGGATCAACTCCAAATTTCACAGGTGTAATATTAGCAACAAATGAAAGAAAAAGCTGTTTACCATAACAACAGGCTGAGATGTAAAATGTCTTACATAAACTATATGAAATTAAACTATATTGTTTTCTATTTCATGGAAACCTTGTAGAGAGGGAACAATTAGCGCTAAGCATCATACAACTATATATTCCTATAACCAATTAAATTTGAATTTACTGTTTTATGTACTTTTAGCTCACTATAGCTCCTTTGCAAAGCTTTTCCTGTAAAGGGACCTTGAAGTGAATATTACTGTAACTGAGAACAAGCTTCATGTGTCTAAACACTTGCAGAAATAAAAGTAATAGTCAGTTAAATTGTGCTAAAAAAAGTAGTCTTTAGATAGTGAATGTATTTAAATGAGGTTCTGTTATTGCTGTTCCTAGTCAAGAAGGGATTGAAGCATTTGATATATGAGGAGAGGCTGGGAGAGCTGGAACTGTTTAGCCTGGAGAAGAGAAGGCTCGAGGGATCTTATCAGTGTGTATAAATACCTGACAGGAGGGAGTAAAGACGACTGAGACAGGCTCTGCTTGGTGGAGCCCAGTGACAGGACAAGAGGCCATGGGCACAAACTGAAACACAGGAGGTTCCCTCTGAACATCAGGGAACACTTCTGTACTGTGAGGGTGATCGAACACCAGAACAGGTTGCCCACAGAGATTGCAGAGTTTCCATCCTTGGAGATATTAAAAAATCCAACTAGATGCAGCCCTGAGCAACCTGCTGTAGTAAACCCTGCTCTGAGCAGGGGGGTTGGACTAGAGACCCTCTTGAGGTCCCTTTCTATGACTCCATGATTTTATGAAAATTTCTACCTTGTAACTTCTGCTATCAGCTAACACTCCTCACCAAAATTTGAGTAATCATTCTCTGACTATATTTCCAACACTGTTAAGTAACTTCCATGTTCAGGCAACACAGCATACTGAGATTTTATTTGTGCTAAGAGCCACCACACTTACAATAAAGGCCAGAAAATCCAGAGAAAGATGCTTCATTCCCTAGAAAGTTTACATCTATATAGATACTGAGATGAGAATATTACCTTCAAAAATAACTCATACTCAAAGATAACTGTTCACCTAACCATTTGAAAAAGTTCTAAGAAATTCCCATCTTTCAGACTATGGAACAACAAAATTTACTAAAACTTATTTTGAAAGAATAAGTGCAGAAATCCTGTCCCAGTGCCTGAAGTCTTCAACATGTGGCATTATCTGGAAGAATGAAGGGATAGGAGAAGGAAGGAAAAAGAAAATGAAAAAGAAAAAACAGAGAGAGAAGCCTCCAATCCTTCCCCTGCCTGTGTTCAAACACTTGCATTATCATGACTGACACCAGCTTTTAACATAAGCTTCACAAAAGACTCAATAATAATGTTGATCACAAAAAAAAGCATTTTTCCCCAAATGTGGTATTTCAGCTCATCACATTAGAAAAGTTTCATTATAGGATTTGTATATAAAAACATCTGACTTCAAACAAAGCAAGTAAGACAGTTCCATAATTTATTTAATTCTTATTTTAAAATTACTTCTTATCTTTCTAGAAGTCACTGAATTACAGAACATCCACTAACATCTATTACTAATTTCTCCTAACATTTTCTGGTTTGAGGACACAACAGTCTAAATACAGTAGTATTTTTCAGCAATGTAAGTAATAAGATATTAGAGGCTCTTAAAAAATCTTTTTTGTTTAAGGAAGGAAAGGTAATTTGAAAAACATTTAGCTGCACTTACTTTAGAAAATCCATAGCTGCCTCATCAATACTTATCACACGAAGGGTGAGAACTGGGTTCTGCTTAAAACTTTCTGGAAGGTTATGATCAAAACTTCGGAAAGTTAGGTTAGCTCCCTGTTGGTAAAGCACATCATGATTTACAAATAGGTGCTGAATCCATGAGAGCAAATTTCTCTCGGACTAGAAGAAACCCTCCACAGTTATTTTCAATAACACAAAAGCAAACCTGAGATAAACAGACAACTAAAAAGTAGCCTTCCCAAAGTTCAAATCATTCCTGCAGTGTTTAAAAAGTTATTCTTTAAAATTTCTAGATTTCACTAATAAATATTGAATAAGAAAATGTTATTAGTAGCATACAGTTCTATTACCCAGTATAGTCTCTTCTGAGACTTCCCTCCAAGTTGGGGACAGAGGACACACCTCACATATTCCGCAAAATTAAAGATGCTTTTTGGTTCAGGAGAAGATGGAAGGGCAGAGAAAGAAAAGCAGCAAACTAAAAGCAAAGAATGCTGAGAAGAATCAAAAAAAAGCAGTAGCTCTAACTGTAATATCCATGAAGGCTCCAGTTACAAAGCCTCCAAAACTCATAAATTAGGAAGGAGACAAAGACACTGTTATTCTGCCAGTGTCTTAACCTTTTGGACTTTGTGAGAGATTTTTATATCTTAATGTCAGCCCAGAAACCTAGTTGCAGATATGTAGATTCAGAGATACGCCGTCATTCCAAAGAGCTATTGAACTCGGTAGCAGTACGTTTTCTGGATGGCTTTAAGATGCATCTTTATTCAGAACACATTTCCATCTGCAGGTTGCAAAGATACACATGACAATAAAAATAAAATAGAAACAATTAAAAAAGAAATCTCTAAAAAATAGCTTCAACCTCCATGCCGTAAAGAAAGTAATATATTTCATCTTGGAAACTCTTATCATAGCCACATATAAACAGTCAGGATTAGGCAGGTGACCAGCAAAACACTCTAAAAACTAATCTTGGCTTCTTTTACTTTCAATACTTCATTCAAACACAGTTTTTGCTCTAAATTTAAGATTTGCAGAAGGATGTTAAGAATTCAGTGAAAACACTGTACTTGAAAAATTGCTCAAGTATTTATAAACCAGAAACGCTTAACCCAGTACAGAAGTACAGAAATACAGTAGATGCAACATGATTTGTAGTCATTCATCAGATTAGCTGGTAGATGAAGTTTACCACTGTTTCAAAAGCTTTCTCTAAACAGCTGGTGGTAAACATTTTCAAACTTTAGGTTAAAACCAATTAACTTGCAATTTCCTCATGTTTAAAAAAATCTTTAATCATTGCCTCGTGTCAAAAAATGCCAGCAGACCTTGCAAAGATTATTAATTTTTAACAAGCACTTTGGTCTACATCTTCAGGACTCTCCTTCCCGAGTTGTTCATTTTGCCTACAAAAAGGCCTACACTCTCTGCAGTCTTTTGCCCTCTAGTGGGAAAATTGCAAACTGCAGCTTAATCTGAAGCCAAAAACTGAATCTATAAAACGTGGGACAGCAAAATAATCCAGACTCCTGAAAAACTTTAATTCGAAAATGTTACAGAAGGGAAAGAGCTTTGGTCTTCCCTAAAAGCGAGATCACAATTTTCAACTCGAATATCTAAATATTACTTCCAAATCACCAACAAAAGTGACTTATATTCAACAGAAGAATACTTACAATATAGAAGTCACTGAGATCATAAGCTTTTCCCTTCTTTTGTCCACGCTGGTGTTGATAAACTCCCTTCTGAATGAAAGGCAAGGCATTTGTTCTGCGAAATAATTCAAAACAATTACATTTATTTAAGTTTCTTAGATACAGTGGAAGATGTTTCTAAAACCTTTTTTCAGAAGTAGTTTATCCTACCTATTTTTTCCAAACTGTCGAAATTCGTACACAGTAAGGGATCTGTCACATGCGAAAAAAAATCCAATCAACTCTCTACAAGCATCATGACCATTTCTAGAAGGAAAATTGAAAAGCACCTTTATGTTTTTGCATCTATATAAACCCAATTCAACCCAAAGATAAGTAACATCGCTGTATTTGGAATATGCATTTTATTTCCAGTGTTGCATCTTGTACAATCTTTTTCTTTGAAAGAGGTATCTGACTATTCTCTCTACACCACTATGGAATTAAAACTTCCAGATTTGGATGCATACTTTTATGCAATATTCCATTCTCCATAGTGTTAAAAACACCTTTCAAGGCTTCATGTTTTAGTATACCAATGTAATTTTCACTCACTAACTAAAGGATGACTTACACCAGGACTACTACATTCATTATGGTATATGAAGCTATGTGGTTGAATCCTCAGCTATGCCTAACAAGTATAGCTCATTGCTTCAGAAAAGCATCACTTTCAGAGCTGGAGAATGATTATGTCACTGCTACTCAATTCAGAACAGTTTCAAAAATGCCCTAAACCTGCAAGTTTTATACTTAATACATAAGGAGCTACAAACAAGACACAAAGCTATCCTTTCCATCCACAGTGGTTGCCACATACTAAGACAAGGCTAAAACAATTTTTAATTAACTGAGGTACAATAGCTAAGAGCACTATTTTACACATCCCTTGTGCTAACTGTCCTGCACAGAGCTATCAGTATGATGGTAACGTAACATTACTTATGCATCTTAACGCTGTACAATGGGACAGCAAAGCCACTATGCATCAGCCATGTCAAGATTTATAATATACATGTATGCATATATATACCCACACTGCACATACTGTTTTCTAAACACAGGGAACAGAAAAGTTCAGTGCAATTAATTATTTCAATAGGGTAAAGAGCATCATTGCTAAATTCATAGAATTGAAAAGCTTCACAAAATTTGTGATTACCTCGATATAATCCTACTATCAAAACGTAGCTTGTTAGCGAGCATGTTTTCAGTTAATCCTGATTTGGTCCTTATTCTGTGAAAATAATGCAGTATGGTAATGATACCTATATGCTCACAAAGAAACGTTACATAAAAATCAACTGTTTCAAAACAGCAAAAAATGTGAAATACAGTATCCTTGGCAACTGGCTGAGGAGATGATCCCTCGTAGTTGAATTAGAAAGCAAGAGTTGTAATGTGGAAGATGTTCTGTAATTGTATAGTATGAGAGTACATTCACAGATATGAAGGGTATATTTTGTTTACATACACTTATATCAAGAATTAAACCTCTACCATTCACCATACATCCACCAATCAATGTGTTTTCTTGCAAAAATACCCACGTTGGAGCTTCTTTGCCCACCTAGATATTTTATATTGGCTATATTACTAGTTCCAGAAATGGAGATTTGTCCATGTGACAGGTGTTAGAGATTGAGACTGTTTTTGTTGACTTTTTTTTTTCCCCCAAGAATACAAAGATGACATTTATTGAGAAAGACTTTAAAGACCCTGCAACAAAGCAGTGATATTTGCCTGCATATTGAGAAAGGCTAACAGAACAAAACTCAGACCTGCAAATTCATTTAATTTTACGGATCACAATGTTTTCTCAGTTTTTCTTAAGGCCTTGGAGTTACTATTCCAATGCTCACAGGCCAGGAATGACACTTAAATGCCAAAATGGTTAATTATTGCAGCAGAAATCAAAACAAGAAAAGTATGATTATATTGTGAAGATCTACATCAGCATTTACGGATGTGTATTTATGCAATTTTATGCACCTCAGAATAGGTATCTCTAAAAGGATGTGACAAGATTGCAAGCATTCAACAGCTCAGAAAAGGCTGGCAAAACCCTGTGATGAACAGTATCAATCTAAATTTAAGAATGTTCTCCCAGGTTTTATAAATTCTATGAATCAATCATTATACACAGAGAATCCACATAAAAAGGTCCCTCTAGGCAATTATAAGCATGGAGAGGCTACAAAAAAGGCCTCACATGAAGGTGGTGGATCCAAGCCAGAAATAAAACATCTGGAAAGGCAGACTTCACAGAGCCCAAAATAATAAAAAAAACCCAGCAGAAAATGTATTCCTAAAAAAAATGACAACTAGAGAAAACTTACTTTGTTTCGTGCAGTGTTCTTTTTCTAAAACGCAGTGGTGCTGTCCCAACTCCCAGAAGTCCATGAGCTTCCTTGCAAACATCAGCAGGTGTGGATTGTTCTGGGTCACTTATAACAGCTCTGACGAGAAAGAGCAGGGAGAAGCCCCTTTGACTATTAGGAAATTTGAATTTCAGATCTTACATGATCTTACTCAGGAAAGAAAACACCCAAGAGTAAATGGCAATAAAATCTTGGGAATTATCCATTAAGCTTGCATAAATTTGTGGGTTTATTTTTTTTGTTTTTAAAAATTCTGAAATCAATTACTTAAAATCAAATATATGCAATAATATTCTGGCAGTGCACTACTATGTAGTAGCTTTACATGTACATATGTATTATTTAAAGTATATTTTATGTATGTATATATAAAATTTGATCTACTACAGAAACACAGAACAGTAGGGGTTGGAAAGGACCTTTGGAGATCATCTAGTCCAATTCCCCCTGCCAAAACAGGTTTACCTAGAGCAAGTTGGACAGGAACGCATCCAGGTAGGTTTTGAATGTCTCCAGAGTCAGAGACTCCACAACCTCTCTAGGCAGCCTGTTCCAGTGCTCTGTCACCCTCAAAGCAAAAATCTTTTTCCTCATCTTGAGACAGAATTTCCTATGTTCCAGTTTCTGCCCATTGCCCCTTCTCCTGTCGGTGGGCACCACTGAAAAGAATCTGGCCCCATACTCTTGACACCCACCCTTTAGATACTTATAAGCATTGATAAGATGCCATCTCAGTGTTCTCCTCTCCAGGCTAAACAGACCCAGGTCTCTCAGTCTTTCCTCATAGCAGTGATACTCCATTCCCTTGATCATCCTTTTAGCCCTCCACTGGACTCTCTCCAGTAGTCCTCTGTCTTTCTTGAACTGGGGAGCCCAGAACTGGACACAGAACTCCAGATGTGGCCTCCCCAGGGCAGAGTAGAGGGGGAAGATAACCTCCCTCAACTTGCTGGCCACGTTCTTTTTAACGCATCCCAGATCTAAATTCTCCTGTACGGAAAACTGACATTTTACATTAAAAATTCACCTACCTAGATAATTGATCCACCATCACTTGTTCCACTACAGCCTGTTTTCTCCTCTCTGCAGCAACATCCTCCTGCAATGAAAAACTGACTGAGAGAAAATGAAATATATAACACCAGACACTTCAAATAATAAATCACCCTTTAAGATAGCATTCAGAGGTCACAATCTTACCAATGTCACAATAAATCTTTTTTTTCCCCATCTTTTTGAATAGAGTTCTATTTGCATAACAAATAGACAAATAATATTCTCTGCTACACAAATTGTCTATGCATATTAGCTGTCAATAAATATGAGAATTCTAGCGTTTCTGTTGACAGGCAGCATCCTTATCTCTGTATTCTTTCCAATAAATTCTGTAAGTACGATAGAGCCTGAGGAAACCCACACTCTTCCAGGTTTCATGGCTGACACAGATTCCAACTCAGAGAATGAAACTTCACCTCCAGCAACATTTAGTCAAAAAATTCTTTTAAGACGTAGTCTCAAGGCACAATTTTTACTTGCTGCATGCCACAATAATTTTGTGCTGAGACAGGCCAATCTGAAAAACCTTTCAGGAAAGATCATCCTAAGGGGGAAGGGGATTTAACATGATCTTATTATTATTTTTATTAGAGTAACACTGAACCATAACCTTGTGCCATTCACTGTAAAGCGCTCAGGCGTTGATCGTTTGCTTCACAGAAAGAGAAACCAAGCACAAGAAGATACCCCAGGACAGCATGGAGGCCACTGGCAACAACCAGGTCCCAGCATCTCTTTTTGTTTCATCTTCCAGATGTCTGAACTTTTTCACTGCACTTAAATTTGCCTTTTTTCCCCAAAAAATAATTTTTATATATGAGAAAACAGAGATTATTATTACTGAGAGGGTTTATGCAATCTTTTTGACAACTCTGTAGGTACTGTGAAACTGAAGAATTAAGATATTTTTCTGATTGGTTATTTTTTCCACACAATTCTTGTGTGCAAACCGAATTCTAGATAGATCAAGCCTTCCCATGACTGAAGAAGAAACGAAAATTGGTTCCCAGACATGAGGTAACTGTAAGGGATAATCCCTAATTCCACAGAGATGTTATGGGTATAATTCACAACCTTCAAGTAAATACCGATTGGCATTAGCCAAAAAAAAAACCAGCCCCCCCCAAAAAAACCAAGCCCAAACCCCCAAAAACCCACCAACCAAAAAACCCAAATAAATAATGTAACATCAGACCAGCTGGTGTTTATTCTGAACTCATTTTAACTCTTAAAAGATTTCTGAATTATAGGAGATAGGGGGCTTTTTAGTTTGCTTTCGTATTTCATTATTGTACGTATCAAAACTAAACGTGTTTTATTCTGAGTTACTGAATATTTTCCCATTAACTGTCGCAACAGATATATTAAAAAGCATTATGTAAATGAGGACACAGTGATAATACAGAGCAGTGTTTGTTGAAACACAACACATTCCATGCACTCTGGCTTACAGAGCCAAATGAACTGGCATGCTGAAGAAAGAAACCTTACACCTTGAATTTCAATTGAATACTAGGTCACTAAATGTACTCTTCCATGAAACACCTTCCATTCACCTCTTAGACATAAGCTCTACTATGAATTTACAAAACTGCAGAGGCAAACATTGAATTTGCAGGAGCTCTCACTGTTTAAAAAGTAGTAACTCTTGTTCAAAAAATACGATTGTTCAGAGAAAACCAACCTTCTTCCAAAAAACCCTGATTTTATTACATATAGCATCTATTGCCAATCACATGTGTACTATCATCTGTATTGAATAAGGGAACTTTCATCCCAAGCTACATAAAAATTAAGAGAAATTCTACTGTAGAGTTCTTGGTAATGATTACAGTAAAAGGAAATTTTAATGTTGTGTATTCTTAAGCAAGTTTTTAAATCACCTTAAAATCAAATGCCTACAATTGAGGCAATGTATACCCAATGGCATTAATATGTATGCAGTTACTACTTCCATTTTTTTCCATTATTCCTACCACTAGGAGAGTGAAAGAACCTAAGAGATACTCCTAGAAAGAGACAGCCAGACTATGCAACAGCTTCTACAGTGACACCTTGCTCAGATGCCTGCTGGCTTCCTTTTAAAGCACACCAGCTGCAGTGTACCTCTTATTTTGTGGTCCTGCACTGCTCCCTTTCTCAGTGTTTTCAGCTTATTTGTTTTAGCATTAAGTAGTTACTCTAATGATACTTCAAAACTTTTTTCCATTATTTTCATCCTGTAGTATAGATTTTAAAATTTATTCTAAAAATAACAAACAGGAAGTTCTTCATAAAAGTACTTTCTGAAAAGATATTCTTATCATGAAAATGAGTAGTGACCTCAGTAGTGCAACATCCACATTCACTTTGATGAGACTAGAAATCAAATACATGATTGCAATGATGCAAAATTCAGTGCACAGTGATGAACAAACAAGAGAAATTAAAATTATTTACTTTTACAATCTCATAAAATTTCTCGTGGCTTAGTATTCCGTGAGAAAGTTAGAATGCTAACTCTGTTCAACAATACCTTCAAAAACCAGTTCTGAAAGCCATCACTCTGCATATGCAAATACTGAATCATGCAATATCAAATCTCAAGGTTCTTCATCATTGTAAATAATTCTAAATTCAAAGCTTAACCTGAGATGGGCAAGACTCCTATTATTCAGTCCTAAAAAGAGTAAAAATCATGTCTATGTAAGAAATCAAAGAAACATATTGGGTACTTCCATATAAGAAAAGTCTTAATTCCCCTCTATGTATGCTAGATGCTCTATTTGTTGCCAGTTTTCAGGGCTCCCTCCTTCCCAAGATCAATAGGGACAAGAGGAATCTGGAAAGGATTTAACAGAGGATCAGAGTCAAAGCAACTGAAAGGAGAGGATAAGGGAGCTTGGGTTTGTTTAGTTTGCAGAAGCAGCAGCTATGAGGAATTCTGAAAACACCCTAAAACCAAAGAGAAGTTACAAAGAAGACAGAACCAAGCTTTTTTGGACAGTGGCCAACAGCATAACAGGAGGTCAAGGTTACAAACCGAGCCTTGGGAGGCTTGGTATGGATAATAGGAAGAGCTTCTTCACAAGAAGAGTAATGTATCACAGGAAGATGTTGCCTAGAGATGCTGTAGAAACTCCATCCTTGGAGCTAGAAGACTCAGTTGAAGTCGTGGCTGACCGGGTCTAATACCCGCAGTAGAGCCCACACAGCTTACATAGCTAGTTCTTATCACATACTCCATTTCAGCAGTTAATGAGGGAAAACAGCCTATTTACTCTAGAAACAAGTCAGAATAAGAGCTGATGGAATCATGGAATCCATTGATCATGGAATACAGGCTCAGGTACAAGCTACAGACCAGAGGATATGTTAACACTATACTCAGGTTCACACAAGTCATTCAGTTAATCTTAGTTGTATGTATATATTTGTATTTATTATTCATCATTTGCTTTCCCATTTATACACATTACTGCATAAAATACAAGCATTGCAGATAGTATTAAAAAAATGCTTACTGGATTGCTCAGTTCAGCTCTCCTTGAAACAAATGTTTAAACTCCCGTGATTTCAATGGGTACAATTACATACTAGGACCAAATCATCAAAGGCTTAACTTCTGTTGAACATCTGGGAAGTCATTCTACGAGTCTAGACAGCTAACAGCGTAACATTACCCAAAATACTTACAGCTTCTGATTTCCTTATACTGTGCTGCATACTATAGGGCTTGCTTGTATAGCATTGCTGCAGGAGAGCTTTCTCATCAAGAGCTGTAAGATCATCATTATGTCCATCTTCAAGTCGTGTACCCTATACAAAAATACATTATTTTCATAAATCAAATTTAATTAATTGTAAGAAAAACAAACAAACAAAAAACACCCACACAACACATTTTCCTCAACAATTTGCAATCAGCAACTCAGAGAAGGCAGACTGCTAGTACCTCTGTGAAGAAGACAAGAGGTCATCCTTTCTCTCTTATGCTCCAGAATAGCCAAGAGAAAGAAGTGGATTTGCCATTATGCATATAGCTCCAAGTTCACCATTGCAGAGATGCTGATTTTGACCAGTTAAATACAGTCTAGACAGGGCAATCCCAAAGAATACTGCTGAACTGGCTCTAACACATTTGTAAATAAGTCCAAGGTTATCGCATCTCCTATGTGGAGGATATGAAAAAAACCTGACAAAGACAACTGTGTTTACAGAAGTCAGGAAGGAGGTAACATAGGACAGAAATCAAAAGAGTAGGTTTTGTTAGCTATGCTCCTCTAGGAGCAGCTTCTTTTCAGAGAAGAAAAGTTATTACAAGTTCCACTAATCAGATAAAATAATAAGTACCTTGAAATCTAAAGAGGTTTTGATTTATTAATTTAATCAGGTAGTGATAATATCTAACACAGAAAATTGTTCTGCTAGACATTATATTAATATCTGTCACTAGAACTGACACACACGTGGCTTCTAGTGCTTAGCAAGTATCTTTCTGGAACCCAAAAATCACCAGAAAAGCCAGTCCTGCTTTTTCTCTCCCAGTATACACTTGCCACCTATTTCTTCAGTTTCAGACTAACTTGGCTGCTCCTGTAAATACCCTTTTGACGGGCTTGCAGTACAGTATATAAAGGAGTCACTTCTTGGAAAACAGATGGTATCAGACTGGTACGTAAGAGTGGAATCATTAAAAAAAAAAAAGAAAAAAAAAAAACTACAACAAATCCCCAGAACTGACAATTTTAACTGCCACTAAACTTAACAAAATAACAGAACTCTCTTTTTCACTCAACTCTTTTACTCACAGAATGTTTACTTACAGGTACTTGCAGGTTCTCCAGGTTTTATCTGAACACTAAAAGCATGACTATAAGAGGAGAAAGCCCCTTTAAAACTGCCAACAATATGTTAAAACAATAACAACATTATGTGAAACATAATCTCTGTCTTATGTAAGACCTTCCCTTTCCATTCTACTGAACATTAAGGAAGTAAAGTCAGTAAACTCATTGTTATTCACCACAAACCTTTTCTCTGCAAAGCAATGTGCACAGTATGTTCCCTCAACATCTGCATACTTAACTTTTCATTAAGATTCTTAAATGGTCATCTACCCCCAGCACAGTCTAGTATTGGACCCCCCCTCGCAGCTGTTGCTTACTTTGTTTCCTGTTTCCTTATGCCCAAATGATGTATCTTGCTCTGTGCAACCACCCTTCTCCACTATCTCTTCCAGAACAAAGGGAAAGCTGGGGTTTTTTTCACCCCTTTGTTTTCCAGTTTCTCTCCACTGATCTTCCCCTGTTTGCATCTTAGTTTTAATTTAAAAACACAAAAGAAACCTGGCAGAATTAATATAGCTTGCAGTCCAACTGTACTGGATCTTAAACAACGTCAAAACAAAAAGTACGGATAACATCTTTCATTATTTTAACCCCATATTCCCTTCTATTTTCAGTGTTAATAGTTCTCTCAGGTACAGATTACCTCTTTCACTTCTCCTTTTTTAAGTCCTATAAACAGTCCTAATTGAATAGCATAATAATTACTATACTTCTATACTTAAAAAATAAAAAAGCTTGAATGCATTTCCTTATTTGGAATTAACATTTTACCAAGAACTGGCCACTGTCTCTCATCTTCTTAGGCTGCAAACTCTTCCCTATCAATCATGCTAATCTTCCTGCTCAGGACAGAGATGCACTATGAAGGCAAATACGACATTTCTTACCAGAGAATACAAGCATACTTAGATCTCAGAGCACGTCAGTTTCTCGCTCTGGAGCAAGTGAAACAAGCTTCCTATATTTCCTACTCAACATTAGATGCTGAAATTACACGTTTTTATTTCTTTATGATAAAAACATGGAAGAAATTAATTACACACACATGCAAACCTCTCCAAACACTGTAATGAAATACCAGCACGCATTTGCTATTTAAAAATGCAATTGCTTCTTTGCCAGCTACCTTTATTGAAGTTTCTGGACACTGGAGGTGGTCTTTTTTCTTTTCTGCAATTCTCTGAGAATACTGCTTATATTCTTCCTTCGTATTTGCTTCATACTGACGATACTTCAGTTTATATCTGTCTGGTGGGGATGGTAGATTTTCTGGTATTGTCTTCTGCTCCAAAACAGAATGCTAAAGCAAAGAATAATCAATATAACAGCCTCTGGTTGATCTATTGAATGAGAACAGCATTACTATAATTCCCATCCAGTATAACTTCTGAAACTCCTTGAAATTATGCTTCACATTAAGAAAAAATGCAAATATGATTGCATATTCAGGCTTACTTTTCATTGAGTTCTTCATATTCTGCCTTTTTTAAATCTAAAAAGTACACAGCCAAATGGTTTACATCACTTTTAGAGAGAAGCCAAAATTCAGTGATTCTATCCTGCCAGATAATGTTACAATCACTAAAATGAGAATTCTGACATTTGATTTTGGATGGCTGAAAATGGGCTGAAGGTTTTTTTCAATCAGAAGTTCTAATATTCTTGGATGGCAGGTAAGTATTAGTACTGGGACTTCCTTCCCTAGAACAGTATCAGCTGAAAAGGCTGTGAAGCCAGCTAAGTACCTTCCTAACTTTATGTCCATTTCAGTGTTCCACACAATGGAGGCTGGATCAGTAGAAACAGCAGCAATGACAGAAGGCCAAGACTCCATTCTTCTTTCTCTCCCTGAATAACCAACGCCTTCAATGTTTAAGTGACGTTCCTTCAACACTAACAAAACTAAGACAGCCTTATCTAGCATCTCAACTTGACACATCTCATCTGGCAACACCAGTGTCATAGCCCTGTTCTAGAAAACCATTTCTCAAAAACCCAAAAGATTTATGCTCTTGAAAGGGCAGCTTTCTCTTTCAAAAGAGGAACCACATACCTTCACTGGTTAATTCCTGAACAATAAGACTGTATTTAAGTTATTTTTCCAAAAGTGCCCTATTTTGGGAACATTTACTTACACAGTCTGTTATTGAAGAAGCTGGAATATATCTTGCTAAAGGAATGCTCAGTCAGGGCCCCAGAAGCAAGCAATGCAGAAACAAAGGCCGCTCAGAGGAATACATTAAAATATTTTAGAACTGCTTGAAAATCTTCTCCACCA
>VYXH01002896.1:581718-618326 GCA_013397275.1 Burhinus bistriatus | reverse complement strand
CGCCCCCGCCCGCGTCCCCCCCCCCGCCTGAGGGCCGAGAGCGGCCCCCCCCCGCCCCGCCCCTGCCCGCCGGCGGCCGCAGCCCCTCCTCTGCCTCCGCCCGCCTCAGGGCTGTGGCGGGTACAGCAGCGCGGAGGGGCCAATCTGAGCCAGGCTTCGCACGGCAGTTTCGCAAGATCCCACCTCAGCTGAGCGGGGGTGGGGAAGGCGAATTCCTGGTTCCTCCTGAGGGAATACCCTGCTCGGGGTACGGCTCCGTGCCTGAACGTCTCACCCCTGCGCTCCCCTGCCAGTCCGCCAGCCGTGGCCCAGCGGCCGGCGCTCTGCGGCCCCCGCAGCCGCCTGCTCGGTAGGAAAGCTGGGCAGTCGGGCGCTGCACAGATGGGCGTCCTCAACAAACCCCGGCGGCTGAAATCGGAGACTTCAAAACAGCAGCAAAAGGGCTCGGGGTGATTGTTTGTAGCCCCGGGCCAGAAATACAGCAATCACCCCAACGTCGCTCAAAAGCCTGATGGACAAAGGCTTCAAGTAGCAGCAGCATGCAAAGACTAGCCAAGGGGAAAGCCACGGCAGTGACGCTGCCCAAGGCAGTGAAATCCTGCGGGTGGGAAGGCCACCAGCAGTAGTGGCAGCGCCGGGAAGGCGGCAATACTTGCCTGCATCCACACCGGCTCTCGCAGCCGAGCGAGCTGCGGGCAGCCAACGCCACGGCAGCGTGGCACGCTTAGTTCCCGCTCATTCGTTCTCTCTGCAATCGAAGGCTTTGAAATTAGTTTCAGTTCACTTTAATTAGCCTTACTGGTCATCTCAGACGATAGCCTCTATGCAATTACATTTTTTTTAAACAGTTCTAGTTGTCTGGAATGACCAGACCTACACCAGTTGTTTAAAAATTGTGTCCAAGTACCAGTTCTGATTCATCCATTCTGTCTTAGGGAAAAATCTGTCATCCCTTGAGAAACCCCAGCTTTTTGGTCAAGCAGTTCTCCAAAGTTAGGCAAAATCTCACTTACTGCAAAACTACCAATACACTGATGCTAGGGATGTACTTCTGGATGCTGCTACTTCCGAGCCTCTGCAATCCATTTTTAGAACCATAGACGTACCATGTTTTTACACAAGAATGAACAATTCATTCCCTTTCAGTGGGCGACACAGTAATAGTTTTGGTCCCTTTAGCTACAGTACATTTCCTCCATAAAAACAAATCCATGTGTTATTTTCCTGTAAGAATAAAGATGGCAAAATAGTTCAGGCATTATAACTGGCCTACTTAAAAGCTATGCAATGATAAAACAAAATTTAACAGCATTCTACTGTCAGACCTATCTCTAATGTAATTCCTGTCATTAAAGGGTGGCAGTTCCATAAGCACGTGCATTAAGTGAACAAAAAATTAGCAGAAAATAAAGGTACGGACAAAAATGATTCTGGCAAAGGAAAAAATGCTCAACACGGACTTTGAAAAGTCACTGTCAAGTTGACATAATGTATAGAAAAAAAAAACCCCAAGCCCCGCAGTTCTTGAATGGTATGTAGCAATACCTCTGTTAATACTGTCATAAGAAGTGTATTACAATGACTCAAAAGACCACTGTGTTAAAATAAATACGAAACAGGGATATAGTACTAATGGGTATCAATCATTAGGCAGCTGCTGAGTTTAACCAGTGACAGGTGGGGAAGAAATTAAGTGATGCAGTGTAATGCATTCAGGTTTAAATTGATACACAAAACTATACATCATTCCTGAGGAAACAGCAAACTCAGATGTAATTATTTTAAAATAGTATCTGTGGCTACATTTGTCTCTCCAAATAAAGAAACTTAACTATGAATGCATCTCTAAGACTTAACCCATACTGCTTTTCATTCCCCTCCCAGAGAAAAGTTTTCCACAAAGAGCCACATTCATCAGTGCATGCTCTTTAATGAACTCAAGAAAGTCACAGTTCAAGTGGCACCATGCTTACTAGTTACAAAACATTTGTGAAACATCTATTCTTTATAGTCTTAATTACAAGAAATTCTAATATTGTAGTGAAACATCAGATATAATTATAGTGCATTATATACAGAATAGAGAAATATTTTTATAGGACAAAAATAAATAGAAAAAAAATATGTAAACATCCTGAGTGAAATTCTGCTGTCACTGAAGTCAGTTACAGAACCGTCAGAGATACAAGCACAGGCAGTACTTCACCCCTCTTTTTAAAGCATATAGCAGTGCATATAACTTCATTCAAAACAGTTTAAAGTGCATACAACATTATAAAAAAAAAATCCAAATAATAAGCTTTTTGAAAGTTTTACATATGCAGATTTCATTCATATCTATTACGTCTCCTCAATCCTGTCTCTTCCAATTCAATGGCATCTTTGTTTAGCATTTCTTGGTCTTCTACCACATCTGGCTTAATCTGATGTACTTCACATTCATATAATTCATGCTCTTCTATTTTGTAATCATTATCAACATCCTCAAGCAAATCTTCGTTATGGTCATCTTCTCTGTCATCCTTTTCTTCCTCTTGAGAATGCTCAGCAAATGACTGAATGAGATCTTCAAGTTTCTCATTACAAATGTGGCTCACATCTTATAATTCACAAAAAAAAAAAAAAAAGAAAGTTTAAATTACTAGAAAGGCTCCAAATTTCAGGGTCAGTTTAGAAGTAAAATATTTATTTTTTATTTGTTTTCTATCTTTTATTAAGACTCAACTAATGCAAAAATTACCCAAATTTCTAGTGAACCATTCTTAACATTTAAGATTTCTCTTGGACTACTATGCACCTCTTGGAAGTCTCCAGTTGAAACTAATATACAATTTGCTGTTCACTGTATTATGCAAGTATTACCCACAGCCTCAGAGGACTGCATCTGAGAATCCTCAGAGTAAAGTTAGTCCAATACTAACAGACTGCTCAGGAACTCATATTCAAGAAGCCCGTTTTAACAGAGCAGAACATGACTGTGTGGTCTATCCTAGCTCAATGTCTTTTAGCACCTATTCTTAAAAAAAAAAAAAAAAAATCATGATGCATCAAAAGTCTGAAATTAGATACACCTCAAACAGAAGAATGGTACTCCAGCAGAATAAAATTAATTCCACACACATTACCTAAGATGCAGGAGCTGAACACTAATATAGTAAGATCTGTTTATTCTTTTAGAAAATAAACTACTTAGTTATCTATCCTGCTGGAAATCAAAGTACCTTTCATCTTGTTTTCTGATTTATCCAATCCACTTTCTTTCATCAGTCGTCTAATTGATTGGAGCTGGGTCATTATTTCATCCTTCTGCTCACAAGCTAAAGCATTAACACTAGAAAAAAAAGAGAGGTGTCAACAGCTGAAAGATTACCTTGGAAGTGAGTGCTTGATAATAATGCACAAGATCAGCATTTATCCATGGAAGGAAATATTGCATAGTTAAGTCAGCAATATGTTTAGGTCAAGCTTTTCTTCAAGAACTGTCTCTTGGTAAGTGGGGAGCCCATCACGTACACCTGCTGAATAATCCAGTCACTGAATTCTAACATTGGAGCCTCGATGACCATGGTTGAGTTATGACTACAGAAAGAAACAATTACCCAAAGTAATTTTATTTTTAGTACAACAATGCCTAATAAAGAACTTTACAGTTTAGAGGCTTTTCTCATTTCTTTCGGATTTTGTTTACTCTCTCTCCTCCTCAGCATTACTAGAAATCTGTTAACGCAAATTGGTCAGTGGCTTAATTTGTGGCTTAATAGTTTCAGCACATATTAAGTTCAGAAGTACACTAAAAGAAAAATTATGAAATCATGCATGTTTTAAACTAGGCTTTATGAAGGATGTCAGTTTACATAAAATGGACTGCATGGGTATTTTTATTTCCAGCAGATGGGTAAGGCCCTAGCCTCTTAAGAAAAGAACATCTCTAAAACTACAAGGAAGTTATGTTACTTCTTCCGTTGTTACACTACAACAGAGAAGTTATATTTCCCTGAAACACACATAATCACTTAACAGGTTCATTTCAAGACACAAAAATAAGCAGCTATACCTTGATAACTAGTTTTGTCTTCTAATTATACCAAAAGGAAGAAACTCTTTCTGCTACCAGAAATATAATTCCCACAAGGGCTACTGAGCTTAAGTATTTTCTCAGTATTAGTCTTCTCGGTCAATATTAAAGTTTAACTTGTTAAGCCACAGTAACATGATCCTAAGTCTGAGCTTTTGCATTCATGTTTGGTGAACAAGAGATGGGAGGTGTCCGTGGAAAAGATCGCAAATTGCAGAAGAGGTATTACGTGCAAAAGGCTACAGAAACAGTAAGTAATTAAAGACGGTTCCTAAACACTGTTCCCTACCTATATATAAAGAACATTTTAAGATCTCTTTGTTAACATTTTGGAGAATTTCAATTTACAGGAAAAAAATACTGAGATGTCTTAGAAACACTCACCAGTTTGACAGTGGATCCAACTGAGTCAATAAAGAATTTAACATTTTCTCTGTGTGTGCTAGATGCTGCTCCAATTCTAAAAGCTGATGCTCTAACAAAACACAAAAGCAAAAAAAAAAAGGAAGGCAGAGGGAGGAGAGAGGGAACAAGGGAACAGAGGAGAGAGAACATTGTAAGAAATGTATTTACAATACCAGAAGGATATTACTTTATATTTTTCGTTGGGCAGATTCAAAACTAATGTTTTTCTCTATAAAATTCTAGAATATTAAAAGGGAGTGGTGGGGATAAGAACGGAAGCCTTACTGTGTGTGACCATAAGTCCTTCTCACCCAATAACCTGTCTCCAATAGCTCCCAAACAGAGAACACCTTGGCAGAAACTGAGCAAGAACGTGACTTTCACCTTCCCAGCCTCAAAAACTATGCAGTTCCAAGACTTCCTGAGGTGTAAGTAATGTATTTATACCTAATATACTGTCATGAATTTGCCCACTCGCACCTCACAAATATATTCAATGCTTAATGCACTACAACTGAGTAACTCCTCCCAATATACTATTAAACTTTGAAGAAAGAACGCAACATGCAAGGATGGTGAGTAGGCAGTGTAGCAAATCATTGCTGAACCTGATTACAGATCTGCTGTACAGAGACACCAAAAGAGGCTGCTAGTTGTTTAACTTAAAATGCGTCTATACAAGGGGAAAAAAAGTATGAAACCAGCTCAACTGTGGTGTGCCATAACTACTTCTTTTGGCACGTGCAGAATAGACTGAATCAGACAGTCAAGAGTAGTCTGCCTCATGAAGAAAAATATGGTGTCACTTATCCTGTCTCTTCTATAAACAGTTAATGTCTTTGACAGGTCTCTTAACTTGGCCCAGAAATTCAACAGTCTCCATAATTGCTTATCCACCCTGTTCCACTATCAATGCAGTTCAATTCTAAAGCAGATCATTATATCCTTTTAAAATACCCTGTTAATTCTAAAGATTATTATATCCTATTTAAACATCCTATTGTACTGAAGAAAACTGAACAGGTCTTAAGTGAGAAAAACATCAGACATTAAAAGGCAGAAAACCAAACTCTATTACTAGAGCTGTTTTAAAGAATATTACCAGCTGGAGTTTTCAAACAAACCTCTAACAAGGGTTTCAAATATACAGAATAACAAAACTGTTTTCTGTAGGTTCTTAACTGCACATAAGTAACTTAAAAGATGGTTCTCATTTAGCTAAACTGCATCAATGAAAATACATAGCTTGTTCCAGCAGGAAATAAGCATTTTTGGTGAACATAGGGATTCTGAATGTGTATCTTACCTGTTTCCTTTGCCTTCTCTTCTGTACTTTTTTCCTGGTGGGAGAGACTTTCTTCATGTGACTTCATCTTTAATAAATACAATCATGTTAAAAGACTTCATTACTATTTGTGTTTTTAAAAATAAAAATGCATTTAGAAATTTACTGAAATTAAATAGCAACCACAAAAATGTGCTCCATTAATGAAACTTTTTTTTCTGGCATGCCTTCTTCCTATCTTAAACTAACACTTCTGATTTTAAGCAACAACAACATGACTGACAAAAGTTGTCAACGAAAGCACTTGCTATTTCAACTCTGGTTTTCAAAAATGAACAGAAGGAACCTTTTGGGTTACTGGATCCAGTCTCCTATCATTAACTAGTAGGTAAAACTTCTTTTTTAAAGTAATAAAGAGGCTGTTACAAAAGTATTTACATTGCAATCCCACAAACGTAAGTGTAAAGAGTTGCAACACCCTAAATATTGTTTTTATGATGTTCAAATCTTATTTACAACCTAATTAAACTTATTTTTAAAACTTAACTGGTCAGCCTCTATGTTCATCTTGCTAAACTGTTGCATTTTCTCACCTAGGAGATGATACAAAACTAACTATGGAAATGAAAATGCTGTCTCCAGCCCTGTTCAGGTTCAAGGCTTTTTTTTTTCCTCTGACGGTGAGCAACGATGTTCCAGGTGCACCCTCAGCATTGCAAATGCTGTAATATCTGTTACTATAGATAATACATATCAAGACTGATATTTAAAGAAAACCAAACAATGCATCATGTGTTCTCCTTTCTTAATTTACTAATGGTAGAAAAGGTATCACATTTCAGGGATAAAAGTCTATGCTGCAGCTGCATGATCAAGTAACAAGTCCAAATAAAATGTCTAGACTACTCACTATTCCATCTAATTGCTAATCTAAGACTGCAGGAGTAGTCCACCTCCTTCCCATTCTCAATCTCATTCTGAAGAATGAGAAGTGAAATACTGATGAGGCTTAATTTACAGCCTCGGGTAACAGCACTGTTTAGGTTCTCAGATTCTTATCTGAGGTGGGGGGGGACTGGTGTAAGGTTCACACTTCTTCAAGTGTCTAAAAAAAAGACAAGTCAGAAGCCTTCATAAGGAAGAATCAGATGCACTATAATTTTAACTTTGGAGCTCACATTGAAAGTCAAACTGAGAAAGAAATGGCTTTTGGACAATCATATACCTGGGCTCAGAATTGGGGAAAAAAAAAACCCAAACCAGTTACATTTCTGTCTAATTTCAGTAATTTAATGTTTTTCTTATGGCTTACCTTAAGAAATTTGTATGCTGCAAACACTCCCACTCCAAGAGCATACAACGGCATGAGGGTGAATGCTAACTCTCTACCATTTCCTCTTGTTCTCTCACTCTTTATTTCTTTTTCCATTGCATTTCTCATCTGCTGAATACTCTGGTAAGTATTACTGTCAGAATTTCCTGGATTCAGGTGAACTTGATGAACTGTCTGAGGACTACCTTAAAAAATTAAATTGAGAGAAAGAAGACAGTTAGAAAGAAAATTAAGAGTCCATTAGCTTCACAACTGGAATTAAATTGTTTTCTTCTTGTATGATCATCTTTGTTCATCACTCTTCCAAGATGGTGTGGTCAGCCCTGCAGCCAAATAAAGTTACCGCCAAAAGATTAAAAATCACTTTGCATGATTAGAATGCAAAGTTAAATCTAGGTAGCAAAGAGTCTCAAACTAAGTTTCTATGTTTCTTTAAGATACAAGTTTTAAGCTTCTTCCTTCACAGCAACATTGGCAAACCCACAGCTAACCACAGAAAGGTAGATGTAACAAGAAGCAACTTAAATCTTGGAATTAAAGCATACTCAGAGAAACTACTGACAATGCTGAGAACAGTTACAAATTAATATTTTTTCTCTGTAACAAAGAAAGGAGTTAAGTAGAAACTAAATTGTCTAGTCCCAGAAAATAAAAAGTTTTGTTGAAATACATATGCTGTGTTGCTGCTTTTATTATTTTGACAGTAAATTCAGTGTTATGTGGATATTCCCAAAGGCTTAGAAGGGCTGTACCTCTGCAAATCAAGTATTTAGCAGGAGAAAATGACACAATAGCAAGGAGATGCAACCTTGGAAGTCTGAAGTATTTTTGCATGTAATTTCCCTGCCAGAACACGGAGCAGATGAAAGAATAGCCAGTGTCATTGCTTGACTTAGGAATTTGGTTATTTGGCAGTTAAATTTGGGGTTCATGGGACATGCACATGAGCAACAGTGCTATCAGCTAAAGAATACAGATGCTTGCAGAGACAGACAGCAGGTGATTGGGTAGTGTGAAGTTTTACACTGACGTCTCAACTGGCTGCCTAGACTTACACTTCCAAATCCCTTTGAACATTTAGTTTGTCATAATTTAATATATCAGAACTGAGTATGGGTAAAACAAGATACACGCTCTATAGAAATTCCCAAACAAAAGACCATTATGCAAATCACTCCTTGTCAATTAATATGAAACAGTGGCATTTCAAGAATTTATAGTAACATAACTCAAGTGTGCAAGAGACAGCCACAATCAGGTAGAGAAAACAATTAACATAAGTTACAACTCCCCATGAAACAACTGTTTGGCTACAGCTTCTTCCAAATACAAGAGAAGAAGGGATCTAATTCTGCTAACCTAAGCTGGTACTTTGTGATAAGAGATCTCAAACTGTTTTAGAATTGTCTAAAATGAGTTAGCCAGAAAAGTTTTTCAGACTTTCAGAGATGACCATGACTGTAGCAACATTTACTATGAGCTCTGCAGTCAAGTCCTGCCAGGCATTGCTGCAGAGTTCTTCCACATGTCATTGATCAGTTTGCAACGTGTGCATTTGGAGTAGACCTTTTATCTGTATCTTTACACATTGGAACTTGAAACAGAACGGGACAGTTACACAAAAAATTAAACGCCCTAGCTGATACAGGCAGAACTCAAGCTACCTTAATCATTTAATGCAAGTTCAGACAGACATTCTCCTTTCAACACAATCGGGTTTAGACTTACTAAAACGGCACTAACTAATCTGGAAACCACATTTCATCTCACATATAGTTTTCCCTCCTTTCAGAATATTTCCCATTGATTACTAGTTTTAAGTTTGCACTCACTCTTTTTTTCCTTACTTTCAGTTCTGTTTGGTTTTAATGTAAATAAGGAGATTTACTAAAATACTTAATAGCACGGATGAAAAAATTTCCACAGGTCATACAAATAAGAATGTGGTCAAAGGAAACAACACCCTTCTGGCACAAAGGAATCTCAACAGAGTCCAGTGTCCTGCACCAAGTTTATCCCACAGAAGAAACATCAGAGTGAGTTACTGGCCAAACAGAAGAAAAGAAGAACCCAGACAGGTAAGAAGAGATCTGCCTTAAATTCATTTTACACAGTGCTGGGCCAATACATCAGTAGAATCCAAGGCATGTGAAGTTTTTCTGTTTTTAAGGTTTGGTTCTAAAAGAATTTGATCTATAGGAAATGATAGCTACCATAAAAATTAAAAGTGATCAAGCAAAACAGGCCAGGCTAGAGCTTATGAAGCACAGTAAGTTCTAAATCAGCTGGAAAGACCATGGTAGCAGCTCAAGCCTCACTTTTTCTGCCTTTGCAATGCCTTAGAAGGCATCATCAATGAGTCACAGAGCTACCTCAATAAAGCAGGCTTTTTGTTATTTACCAAAATGAAAGTGGACCTTTGGACCTGAAGCTAAACCCTCAGCTCATGTACGCTGACATGCTTAACATATATTTACACCACTCAGGCTTTGACAAGCAGTAAGCTCTCTAGCCCATTCAGTGGTATCTTTCTAAACAAGCACTTTGGACTCTTCAATACACTACCTGACAAAACTCATATGATTCTGTGCTTATGTTTACGAACAGTAACGCTTGGCTTCCTTACAGCAATTCATGTTAGAAGTGAATTTTTTGCTCTGACACCTCACAGCTACTCATCAGAATAACTAACTGTGCCCCGGCAGACATTATTCGTTAAGCTGCCCCCATAAGATGTGCTTCCAATAGCAGGCTGTCACGGGCATTTTAAAGTAATCTTCTTAAGACAACACAGACAAAAATCAAAACACTAAAGAACCAGAAAAGCAGAACATCGAAGGGGGGAGTGTGAGGAAGGTTAAGGTGAGGAGCTCAGAGCACAGGCGCCAGCTCGGAGCTGTTTGGACAAAGCCTTCCGCAGGCCCTGTAGAACACCCAGCGCCTCCCGCCAGACCGAGCACAGCCCTCTCCGCTCCTGGGGGCTCCCTTCGAGCACCTCCCACCCCCCCAAGACAGGGGCCGGCTCCGACCAGCTCTCACACGGAACCCCAACAGCGGCGCGGCCCCGGGCGCCGCCGCGGCTCCTACCTCTGCGGTGCTGACGGGGATCGTAATGGCCGGGGCCAGCCTTGCCCCCCCGCGGAGACCGGCCGGCCCGCCCGCCGCCTCCTCCTCCTCCTCCCCCGAACATCCTGGGCATGACGACGAAGACGCAAAGCACCAGCACCACCGAGACCACCACCTGCTGCAGCGCCGACAGCACCATGGTCGCCTCCCAGGCGGCCCCGCCGCCCTCCTGCCAACGAGCCGCCGGCCAGCGCGAAGGAGAGGCGGCCGCAGCTCCCCTCCCGGCCGCACAGCGCCCCCCTGTGTGGGGGCGGGCTCCGCGGGCGGTTCCCTGAGGGAGAAGGTTCTGGAAGAGCCAGGGGCGGGGAGGCCCCTCAGGCGAGGCCCCGTCAGCCGGGCCGTGAGGCCGTGGGCGGCGGTGCTGGTCTTGTGGCCGGTGCTGGGGGCTGCAGCCCGGCAGTCACCCACTGTACCGAGCTTCATGGGTACGACCTTCATTGAGGACCGCGTGTGCGTCCACAATGACCTCCGCATCGAAGTCCAGCGGGCCGCCAGCAACATGCAGGACATGGTGGGGACAGGCCTGGGGGTGCACGGGTGGCTGCAGAGCCCTGCCGGGGGGAGATGGGACAGCGGGACAAAGGGTCTCTGGGTGGTCCCTGGGTGAGGCAACCAGGGTGGCATCACTGGTTTGTGTTCAGATAATCATTTACTACATTTATTTGATAGGAAATTGTGTAGTGAGTTGCGTGGGTTGTAGACAGGTGAGTGTAGAAACAACAGGCGTGTGGGATGAGGGTGCAGTGCCACAGGGCAGCTGAAGATGGTCACTTTTCACCCTAAGAAACTTCTCCTTCAGAAGAAACAATGGTCCAGCAGCAGGACCGATCCAGGAGAGCTAGGCTCCACATCAAAGGCAAGAGTATGAACTGCAGTACTGGGGCTGAAGGGGATTTCTGGTGGCAAGGAAGAATCTTTGCTTGTCATAACCAAGTTGCACTGGAAAATTTTTGCTGGAAAGGGTTAAACAAAACTGAAGAAGATGCAGAAAAAGTGGATGTTTGATGTTTAGCCTACTGTGTACCCCAAGAGGAAAATGCTGTGAGCAATGAGCAACTAAAGGATGAGTACCCTGAGGAAGGCTTGGAAACACGCAGGTACTCAGATTCTGCTGGCAAAGAATGCTGTTTACTTGAGTGGGTTTGAAGCCAGAACGGCAGGTAAGGTGGTATAACCGCCGAAGTGAAGAAGCTTGTCAAAGACACCACACTCGGTTTTAGTACTCAGGAATAGGAAAACTGGGAAAAATTACGAATACAGGTATGCATGTAGAAATATGGTTAGAAGAAAACTAAGGGCCTTAGGGAGAAAACAGTATCAGCACCCAGTGGAGTTATTGTAAGATCCACATAGAGACTAAGAATGAACTGAAATGTACAAACACCAATGAACCTAGGCAATAAAACCAGGATAATAAAAACATAAGACATAAAGCTAGATACTTTAATGGTAGAAGAAGCCTGCTGAAAAAGTCATGGCTGGAAGACCAGTATCAAAGATTGTTCATGTTTGGGAATCAGAAGTTTTGTTAATGGTGGCAGACTGCAAAGAAATAAGAGGTAGGAGAGTAAGTTACTCACCAGACATTGGCATGTTTACCTCATGAAGTCGTCTCTGTAAAATGCTCCAATGTGTATTTAAAGCTTTATCATAGGAGGAGTAAGTATTTGTTTCCGGAGGCTCTCTTAAAAATACTTAAAATATTTATACACCTAAATGTACAGTAGCTGTGCATTTCTAATTTGAATTCATTTTTGTGTACTAAATAGAAATCCTTAATGACCCGTTCAACAAAAATACAAAAGTTTAGTTTAATTAATGTGACAGTAATTTCTTATCTGAAGATAGAAGTGCATTTCAAACATCTTGTCAGTTGCTAGCAAGTGCTTTTACAAAGTTAATTTTCAACACTGAACGGGGAAAAACTCATCTAATGAAATTAGTTCATATTTCTGTGCTGCAAGAGCAGAAGTCAATGAAAATAAAACACAGGTACTTGCCTAAATAAGGGAAAGTATTTCTTTGTGAAACTCTGGCATATGATATCTATCTGTACTTTATTGCCTAACTGGTTTTATCTGATTGTTTGAGATCTGGTTGTAACTTTACATTGCATAACTATTTCACCTTTCATATTTTGCAGACTTGGGATGCAGCTTTGGCAAGGACTGCAAGGGCATGGGCAAATAAATGCATTTTTGAACATAACGTATACTTAAGTTAGAAGCATCAGTGCTATCCTAATTTCACATCTGTTGGAGAGAATATTTGGGTTGGAAGTCATCAAGCATTCTATGTTGCCGATGCCACGAAATCATAGTATGATGAGGTCAGGCTGTATACTTTCGCAGCGCAGAAACGTACCGAGGTTTGCAGTCATTATATTCAGGTAAGAGCTGTCTTCAGTAAAACGTCCTATATAGTGCATATATGAATCAGTAGGGGCTGTAAATAATACAGAGTTGTATATATGGTTTGTAGTGACTGGCAGCTTACTGTCTTTTGTAATCTCAAGCAATGGCTGTGCTACAGGTTAGCCCTGCACTGGCTCACCTCTTTGTTTTGTGTAATACTCCATTCTTCTTGTCCACAGTATTGGCCTTACTGAAAGCCTCACTCCTTGTTTCATTGTATCGGTACAAGTTCGCTAGCTGCAAAGCCGCACAGTTCTAAAATCTGTAACTTTGGAGATGCAGTCTGAAAAAATCACACTAATTGCAGAATGTCTGTGGGTACTCCTTAGAAGAAATGTTAACAGAATGGGAAAATCCAGCCAAAATAAATCGTATTCTTTACAAATCTTGCAAAAAAAGGGGAAAAAAAAGAGTATCGAGCAAAAGAGGCAATTTATGATATATTTCTGATTTCTTAGTGGTAATTCTGACAAACAATTCTGCTGGGAAAGTAAAGCTTTTTTTTTGAACACAATATTTCGAACGAATTTATTCATTCCCATGTCTAAAAAATAAGCTTTGTGGTAGAATTAGTTTCATCTATGAGCAAACACGTAATATTTCACTGATCTAAACCAGACAATAATTTTAATGTCAAGTAGATGTTATCTAGTAAAAGTGACTCTTTAATTTCTTATCTCAGTATTCAAAGATGCTTAGACTGCTCTCTGTGCAAACTACAGATGAAAATACTGTGGAGTACACTTACAGTGAAACTATTACCAGACACAGCAGTAGCTGCAAGGTTCTTTTTGAGTAGACTTTGGATTGTGAAATGAAATTACTTACAGTTACCAAAATCATTTACAAAACATTTTCTGTTTGGGACTTTTTGCACCTCTTTTTATGTCTTTTCTCACATATTTCACCTCAAGTGTTAATTCTTGTTTCCTGCCCCTGGTTCTGCCTGTAACAAACTCAAAAGCAAGGCTGGAGGATTTAAGTTTTGCTGTTTATTGGGCAATAAATCTTTAGAAGGTTAGAACTAGACAATATCTTAGGAAAGTATTTTTCATTTTTCCCTGGCACAATAAATGATAAAAAGTTATGTAGCAAGATAGTTTCTAGCATTTTTGCATTTGCTGTTCAACCTTGTCTACGTAGAATTCTGGAGGTTTTTACACATTTCTCTTGGAGTGATGTTCACTTCTAAGATTTCTTTCACCAATTAATACTGCTTGCACCTTTCTTGTTACACATAGTTAAGTCATATCAAAATGTTCATGCGTTTCAGGCCATATTTCGGGCAGAATTACAAAGGAAACCAATCACTGGAAAAAACAAGCCGAGTACATGGGTTAAACACCAATGAACATGTGAAAGTGCATATGTCATCAAAATTGATAATCAAAGATCACGCATGATCCAGGAGCCATCATGGTCTTGAAGGCTCAGACACAAAATTGAAAATGGGTAAAATTTACAAATCATAAATGGATAGGCTGTGTAGACCTGCTAAGAGAACCACAACACAAAAATGTCAAAATGGTGGAAATCTCAAAAAAATACGTGAAGGTGTTACATAAAGGCCCCTGAAATGCTTAGTCCTTAATCCAGGATTCAGGTAACACCAAATTAAACATTAAGATTCTTTCGAAGAAAGGTTATGTCTGTTGAACATAACCACTTCTTGCAGTTAAAACTGAAGAAATGGAACTTTTGGGGATGTTAAAATTGATTTGTCGGTCTGAGGTCTGTACTTTTCTTACTGCGGAGATACTGAGAGTAATCCACTCTGTCTTTAAGTTTTCCAGAAGTGCAATGTATAATTATCCAGATATTCTAGGTATATAGTTAAACATTTTTACCTGAATTCAGTACAGTTTGGTTAGTCATATGCAGAAGGTATAGGGAGAATCTCCCAAGAAAAAAGATCCCCAAACTGCGATAGTAAACCATCTTCACTTAACTATGGCCCATAACACTCGTTAGTCTGAAAATGTGCAGTGCTAAAGCTTTCAGACTTAAATTTACAGTAGTAAGCAGCCAGACCACTTCTAGCACAGGAGAAAACCTTCTTGCAGAGCTGAGTTACGAATGTTAAAATTAGTTAAAGGAGCTATTGGGTAGTTGCCGCTAATTTCCCTTTTGTTCCATGGAATCTACTCCTGGATCATAAAGTCAGTAACTCTTACTGAAATTGTTCTGTAGAAGATTCTGGAAACTTAGAGCATAGGTCACTTCATCTTGAGGGGTGAATATTTAGAAGTTCATATTAAAAAGCTCACTTACCAGGGTTTTTTTAAATGCATAAAAAGATCAGAAATTGGAAAATGAAAATAATATGTAGGATCTCTGAAAATAACGTAAACTTTCTAGATACTAGATTAAGTTACCGTTAAGTGTAGTTTTTAATTTATTTTAAAACCTTTCTTTTTTTTTTTTTTAGGTTGTTTGGGACTACTCACATAAGATAGGCTGTGCTGTTAGTCTGCGTAAGGAAGTTGCAGGAATATGAAATGCAGCAAATTTTATTTGGAGCTATTCACCAGGGTAGGTTGCTGGTTTAAATGTTAAAAAAATACAAAAGCAATTGGAATGACAGCTGAAAGTAAATTGGGTTCTTTATTTATTGGTAGTCTTGTAAATGCAATTGGAGAAAATGATGGTTATCTAATTCAGTTATCAAGAGAGCCATGGGCATTATAACATGTACTTGCTTAGCTTTTTAATCGGTTTGCTTTACTGATAAATCTCATTCTGTGCCAGTCTTCAGCAAACAAATCCCAAACTGAGTTCGTGCTCCACTCCATTGATTTCTTTTTCATACGAAACAGAAGAAATGAGAAAGGTGCTGCAGGCAACTGCTGTCAGAGCTGGAATTACCTCTTGCAGTTTTATACATTTTTTAAATTGCACTTTAGCTTTTTACACTGTATTTCTTTCTTTTTTTCCCTTAGAAATGATACAAATAATAGCACAGGTGTTAGATCAGTTGCTTTTCCTTTCTGTGTAACTGAGTAGAAGAAAATTACATTATCATTTCTTGCCTATTTAGTAGCTGTGATTATGCCAAATGTTATTTAAGCATTAGAAAACAGTAAATGATCGATTCAAGGAAAAGGTAATTGCAACATGTGATTTTACATTTAAATTGATCTTCTGAAAAAAGACAGGCCCCATCCGGTGCTGTTCCTAAACCAGAAGAAGTTTGAAAACACAAATGCAGATAGTTCTAAAATAATGTATTTTGTCTCATAATAATGCACAGTCCATAATCAAGCACATGCATATGCAATCTGTTTGTCATTTTTAAAACGTACATAGCTTGTGAGCTTGCATGACAGCTATTTTTTCTTTTTCTTCTAGCGAACCTGGGCCACTATGGGAGAGGTCAATTAGTCTGAACTAAAAAATTCATTGAGCGCTGTCCCATCTCTCTCCCTGTATCCCAAAACTGGACTTGTACTTGAATTGTTATTTTGAAACTTGCTGGAGCATGGAACTTTGTTGTTGTTTTCTTTCTAAAATCTGAACTAAAATGTTTCCAGTTGCCAGTGCAGAATAATGACTCACTGACATCAACAGTGGTCTGTAAAGAGTTGTCACTTGGAACTTTTCTAATCTGTAATAACATAGCGGGTTGGTTTGCTGTGCTGTTCTGCACATCCTGGAGAACTGGTAACTAAGCTGAATAGCTGTCTAAGATGAGGTCTAACACGCCATTGTTCTTCTGTCCGCTGCTTGATACCAAGAACACTGATCTCTACATCACCACAGAAACAAGTGGAGTTAGAGCAGACAGACCATCTTCTAGCAGTCTTTTCCCTTCCTAAACTGTCTGGAAAAATACGTAAACCTTAACCTTGCCACCAGTCATCACCACACTCCAGATACTGGAGTAGCCTTTCCCAGCTTGACCTTCATGACTCTTTCTGGAGGTTTGGACCCTTAGCGCTTAGTTACCCTGCTAGATAACAGTTTCTTTTCAGAGTTGAGGATGACCAATTTAAGGAGCACCTTGCCAAAATGACATGTAGCAGTTTTACAGCGTAGTCCTTTCATAGACCTTTTCTGAAGGTCTGCTGCTGGGACCATCCATGTCTGAGATGCCCAGGTTATCCTTCCCCCTGTTTAAAGAGAAGCATACATTACTTCAGAACGTGCCCTGTCCTGTCATCATGCTCATACTCAAAGTTAGCTGCCACATCCTTGCTACCAAGCTCTGTTCGTCATGCTGTTCTTCTCATGTCTTCTACCTACCTTTCTCTTGGTAGGTGAATCTTCATCTACTATGTCCAAGAAACCTTTGGCTCTAAGAGGAGCCTCAAGGTGGTCCTTAGTATTCTGTTTGAAGGGTAGCAGAATCTTAGAAATGCCCTTGAAAGGATATTTTAGGATGTCACATAACTTACTGGACATTCTTCTCAACCATCCTAGAGAGATTTCCTAACTAGTCATTTTTTACCTCGTGGTTTTAATTTACCTAGTTTCTTTTTCTATTTTTACTCTTCACTTTCTGCACCATAGGCAAAAAGTCCAAACTAGAAAAACTGAATGCTTTCTCACATCTCACTGTCATTCTTCATAATCATGGCTAAAGGTAAGAAGTGTAAACAACCTGGTGAATCCTGAAGAGAAGACTAGTGTGGTGATTTATCACTTTACAAGATTCTGTATCAGTTGCAACTACCAGGATGACTGTATTACAAGGTGGTTAGAAACACCAAATACCATCACAGATAAATGGACTATAGAATCATAAAATTGTTTTAAGTTGGAAAAGGTCATGAAGTCCAACTGTTAACCTAGCACTGCCAAGTCCATGACTAAACGATGTCCCCAAGCACCACATCGACACGTCTTTTACCTGCCTGCAGGGATGGGGGCTCAACCACTTCCCTGGGCAGCCTGTCCAGTGTTTGACAACCCTTTCTGTGAAGAAATTTTTCCTAATATCCAATCTAAACCTCCCTTAGTGCAGCTTGAGGCCATTTCCTCTTGTCCTATCACTTGTTACTTGGGAGAAGAGCCCGATACCTCGCTACAGCCTCCTTTCAGGTAGTTGTAGAGAGCAATAAGATCTCCCCTCAGCCTCCTTTTCTCCAGACTAAACAACCATGGGTCCCTCAGCCAGCAGCTCCTGGTAAGTCTTGTGCTGTAGACCCTTCACCAGCTTCGTTGCTCTTTGGACACGCTCCAGCACCTCAATGTCTTTCTTGTAGTGAGAGGCCCAAAACTGAACATAGTGTTCAAGGTACGGCCTCACCAGTGTCGAGTACAGGGGGACAATCACTTCCCTAGTCCTGCTGGCCACACTATTTCTGATACAAGCCAGAATGCTATCTGCTTTTTGGCCACCTGGGCACACTGCTGGCTCATATTCAGCCAACTGTTGAAACATCCCCGGGTTCTTTTCTGCCAGGCGGCTTTTCAGCCACTCTTCCCCAAGCCTGTAGTGCTGCATGGGGTTGTTGTGACCCAAGTGCAGGACCCAGGACTTGGCCTTGTTGAACCTCATACCATTGGCCTCGGCCCATCGATCCAGCCTGTCCAGATCCCTCTGTAGAGCCTTCCTGCCCTCCAGCAGATCAACACTCTCGCCCAACTTGGTGTCGTTTGCAAACTTACTGAGAGTGCACTCGATCCCCTTGTCCAGGTTGTTGATATTAAGATATCTAATATCTAATCTAAATCTACCCTCTTTTAATTTAAAACCGTTAACCCTCGTTCTATCACTACACTCCCTGATAAAGAGTCCCTCCCCATCTTTCTTGTAGGCCCCCTTTAGGTACTGGAAGGCTTATTATTAAGGCTATTAACAACTCTCCTGCTCTTCTCTGACAAGTTTGAAACTTACGCTCAATTCTTGGGATCAGAAGACCCCCATTCAGTTTTATTACTGCCTGGACTGCATGTCAGGGCATGGGGTTGCAGTATGTCACTGTAGATGCTGCTGGGATAAAACTCAGGCCAACAGTATACCTGTGGGCGAATGCATATAAAAGACATTTCAAAGAAGAATAGTAGCAAGTAAGTCGCAGATAATCTTTTGGGGTGTTCTCCCTCCATCTTGTACAACATTATACCAACCCGTACATCTGTATGTCTGGTGGGGAGCTCTTGCTCATAAATATAGATGATAACTGGGTGTAAATACAGACTTAGAATCCTGAAAAAATTATCACAGGTCTTGGTGCATATTATCTCCCTTGAGGACTGCCCACAGTGCCCACTGTGGAGGTGAGTAGAGTGACAGACAAAGCAAACTGTAATAGTCCACAGTCCTTAGAGAGGACTAAATTTGTCCCTGTGTTCCCAGGATTTGGCTATGAAACACAGCATTCCTTCATCTTCTTGAATGGATGCAGCATAGACTGGATACTGTGTTTCCCATTACCTAGTAGTATAGTATAGGCTCCAGGATGAGGGTATCTGCATTGTCATTCTCAGCAGTTAGATGTATAAGGAGCCCTCCTGAGAATATGCAGTGTTAAGTACTGCAGGCTGATCTAAACACTTCGGCTCCACTTGGGTGAAGTACTTAAGCATGTAAGGATCCCACTGTCTTCACAAAGACTGCATACTTAACTCTTGGACATTTGCGTTTTTTGGAATAAAAGTTTTGTTTCTCAAGAATTCAACAGTAAGTAGCTCACAAGATTTCTGGTTTTGCTCAATAGTTTGTTTTAAGCTATTTGGGAGCGTGTCAGTTTTAAAATTTTCCACTCTAAAATCCTCATTTTTCCTCAGTTAAAACCAGAACATTCTGGTTTAGACGTTCATATACCAATGTAAAATTTGAATAAAAAGCCTGAGTATGTTCCCATAAGAAAAATAGCTTTATAAGATTATTTTCTTTCACAGGGACAGAACAATGAAAATGAAAAGAAGGAAAATTATTCTGATGTTTTTAATTAATTATCAGCAGTTCATTGTGCTTTCGGTGTATTTACTTCAACAAATTGTTTAAGATACTTAACAAATCATTTAAAATTACATATGAAACTTTTCTTTTTCCTTTGTAGTGGTAATTTTTTTTTCCTTATCCAAAATGTGAAGCTTTAGATTTATTATTCAGTATTTTGTTCCTAACTCCCTTTAAACCTTGTACTTCTTTTTTTTATTATTATTCCTTGTTTTAATGTGTACCGTTACTTAAACATAGCGTATTTCCTGTTTGAAGTGTTACAAAGTTTTAATAATAAATTTTCCTTGCTTTATCTTGAAACTTTCTCAGGTCCATTTAATCAACGCAGATTTTAGTCTTCTATATCCAGGACTTGAAGTCTTTCATTAATATGCTTCAATTTCAGTTTCTCCAAAAGAGATGAAATTTATACAAGAGTCTGAAGCTTTTTTTTTCTCCTTACTAGTATAACAAATTAGATTTTTTCCTGATTGTATCTTAGCCTTTTCTAGTGAATGCCAATATAACGATGAAAGTTCATTATTATTAGGTAATGTTTCACCATTATTTTAAAATGAACAAATAAAAAACCCCCACAAATTCTGCTATTTTTTTAATATTCAGAACTCAAATTGAGCTTAAAGGAAGCTTCTGTGAGTTCAACTTTAGGAACTAATTTGTCCTATACTTTCTCTTTGTGAAACTGACAATTTAGGTCTAAAACATTCCAGTTTATTATCTAAATCTATATTAATAATGCCATTGATTCTATAAAAAATATTTTAAGTCACAAAGAAAATAAGATAGACTGTTATTGAAGATTAATTTAAAATTAAGCATGTTCTAGCTATTTCTTCTGTAAATTTTCTAATCTAAAGTTACTAAAATACAGAACAGACTTTTCAAATACAAGTTTTATTATTCAAAACTTGGATTATGTTCTCAAATCTAGAAGCCTAATATTATATACCTAAAACCCTAAATAGGTGGCTCCTACACAGAAAATTGTGCCGTATGAAAGTTCCTGAGCAGTAGCCTTTCCCATTGGTTTACCTGGAAGTCGCTGATATTTACCATCTCTGAAGATAAAATCATTGTTTAGATGCCGTATTAGGGTTGAAAAACTTGCCTCAGAGCTACATTTCAGATGTCTGTAAGGAAAAAAAGTTTCCTTAGTACCAGAAATACAAAATTTGGTACTACAATAAAGCTCTTTCAAGTTTTAAAGTGTTAATATTGCATAGGTTTAGGATGCTGCTTTTTTACAAACAAACCACCCCATTTACATTCGGTTATTAAAACATAAGTTGTCCTACTTGCAGCTGTCACAGTAGCCCAGAAGAAATTCATATCTAACACAGTAATCCCTATCCCTGAGAATAACTGTCCTTCTTGTCATTTAGTAACTCAGTTACAGTTAGGACTGCAACAATCGGAGTGTGCCTTGCAGAGAAGGCAAAGTTGAAAGAGAGCTCTGCAGTCTCCCAAAGCTTTAGAAAAACCTCAGTTCCTACTGGCCATATTTATGCTGGGCTGATAATAGGCCTTCCATCTGAGGTAAAGTTTAGTGTTTTTCCTGAGCTAAGCAGTGTGGGATTTGCAGCACTGAATGATGCGCAGGTAGTGGTGCCATCAGATCCTGTTTCAATAAAGGAAGGAGTTTTCTGTCCATGAAAATATTTTTTCATTCTGCTTTCCTGAAGTTGTGATACTAGGTTTCTGTCCTCAGTGCTGGCTCTTGTGGTCTCCACACAAAATACATATAATTTGCTCCATTCCCCAATTTGCTGTCCTTGGGAGGAAATCTATGAATGGCTGAGAATTTTGTACCCAGATCCGCTTCTTAAAAACAGCGTGGATATGGACTGTAATGGCTTGCTGTATCTTCTCTAAGGAGATTCCTGAGTACTATTCTGTAATATTCCGATAGTATTGTAGTGGTTCTTGAACTTTCACACTTCCATATTGCTGCCATGCACCAAGAGTTTCTGATGTTATCCTGTGAAAAGAGGCTTAGGATGGACAGCAGAAAAGCTGCCTCATTTTTCAAATGCCTTGAATTTAAAAAGAAAGAAACAAGTGTGACACGTGATAGTAATTTAAGTCCAAGAAATTTAAATCGTGTGAAGGGCAAGGAATATAACCAGAGGTCCTGTCCAGCTAGGCATATACTTGTAGTCTATAACAAGTTTCCTGTATCTGTGTTGTTGAAAGCATGCTAAATACTTCATCCTTCACAACCTACTGAAGCTTTGACTCCATCAAGGAATCACAGAATCACAGAATGGTTGAGGTTGGAAGAAACATCTGGAGGTCATCTGGTCTAACACCCCTGCTCAAGCAGGGCCACTTAGACTTCGTTGCAGAGGCCCATGTCCAGACAGCTTCTGAATATCTCCAAGGATGGAGACTCTGCCATCTCCCTGGGCAACCTGCACCAGTGCTTGGTCACCCTTGCAGTAAAAAAGTGTTTCCTGATGTTCAGAGGGAGCCTCCTGTGTTCCAGCATGTGCCCATTGCCTCTTGTCCTGTCACTGGGCACCACTGAAAAGAGCCTGGCTCTTGTCTTCTGTACACCATCCGTTCAGGTATTTGTATGGTTCAAGAGACTGCTGTTTTCCACAGCATCATCACTGCCTATCTATCTTCCCTTCACAATCTGTACTGAGCTGTCACCAAAGGGAGGAGCCAGCCTTTGGTGAGTGCTTCACACTTACCTTATCCTTTGGTTGAGGGAAGGGAGTGAAACAGGCTGTCCTTGAGGGGCAAAGTAGATGTGGTAAAGGGCCACCTTGACTGATGTTACAGTTTGAGAAACCCACAACAACTTACTGTCATTTAGACAATTATTCTGTTACCTGATGACCCCTCCCCACCCAGGAAGGGGGAATCGGGAAGAAAACCAGGAAACCAAGGGGTTGAAATGTAAACAGATTTAGTAGAATAAGACTAAATAATTAACAGTAATAACACTGAAGAACCAATAGTGATCCCGATACCAATCTAAAGATATATAAGGATTATACTCAGCCAATTATACCAGTAGGAAGCTGTGCACTCCCAGCAGTGGACAGTGAATGTCGGACACTGCGAGCACTACGGCTTCGGAAGGAAAGGAAGGCCTCAGCAGTCTGGCACCGGGGCAAGGAGTTCTGTGGATCGCCGCCATCAAGGGAGAGCCCTTCCTCCTCAGCAAACTTTCTAATTTATATTGAATGTGACGTTCATGGTATGAAATAATCCTGTTGGCCAGCTTGGGTCAAGTGCCCGGGTCTCACTCCTCCTCATCCCTGCACCTGGCTATCCTGAAAACACTGAGACTGTGACACCCGCACACCATAGCTGGCTATAAAGTAAATATTTTCACAAATTCAGACATTAGAGTCTTCTAAAAGTACAACTTTCCCAAGCATTAGAAAAGAAATTAGTCCTGTGTCACTCAAACCAGGACAACTGGCAGGAGGTGGGCACCACGGGGGAAAGAACACCTACTGACCTCTTGTGCTTTGGTCCGTATGACATCCCGGTACTTTGCTGAGAGAATGCAGCAAGCAGTGAAGCGTGATTTTGCTCAGTTAGGCTAAGGGGCACAGCTGCAGTAAGCAGCACTGTACAAATTCTCCTAACCAAAACTACAGTAAAACTACCTGCAGTCGAACCGCATAATGGTGGCCTCCCCTGTTAACTGTGAGGCTGTTGACAGCCTCATTATTACAAAATAATTGCAAGATTTTTTAGCTTCTAATAAATACAAAATAGTTTATTGGAAAATAATTCTTGTGGAAATCCAGTATTACCACCATCCTTTTTTTTAACCTGTTTCCTGACCTGAGGTGAGACACTGTAATCGAAGTAGCAACGCATGTCAGAGTATTGGTTTATTCACAGGTCTGGAAGGCCAAGTGATCTTGCAGCTGTGGACAGAACAAGAAAACCCAGCAGATCCACCCCTGTTTGTTCAGCTGAACCTAGTAAGTCAAGGACAAACAGATTCTCTCCCCAACACAAGTAACAGTACTCTGTGGGGAAGTTGATGATTTGAGGACAAAATTAAACATAATTTTACAGATTCCCAGGCATCTTGGCTATCTGTAATAGTCTGTAATCCACCACCCTGTATTCCTCTCACTGAATCATACATTAGGGAAAAACTAAGAATCTGAGGTCTTATCTTTCCAGCCGTTTTGAACTGAAAGCAGGTGAGAAGTGAGGGGGATGTAAACGTGGTCATTTTTTTCAAAATCATTGGGCTGTACAGCTTCCTGCCCATACCCAGCTCATTGTGCTAAATTTCACTTGAGATCCATGCAGAGACAGGCAATGCTTGTATTATACACACAAATAGAATGTGATATCCGAATCCCAAAGCTTAATTTTCATGTGGTTTACAAGATCCACTGATTAAGGCTGGCAAGGGATTATAACTCTCTCTTTGTGAAAGCATCGTTTATCAATGCTTAAGGGCAGGCTGGACTTCGGCTTTAATTACAGCTAGAGTCACTAGATGGAGCCAGAGTCATCGCTGCAGGAAAGCATTTTACAACCTGGACTATCCTGGATATGTCAAAATTTCTTACTTCATAAAGATCTCAGTTCAGTTTCCAAGCACAGAATTTCAACTGCATGCATATATAACTGCAAGATCACTGCATTGCTAAATTAATGGTGTGGTTTTAGCGTGATGATAATTTTCGTGCAAATTGCATGTAGTTGTAATATAATCGTAGTTTTACATTATTTAGCTGACCAAAGGCTTTAGATTCTCATAGATTGCATGAGCATTATTAGAAAAGAAAAAGAAAGAGAAAACATACTTACTTTCTAGTTTCAAGGTAATATTCAGCTGGAGAAAGAATAACTGGCAGTAAACTGAACTCAGTTGGCCCTGGTTTAGAAAAGAGGGAAGATGACTTTCAAAGGAACAAAGCAGTGGACAGGCCTTCTATGTTCAGTTTAGAAGCAGGGGAGAGGGCTGTTCACCATAATTATCTAAACTGTCATAATTTGATCTAAGGATCTCTCCATTACCTGGTGCTCCACACACACCTGTCATACTGCCAGTGGCACCTGGATGGTACCTTGTGGGCTTCAGGAGTGCACATGATGAATTGGAAGGTCTTTGTAGCCCAGAAGCAAGCAGCTGACAGGAGAGACCAAACTCTGTCCTCTGGTAGGACAGAAGGTAATGGCAATGACAGGAAGAAACCTCCCTCCCAAGATCCCCTTCACCATCCCAGCGTGACCAGCAGTCACCAATGCCAGCAAGAGGCTATCCTCCTGTACATTTTAAAATGTCCCACCACAGCTGAGGGCCCTATCACCTTTGCCAATGCCCACACACAGTTTCTAGGATGGAGCATGACAGCAGAAGAGAACAGAAACTGTCTACTAGACAAGGGACCTTGGCACCGATAGTGGCACACCAGAAGGCAGAGTCAGCAGGTGGATCTAGTAAATGTAGGTAGGGTCATGACCATTGCATACATGTTCTGGAGGCAGATGGAGCCCCAGCCAACCACTGATACAGGAATAGGTAAAGCAATGAGAGCTAAAAGCCGATGGCTGGCCTGCAAGTGTGACTGCTGCCTTGGACTGGCGCTGTGTCAGGGTGGGTGCTTCACCTCCTGCTTCCCTTTACTTGCCGAGGGAGGTGAGAGTTTGAGGTGACTGGTAGTGCCTCTTGCATCTTTTCATCAAGGACATGACAGGACCAAAAGCGTCTTGCACCTAGCTTGCTGTGCCCATGGGGAAAAATAAAGTGTCCAGTCTCCTCCCACTGAGCACTTCAGCTTGGTCTTTTTTAAACAGAAATAATTTTATTAGAGAAAAAAATGATCTTACTGGGAGAGTTTCAAAGCACAGGAAACTATTCTAAAAAAAGGCGGGGAAGAAAAGATAATACTTGTTCAGTTTCCTCTGTGTCCAGGTCTTTTGTGCCTCTGAGGGCGGCTTATTGGTAAGGGCTGTGTAAGCCTGTCCAACAAGAATAATTGGAGGCCCCCTTTTTGTTTCTTTCCCAGAAGATCCCAAACGCCAAAGGTCCCACCCACAATTTTTTGCCTCCTACAGCTGCCCCTACCTTCATGAAGTTGGTCAAGAAATCATGGCAGGGCTAAGAGGAAGATGTGGAGAGTTAGAAACGCACTGACACCCATACACAGAGAAATACTTCACTATATGCTTCCCGTTGATGGCATAGATAGGTATAGCTGTGATGGCGTTTGAGGGCTACAGCTCCTTCAGCCGATCTGAATTAGGTGTACGGATTGTAACAAGACTCTTTGAAGCTAATCAAGGGTATTATTGAACAGGGAAAAGCCATCACGCAAATGGAGGAGGCAACACCAGAAGGATAATTTCCACAACTGTTTAGCAGGACAAGGCCTGGCCTGCAAAACTGAGCAGGGAATCAGACCCATGAATTGTTGTTTTCAATCTACAACATATTTTCTCTGTAAACCTACCTAAATCTGAGTTACAAGATCTTAGCTCATAAAACATATGGTTGTTCTTACGCTCTTGCACATTCATACAATTTGGTTTAGGTTTGAAAAAAATTCAAGCAGCTTGTAGAACAGTTGGTGAGACAATACAAATCCCAACACAGCCCATCTCACCTCCCCAAGAAGTGATCAGACTTGGAATGTTACACCTGGAGTGCTAATCCTAAGCCGCTCTCTTTCCAGGAGCACAGGAAGTTCCTCCAGTGATTTCAGGCTATCAGGTAATGGCAAATGGCTAAGGAAGGAGAGAATCAATGCATACTCAAGCTTGGGATTTCCAAATTGTACTTTTGTTATACACCAAACCAGGTCACAAGGTCTGTTCTGCAGCAGGCTGCTGTTCAGGAACTTTTTTTTTTTCTTGTGTTGAGGTCAAGTTTCAATATATGCAGTTTCCCTAATTCTATTTATTCCTAAAGTAATTCTGAAATGGAAGCAAGGTCCTGCAAAATATTTGTAACTGAGCTGGTATGACTAAGCTATACGGTAGGAAGATCAGCTGAACAGCAGATTTGTATTTTGTCTAAGCTATGACTTTTATGGCTGATGCAGGTTTTAGGAAAGCTGTTCTGCAGCGTCTCGTCAGATAAGACCTACAATGACAGACTGGTTTGGCAGTCAACTCGAATGGGGCACACTCAGAGAAAAGGTACACCTGGAGTGTGGCTCCTTGCTCATATGCATGGCAGATGCCCGTTTCACAGTTTACCCTTTGACGGCCAGCTATGATGTCAGATTGAGCTGCACCTTGTGAAGCAATTTCACTTCCTGTTACTTCAACACTTTCAAGTGCTTCCACACCCAGAGGACAACATCTGAAGAACTGCTTGCTGGTATTATCTCCACCTAAGAGATTTTTCTTGCAAAAACATAAAAAATACCGAAAGCATCGAAGAATTATGAAAATCACATTTTTCTTTGCTGAATTTTTCTCACTGCATCTCTTTGCTTGCTGTCATGCTTATCCACAATATCCCTTGCCTGACATAGAAGATGCAAAGTTCATTGAAGACTGTGTGAAAGCTCACAACAAGTTTCGATCCAAAGTGAATCCACCAGCCAGCAATATGTTTCGCATGGTAAGGAGGCGTTCGCGATCTGTTTGAAAATTAATATAGATTGGGCTGCTGATTTAGCCCATCTTATTCTTCATTTGCCTTGTGATTTCCTTTTCCATTCTGTCAATGATTTTTGAACTATATATGTTTGTTCTTCGTAGGAAATAGAAAAGATAATAATTTTCACACTATTGCTCAGTTTTAATAATTTGAAGGGAAATCCTTGTTTAGGGATGGATTGCTACTCTAAACTTCAGCCAGAGGAAAGGGCTGTATTGCAAAAAATAGTGTTGCGTTCTCAGCATTTCATTTACCTCTTTAGTAATCTGTTTATGTTAGTCTGATTTCGTACAGGGAAGCTGTTTGGTATTAAAAAGCTCCTGAATAGGCAATTTGTACAACAGGATTTGTTGAAAATCTATCATCTCCCCGTGTTTCTTCCAATCTAGAACATGTGTTGAAGAAAGGGGGATTTGCCAGGACATCCATTTATATACCTGATCTTCATTTGCTGCAGCAGGGTTTGTGGAGTAGGTATGCTAATATCTGGGGTGGAAATCAGAGCTTCCTATATATATAATCAGAACAGGCCATGGATAGGTCTCAGCTTGCTTGGTGGAATACGTGAGGAAAAAGGTAGATGGATAGCTGAGGGAGGCAACGCCAGTCAGTTTGTGTTGTTACTCTGAGCCCTGCAGCAGTGCGGTGTAGCTGGAAAGGAAGTTAAATGCATAACCGCATGCACAATATGAATCATTTCTATGAAAGGAAGTTTGTAGTAAAGGGGTGAAATTCAGACTGCTCGTGATTTTAATTTCTTGCCATTTTGAAAAACGGTGTTGAATTTACAATACTAGCACACAAGAGCAAACTCGGCTGCTCAGGCCAAAGATCCAGCAAGCAGGACAAATATACAGAAACCTCTTGAATCAAAGGTGTTGCATTGTATTTAAAAGCTCTTCATGGATTTTTCTTGTATGATTTTTTTTCAGCCTTGAGCTCATGCAAGTTTTTATCGTTCCTAGCATCATGTAGCAAAGTGGTGCACAGCCTAACCACAAGTTGTGTGAAGATACGTCCTTGCGTTTGATTTGGACATGTTAATTCCTAGCTTTGTTTGATAGTCTCTGGTCTTTGTATTGGAAGGAGCAAGTAATCATTGCTGATTTACCTACTTCACACAAGATGTCCAGCTGCCTCTGAACAAAGCTGCAGAGCACTCTCTGTTCCTTTATGAAAGCCGTCCATACTTGAGGATGATCATCCTCCTCCATGTTCTCTCTGCCCTTTCCAGTTCTAGTGTTCCCTTCTTAAGGTGAGGTGCTGCACACAGCATTTAACAGGACTTCTACAGTGGTGTAATTATATACCTGGTTTTATTCTCCATTCCTTCTCGAGGAATTTCTAACATGTTATTTGCTTTAGACTACTTCTAAACATTGATTTACAAGTGGTAATAGCCAGCTCCAAACCTGTCGTCATGAACACAGAGTCAAAATTGTTTGTTTTTTTTCTTTTTTAAAATACATCTCTTAACTTATATTTCTCTGTACGGAATTTTACCTGCCATTTTATTGCCTGGTCATTCAGTGGCATAAAATCTTTCTGCAAGTCTTGCAGACCAGTCTCTCAAATTATCATTTGTGCCACCCGGGATGGGAATGGTTCCTCCTCAGCCCAGCAGAGATGAGCGAGCCTTTTATTTCCTTTGACCACACACTGAGGAGGGAGAAGAGCAAAGAGGCAGAAGGGACTGGGGAAGGGAGCAGCTGTGACTCTTCTCCTCTCCGTCCTGGCCAGCGGAACAGAATTTCTATCTGGTCTAGTGATAATTGCAAAGTGGAAATCCCTGGACAGCCAACAGCTCCCAGGCATAAAGTCCCTCAAGCCCTTCAAAGGCTGGGGGTTTCACCCAGTTGCTTCCTCTCAAGCCAGGCAGCTTAAAGACTGCTATCCAGCTCTAAATATTTTAAGGAGTTAGGTATCACAGGACAGTGGATAGATACTACGTGTCCTGCAATACCTAAAGGAGAAAGAAGAAAAAAAATTTGCTGTGGGAGCAGAAATGTCAAATCAGAGAAAGAAACTGAATGCAGGGATGGGAAGCAGGAAAGGGGAAAAGAATCCTTACAAGTTTCTGCATTGCAGGTTGTATTTTCTTCCTTTTCTACAGTCCTGGGACACTGCTTTAGCTAAGACTGCCAGAGCGTGGGCAAAGAAGTGCAAGTTTAAGCACAATATCTACCTTAAAATGCCGGGAAAGGTGCACCCCACCTTTACTCCTGTTGGAGAAAACATCTGGACTGGCACAGCCACCATCTTCTCTGTGGATGCAGCTCTCAGTGACTGGTTTAATGAAGTCAGCAGCTATGATTTCACCACCAATAGCTGTACCGGCATGTGTGGTCACTACACGCAGGTGAGTCTTACATGCCCAACCATTTATAATGTAATGGTTTCACAGAGAATCCAACTACAGGTTTGAAACAGATGGCTTTGGAACAGGAATTACAGCAGGGTTTTTCACCCCCTGGTCTATTGCTGCATGAGATTGGAAATAACTATTATGAGCCCCAGGGATGTCTGAGTCTTGTTTTCAGTAATGTTGGAAAGGGATTATCCCCTGACAATTTCATGTTTCCAGCAGAGCCAGATAATAAATGCAAAAACATCTACCAATCAGTCATTTGTCTAAGCTGCCCTTTGGGTTGTTAATGTTGCTTCTGTGTTGGCCGTTTTAAACTTCCACAAGAGCCTTCCCTTCTCCTTCCTCCCTTAATACTGTTGCTTTTTCAGTCTTTGAACAGGTGCATTACATATTTCCCTTTGCACTTCAGGTCGTTTGGGCAGAGAGTTACAAAGTTGGCTGCGCAGTTCACTTCTGCAATACAGTTGAAAATTTTCCAGGGCTCTTCAGAGCAGCACATTTTGTTTGCAACTATGGGCCAGCGTAAGTTAATTATGGCATTTGGGGTTTAGGGTTTTTATTTTTTAAATATCCTGTAACTGACCTGGTATCAGATGCTAACAATGATGCAAGCAGTTGTAACAAATTTCAACAGAAGCTATGTCCACATGTCACCGGTCTGAGGGAAACTTCCCCTGGCCATTAAAAGCAAAAGCTGCTGGAGATAGGCGGAGCTGCAGAAAATCTCTGTGTAAAAAAGCAGGCAAGCAGATCATAGCTGAGAGCACTCATCTTAACCAAGATGGTGGAATAAAATCTGGTTTGACTTCAGTCTCTGCAGGAAAAGTAGGGAAGGTGCAAGCTTTCCATTTGAGAAAGATTACATCTATCTATGGCCCCACCCAAACTGCAAACGACATTTTAATTCAAGAAACAAAAGGAAGACAGTCCTCTAGTTTACTTCCTGCCTTGTAATTTCTGGATTTACCTTTTACAAATTTTTTTAAAAATACAGATGGGTAATGAGGGACTAGAGGCAGATTCTTGTATGCTTACACTGAATAACACAGTATTGCCTGAGAAGTCGCATTAATTTCAAATGGCGAGTCACCAGGTAGCTGCTCCCCATGCCAGTGAGAGCTTTAATCTGATCTAAAAGGAATTTCAAACAATTGCAATGATCAGGTTTTGGATAAAGAGATTTCCCCCTGTAATAGCTTTGCATGATAAATTACTCTAACGATGTGATGAAACCGTGTATTTAAATTGCTTTTCAAATGACTGAGCTAACAAAATACCGTTCTCCTGCTTTGCAGGGGGAATTACCCAAGAAAACCGTATAAAGCAGGACGATCATGCAGTGGATGCAGTAATGAGAAGTGCGTAGACAAGCTCTGTGGTAAGACCAAAGTGATTGACTAAGAAAATTGCATAGAAATAAAAGTGGCATCACTATCAGGAGAAATAAAACAGCGAGTCAATTTGCACTAAGTACAGAGAGGGTCTGTAGCCCACCATACAGTAACAGTGCCAAACCCTGGTAAGAATAGTATGAGAAGGAATTAATTGAAATATTTTGCTGTTGAAGGCTCTCAGAGGTAGAAGCCAGAGTTTCTGACGAAGAGAAGTATCAGTTAGACTACTTTCCACCTTTTATCTGATCAGGAAGTCATATATAAACTTTAGCCCCAACAATATTGTCAGTCTGGTTCTTTTTTCCCTAGCAGATGTAGTATATTTAACTTCTGCTTTCTTGCTTGTTTAGTACGTCCTATCACATTTTCCAGAAAACTATAGTTGTGAACCAGTAATAAGACTATACTGAAAAGCACACTTGTTTCTAACTGCCGCAATTTGCTGAAATACAGGAGTGAGAGCTCAGTTTTCCACAGCAGTTTGCAGCTGTGGACCTTTATGTCATTACACCTAGACCCAAATTAGTCACAAATAGTGTTTTAAATAAACACAGATTAAAGGACATGCAACAATGTCTTAAATAAAATATGAATTTTATACAGAGGTTTAATGGGGATGGTCTCTACTAGCCAGGCTCTAGATAGCTTCCGCTGTAGAAATAATTGATCATTTGGTATCCTTATTTCCTTCTGTGACATCCTGGCTGAATCATGTTGAAGTCTCAGACTGATGGATCACAGAAAAACTAGAAACATCTCAAAGACTAGGCGGAGGGAGAGGAGGAAAAGAGCTTTTAAAAATTAAGTGCTAGTTCCTACAACTCATTTTACCATAAGCTTCTATAGGGCAAATCAGCAATTCCAATAGGATGCACGTAGGCAATCCTGCAAATGCATCAAAGCTCTTAGTAAATGTGTATTTCTGTGATAAATTTAGTAGTTAGGTTTGTCTGTCTGTAACTACTTAAATTTGTTTTGTGTATCAATTTTTAATAAATTCCCAGTTTTGTTTTTATTTGCTATTCCCTCCTCCCCATGACACAAATTCTTCCTAATGCAGCTGCTTCTTTTCTGCATCTCTTTCAATTCAATAAAAAACATGAGGCCTACGTCAGCTGGGAACCGACTCTTGCTGACGTTATTCCCCCTTGCAGGATGTTTTAAGCACTGACTGGCATTGTCAGTGCAATCAGCCAGGCAGCAGCAATGGGTTTTCTTTTTAAGAACCACCACTGAATGATACTAACGTTTATTTCCTTTTCTTGTCTCCCTACAGAAAATACAGAACGTGAGAAGCTGATAAGTACGTATCAAATTGTTCTTAATTGCTTTCCTGTAAGTATGACTAAGTTTGATGGGTCTTAATGTGTGTTTCTTCACTGTTTTTTAGATTATACCTACTGGTATCCGGACTGGGATACACAGCCCCAGCCACCACGGCCCCGTCCCCCCAGGCCTCCCATGCCACCATATGTCCCACCTGCTGAGCATCCGCGTCCCTCTTGTGACCAGTACTGTATTAGTGTTTCAATTTTAAGGCCACTGTTTTTGGTACTGAGTGCTGGTGCTGTTCTTTTAGTACAACAGCGGTTTCCACACACATTTTTTTATGAGTAATGATCAGTTTAAGGTACTGATAGTGATCCTACCGCAGTGTTACTCTCAGAGAATTGCACACACCTGCAAAAACACTCGGTCATCTCTCCATTATCCTTGTGATGTTTATCCAGCATAGAAAAGGCCGCTTCTTCACTCAAGGCAAGACAGAAGTGGCTGTGCATAGAGTTAGTGTAATTTATTGGCAGTAGCTGCACACGCTTCTGTGTCTGCACGAGCCTCTTTGCTCTGGCTCAGGAGTAGCTTGCTAGAGGGACCACGTAGACTATATATGACTGTACATGCTAACAAGCCTCCTGGAAACCTGGAGCATCACAAAGACATGTCTGAAGTGGCATAGCAGATCCAAAAGAAGCAATAACTCATCTCCATTAAACTTCAATTATCCAAGACATTGCTTTCCCCAGATAATGGAGATTTAACTGTATGTATTAAGAACAGAAAGAGTAAAGCTTATCCTTTATACTCTATTTAGCCTATGTATATCAGTCTTTAATAAAGTTACTCTATTGTCAGTTGTACTATTCAGTTCTTCTCCTCTCAGAGTTAAGCTTTGTCCTCCATAGCTTGAAGAATGCCGGGGAAAGTTGACAGAACAAGGATTAAGATGGAGAGTCAATGGGAAGAGCTTAATTTTAGGATGTGAGATGGTGACAAAATCTGAAATGCAGAGTACATGACAGTCATCCTGAGCTTGCAGGGAGAGAAGCAGGGAGGGAAAACAGGAGAGGGAAGATGAAATGGGCCCAGGACAGATTCTGGTTTGGAAATTGAAGATCTCAGCCTTATTAAAAAAAGCCCAAACTGTTGATGGATTTAGTTTGTTTTTAGAGACATTTGGCCCTGATCCCTACTGTTCCTATATACATTTGTCAGTAAGGGAAACAAACCCGTCTTTCAAGCTAAGAGATAATGGCTGATATTAGCAATGCGTAACTGTGCTATCAATATTTAAAGCTGTTTCTCCTCCTTTATCTTAGTCCTAATGTTTTGAGAACACAGTGACTCAAATTCTGAGCCACTCTGCAGCTCTGAAGGAGCATGGCATCCCACAGAATAAAAATGAGCCCCAAATATTTGGGCTCTTGTCATATGCTGCAAAATGTCCCCATGTAAAAAAAATATGTATTTAATTTCACAATTGTCAGTTCTTGTCTGCTGCCATCTTTCATATCTAGCAACAGCAAGTAGGCTGGGGGCAAGTGGTTGGGAATGGGACACAGGTGGGACAGCTGACCTGAATTGACCAAAGGGATATTCTAGAACATATGACATCATGTTGAAAAAAAAAAAAAAAAAAATGGGGTAGAAGAAGAAGAAAGGTGGGGAGCTGGCTTCCAGGGTGGCCATCGCTTAGAGAGTGTCTGGGCATCAATCTGCCATTGGGTGTGGTGAGTGATTGCCTTTGCATTGCTTGGGGTTTTTGTTTGTTTCCCCACTCTCCTTCCCCCTTTCCACACATATTAAGCTGTCTTTATCCTGACCCGTGAGTTTTCTCACTTTTCTTCTTCCTGTTTTCTCCCCCCATTCTGCTGGGGAAGGGGTAGTGAGCGAGTGACTGTGTGGGTGTTTGGCTGCTGGCAGGGGTCAGCCTACCACATTATTCTGGTCTAAGAAGTGGTTCATAGGGGAGTTGTAAGCAGTGTTTCTCATCTACAATTCCTTCAGAGGGCCTCTTCAGCTGTAAGCAGTCTCCCCATGAATAGCTGGAGGTGTGCAACCCACAGGACCTAATGTGTACTGGTGGGGCTGCCCTTGCAGGCTCACAGTGTGGCCCTGGACCACCAACCCGAAAGTGGCCTTGCCACCAGCTCCAACACCTACAGGACTGCATGCACAGAAGTCATAACCGGGACCTACATCCAGACGTTCAAAGGATGCAGATTCCTAAAATGAAACCTGGAGTAGGAGGAAACCCAACCTCATTCCCACAGAGATGTCCAGGTTGGGACTGTGGGAAAGTGCCTGAGCTTGATGGACAAGTAATAGTTAAGGGCAGCGTGAGGAAGAGGGTGGTGATGGTGGTGGGTCTGACCAGGGAATGTTGGGCACCTGAGGCAATGTGCATGGAACATCAGCTCCCGACTCCTGGCTGTGAACGCCAGTGTGGGTGCTGGGCACCTGGCACGAGACAGTGCCAACCTTCATAGCACCCACTCTGCTGGGGGCTTGGGTTGCAGGGAATGAATTACGAATTGCTAAAGCACGGGAGGAGAAATTGATAGCAACACATAGCACAAGGGTGTGATCACAGGAGAAACCCATCAATAACTGCAGCATATTTAAATTGCAGTTCTCGGTCAAACTTAGCCCTCCAGTAACTCAATGTGCAACCAAAGTGACTGTTCATACTGTAGTAAAAGTCATGGTTCAAATGAATTATTTCTCACAGCATTTTGGCTCAGAGTAACAGCCTTAACAGCAATACTATTTTCATGAAAAGCACAAAATTTATCCAAAACTGTACTGCGATCCATAGTGATTGCTATGGATGGGATGGTGGGGGCCAAAGAAACAAAACCAAAGAAGCCCAAAGGACAGGAGGGAAGAAGCTTGCCCACCACAATTAAAGAAAGAAGGAAAAAAGCAAGAGACAAAGCTGCCACAGCTCTGATGTGAACTTGTAGCTTCATTTCCTTATTCTCATAGCAACGCTCCTGAAATGTGACTCATTTCCTGTGACCAACGCCATATTCAATTACTACGGCTAAGATAAGTCCAGCCCACAAGCCTTCCAAGCAAAATGCTGCTGGTGGAGCTTCAGCCACCTCGTACAGCTGAAACACTCTGCTCTTAAAGCTGGAAGACCAGAGGCTGAGAATCATGACAAGCAGATTTTCTGCTTGTGTGCTGGCTTTACTGCACTTCTGTCGTTCCTCTGACTCCTATGAACCACCGATATTGCCTGATGTTGGAGATACAAAGTTTATTGAGGAATGTGTGCGAACTCATAACAGATTCCGGTCTGGAGTGAATCCACCAGCCAGCAACATGCTCTACATGGTAAGGGGATCTTCACGACTTACATGCAAGTGTGTAGCATTGTGATGGTGTTTATGATTCTCAAAGATTGTTTCTGTGATCAAATGCAAAAAAAAAANTCAAAGATTGTTTTTGTAATAAAAAAAAAAAAAAAAAAAAAAAAAGAAAGAAAAAAGAAAAAAACCCTCCAGGGGTCATAAGAACTACTTCTTTTTAAAGCAGAGAAAAAGGCTCTGATTATCAGACGGCTTTGTATGATCGGGTATGTGTATAGTTTTGCTTGGCTTCATTTCCTCATTTGAAACCCAAGATTTCAACCCTCAACCTAACACTGTCGTTTTGTGCTGTGAAAAGCCTCCTCGCTCCAAGGCACTGCAGTTCAACAGCCCGGGGTGTAATTTATGTGCAGACCTAAGCACAACCTTTCATACTTGACTCGGCAAGGGCAGAGACCGTTGCCAAACGACGTTGGAGAGCTTTCTCTAAGCTTTTCTTCACAAGTCTCTCACGGACTGAGCCAACAGAGCAGCTGTTCCAAGGTGCTGGGGCTGCAGGAGAAGCCAAAAAGCAACAAGTGCAGCAGGAGCGAGCGCTGGAGGCATCAGGTCCTGTGCCGCTGTGCCCCCCTGCCTTCTCCCTAGCCACATCAGGGGGCAATATCTGCAGCCACCATGCAAAAGACAGCCTGTCATGATTCAGAAATACCCCACAGTGGCCACCTCTCATTTTAGATGGCTCATGACACTCGTCTCCCTGCTGGGTGGCGCATGGAAAACCCAGCAAGGAGGAAGCTGTAAACGCTTGCACAAAGCTGGGCTTACGGCTGAGAAGCCCATCTCTGATTTGCGAGAAGCTCAATTCCAGTAACCTGGGAGCTGTCTCTTGCAACATCCATCACCTTTTGTGCTTTGACTGGATAATACTTGAGATACCATGTTTCTCCTTGGGATAATCTCCATAAATCTCTCAGGTGGACCATAGTGATTGCCCGAATTCTGATCTTTTTCCTTTTCCTCCTCTTTCTTACTACCTCATATGGTTACCAGCAGAAGAGGACATAACCACGTCTGTAATTAGCAACACCCCAACTGAAGTTCAA
>VYXH01002896.1:561970-581670 GCA_013397275.1 Burhinus bistriatus | reverse complement strand
AAAAAAAAAAAAGAAAAGCACATTTTCCATTTTTGGTTGTCAAACACTAAAAAAGTAGGGAGGGGTAAGTGAGCAGCAGGCAAGCCCAAGTTGCAAGCCTGACAGGAAACAATTTAGTTTCTCTTCCAGATGTGTCTTCAGCTTTCTTAGCAGAGCATCCTGAACCTCCAGTACATATTGCTCCAGACTCTGATTGCTTCACTCTCCCTACACTAGCAAAATCTTGCTAGGATGTATTAAAAGACCAGTATTCATCTTTCTAAATTGTGCATAAATTTTCCTTTTGAAAAGTTAAAGAACTGAAATTTGAAAAAAATGGTGTAAGAAACAAACAAACAAATAAAGATTATTACAAATAAAACAATAAATTACATAGTAAGTTTCTTTTAAAGCACTGCAAAAACTCTAGTCTTAAATATCACCTCTCCTAGGAAGAATTTAATGTGGAGAAAGCAGTACAATACACGATAAATTATGATACATTATTAAAGTAAAAGCATTGGAATTGAAAACAACATATTTCTTCATTTTTAATGGCCTTTAGCACTTCAAAAATGAGGAAAAGAAGATGACTTCTTTATTTCATAGGGAACTTCTGTTTGTTGTAGATAACTGTCCACCAAGATAAATAAAAATGAAGGCTATGAACCCAGTGCATTTCCACATTTTGGAAAAACAGTTTTTAAAAGAAAATACAAGACAGAAACTCCTTTAACTGCAAGTAACAAAGCCCAACCATCTATATTTGTAATACATTTATTATAAAATGAGAATGCTGATCTAACATTTTTTTACCTGACAAATATAACCCCTTTTCCCCCAAAGCATTGCTACATCTGTTCCAAGGCTCTTCAAAACCAGCAGAAAGAGTCTCACCAGCTTCATCAGCGCTTCACAACAGTCTCCTTCAACTTACTGCTGCCTGGCATCACTTTTCACCTATCATATGTTCAGTTTCCCTCCCTGAGCCAGCAAGCAACTCATCTGAGTTAGAAAACCAAACCTGAGAAATAGTTCATGGGGAAAAAAAATTGTAATTACTATTTTCTCAAAGAGCAATGATATCTATGTGCAAACCTCCCTGTCCTGTGCGTTTTTCCCCATGCAGTTTAGTCCAGCCTATTTGCATAAATGCAGATTCATAAGCAGATAAGGAGTATAACTATAGTTAAACTAAAGACCATTCTGAACTATCAGTTTCTGCACATTGCTTTTTCAACCATCGGCCAGTTTAAGCATTCACACAAAGAAAGGCAAGTACATTTAAACTTAGTAATTTACCTTTAAACTTATTATTATGTATACCTTTACGGAACGTTAAACTTATTATTAATACTATTATAGGATGAAGGAGAAAAGAGATGTGCGGACTCTTAAAAAGCAGAATGTGAAAAACAAGACCGTGAAGGGCTAAGGTGCATCCCCCACTGTCATACCTCTTTCAGCATGGTATTCTCCTTGCGGCCTCAGAGCATTGCCAAGATGTAAACTGCAGCTTCTGTCTTAACTTGCAGTAGTGCTAAGACTGGAAGATAATTCTGTACAATGCCAGATTTTGTTCATTGTCCTTAAAAGTTATCACCTGAGGAAATATCAACTGCTCACTTGAAATAAGACCCCCCGCCCCAAGTTTACCTTTAATATTCGATACACTGATTTCCTAGGCAAATTATTTATATGTTAGTTTTGTGGGAGAACGCATCCCTCCACAAATGTTAGCCATGGGAAAAAATGGAAGGTTACAAAATATTTTCAAATCTCTGTAGATGTAGTTTGTTATGATCTTGCAATTTTTAATTACTTCTTGGTAGCACAAACAATACACAAATTGTTTCAGACTTATCTATGGTACAAAAAAGTTATATTACGTAAAACATAGCCATAAAATCTAACAAACACCTTTTCCATAGTTGCTGTTACTGATCTGTTCAAAACAGTCTCTCTAACGATTCCACTGTTTGCAGAAGTAACTGAGGTATTTTCATCCGTATAGAAAAGGACAAATAAAAAAACTTTATTTTTTAAAGAAGTCCAATCCAAAATAGTTCAGCAGTGCTGAACAACTTCATTTACGTGACACAAAGTGTAATGAGGAGTACAGGCATACACTCGTGATACTGCATTTTCCAGGAGGTACAATACTGTATTTGCTCAATCAAGTTGTGTGCACAAGAAAACCCAACAAAACCAGACACCACCTCCAGTGCAAACAAAAGACGTTTCATATAACTCAATTGCTTAAATAACCGCTTTCTGTAGGACTGAATAGCAAGTGAATGAGTGATTCCACAAATACGAATTCACCACTTGAAGCCACCAAACACAAAGATGCAAACCAAGGGGTTGAGTTTAAACTGTCCCCAAAATCCGAGCGTGCTTGTGAACTGACCTGCAAGGTGGCCTTAATGCACGAGGCTGCATGAGACTCCAGTCTGTTGTATGGTAAGCATACCCTCAATCCCCAGATTTCCTGTAAATTCACTGTGTAAATTAAATTGATGTTCTTTTACGGCCAGCACAGCCTGGAAATGCACACTGCGCCCCAAACACTGTATTTGTCTGACGTACAGCTCTTGGGTGTCCAACAAACCAGTCAGCCAAGTTCACCCACCACCCCAAAAACTTCCTCAAGTTTAATGAGCGCCTAAGTTCAAACCAGAAATGAACCTACAAGCCAATTTACCATGTAGCTCTGTAAGTCTCAGCAGAAGCAAAAAACAAATGAACCTGAAGCACATAGGCCACTGAGATCCAGCTTCTCCTGAACATTGCTCTGAACTACTGCATTGTTAAGATACCAAAGTGATTTTTAGTTTTCTTTATCTTGCAGAGTTGGGATCCAGATTTGGCGAAGACAGCAAAAGCTTGGGCAAAGAAATGCCTGTTTGAACATAATACGCACCTAAGAGATCCAGGGCAGGCTCACCCCAAATTTACACCCGTGGGAGAAAACCTCTGGACTGGCTCAGTTTCTGTTTTTACTGTGCAAGGAGCCATCACCACATGGTACAACGAGGTCAGCGCCTACAATTATGACACTAATAAATGCAAAGGAGCATGTGGCCACTATACACAGGTAGGCATTGCATTTCTCCGACTAAAACATGAACTAGTGTTGCCATTTTGACATAGGAACTCCAGATTTCTGTTGAAGATTCAATGGACTGTTTTCCAATTTCTGTAGTCTTATTTTATGTCTGCATGCACAAAATGTTCTCATGTCCCCATTTTATGGAGGAAAAGAGTCACTGCATTATTATTTTAAATATGCCAGTTGTATTTTGTTTCCAGGAAGAAAACAGGACAGCTGTCAAGCTGTCAAATTTAGCCAAGCAGTGGCCAAAAACCAGGCAATGACTGTGGGCTTCAATGCGTGGTGGGATGAGGTCCCAGCGCTGGCAGGCAGCCTCCACATGCCAAGGGCTGGGGAAATACCAGCATGTAAAGAGATGTCTGCAGCTCCGCAAGCATCATGTGCGCATTTTTCCCAACCACAATTCCCAAAGAAAGAGGGCAAAGTGAGGAAGAGGAGTGCCACTGCCATGCAATCCTGCAGTCGCTAACCACGGCTATGGGACAGCGGGACGGCTTCCAACAGTGGCTCTAGGGATTAGATTTTGAGCTGAAGCTATTTCATATTTTCTGCAGAGATACACATATGCATTTAGGACTTGAAAAGATGAGCTGAAGCGGGTGGGGTGTCTGAATGACACGTGCAGGTACTTGTGTGCAGAGAAGATATTTGGATGCAGGAGCTGTGAGAGGTGACAGCATGTTGCTTTTTGACCTTGCTCACAAGGACATGGCAAGAGTCGGTATCTGGAAACTGCAGTGAAACGCTCCTTACCCGGCACTAAGGCACAGCGCTATCTACCATGTTGTTTGCAGAGGAGCAGCCCAGGCGGTTGCATGGAGGAGAATGAGAAAATCAGATTATTCTCACTTGGAGTCAGTGGCGATAGCGACTGTAGCTAGAAGCTGCATGCCTGCCAGCACTGGGAGGCATCCTCAGGTCTGCACCTTCGGGGAACCCCTTGTTCTTCTCCCTCCTTCCCAGCTCTGGAGAAGAGGTTTCCCCTGGGTGCAATTACTGCAGTTACCACATCCACATCCGCAGCATATGCCTCAGCCGGTGGCTGCCTGGCATGGGGAGGGTCCTGTATTTCGGTCCTTCACCATCCTCAGGGATGCAGTTGCCCCTGGCTGCCATTGGGAGTCACCTCTGCTCTGCCGCTATACTGAGAACACCCTCAGGAGTCTGAGGATTGTCCCCTCTTCACAAAGCTGGCACCAAACAGGCACAAACAGAAAGGGCCAGGCCTCCCCTTCGAGTTGGTGGAGGTGCGAGTGTGTTTCTTCATCTGCTGTGCTGCCAGGTGTCGCGGACGGAGTGATTTACTTCACTCATAAGAGAGAAGTAGCAAAATATTTATTGATATAAAACAGGGATTTAATAAAGTTTGATAGTAGAAGTGACTGTTTTAAGGAGATTCAATGGCAAGGTACACTTGGTTATTTACTGCATAGAGGACAGGGTCAGACAGAGCTGTCAGGGAGACCCTCCCGTTGAGTCACGAGGTTCAGAAAGGACCCCCTTGCTTTCTAAACTCCTTCTCAGAGAGGAGTCTAGGTGTGGCTGGATCCAATCCTAGTCCCAGACTTGGTCAACAGTTTATGTCTAAAGGATTATATATGCACAATCAATCCTTTATATCACTTAGCTAAGATTTGAAAGTTTAGCGTGCTATTAAGCCCTTACCGAGGATCTATTGCAGCAAGGAGTCTCTTAACCTCGAGGGGTAACTTTGAGAGGCGTCCCTACTTAAGGGGAGACCCTGGCGTGCAGCCCGCTGCCGTGCAGAAGAGCTCAACGGGCCCTGGGCTGTCCACTATTTATACAGTAAGATGATTGACCTATAGTCATATTTGCATAGCAGCGAGACATCTAGGACCCTATTCCCGACAGCATTTGGCTATGTTGCCATCCATCCCCCAAAGCCCAGGTGCAACCCACGACAACTCCCACTGACAGTTACGGCTGGAGCAGGAGCCGGAGAAGGAGGGGTGGAGAGCACACCACCACACCAGGATCTCTCCACATCTCTCTTGTAGTCAGTCATCGCTGCTGTTGTATCACCCTCAGGTGCCACTGCGCCCTTGTCTCTCCTCTGCTTCTGTCACGGGGTTTATTTTTCCAGGACTGCAGCATTTGGCTGCACTGTATTCTTTGAGCTAGATATAGGATGCTGGATCAAACTGAACAGCTTCTAGTAGACAGAGGATCACTGGATGATGTAATGCCCTTGGCTCTAGATTATCTTAGTCATGGCCATGATGCTAAAAGGCAGGACTGCAGCCCAGACAAGCTCCTTCTCCCTGCTCCTCCTGTAACACCAGTGCCTTCCAGCAATTTGCCTGCTGGACTTAGTACGGGGGCAATCAGCCCTTGTAGGAGCTGTAGCAGATCACACAGCCTTTTCTGCACAGATTGGATCTGCTCTCCCCCAGCAGGAAAGACAGAAAGCTAATGGATTACTTTGACGCAAAGGAGATGAACTTCACCTTCTCCTTTGCAAGACAGGAAAACTACCTGTTACAGCCAGTTATTCTTTCTTTGAGAGTTGTTTTAACAAATATCCGGTAAATTGGGCAAAACAATCAGGCGTTTTTCAGAACAAGCTATGCTTTTGAGATCCATCCCTACTGCTTTCCCCCATGAAGCCTGCTCAAGGACTGCTCCTCCACCAATTTGTCATGAAACAGAGGAGGGCAGGTCTTCTCCATAACACTTCAGATAGTGAAGCAAAGCTTTTGTCACCGGTGTACCCGTCTGTTTTTGCAGATCGTTTGGGCTACGAGCTACAAGGTCGGCTGCGCTGTCCACTTCTGTCCCAGTGTGGCGTACTCCCATATAACCAACGCAGCACACTTCATCTGCAACTATGGGCCGGCGTAAGGTTTTTCATTACAAATATTTCACAGGGTTTGGGTCCTACCCCTTCCCTGCCACAACATGCAACTTTATTAGATCAGTCCATCTATTCACGGGTTTTGTGGGAGGAAATGGCCCCCAAAATAGTGAAAGAGGTACACATCTGTCCAACCAGCTTTTTTTTTGCTAGATGAGGGCTACGAATTGTAGCCAAAAAGCAATGGCACTGGTAGAAAGGGTAAAATATAAGGTGCTGATATGAAAATAATGAAGTGATCATTTGAAAATTAATCCCTTGCTCCTGAATGCCAAGATCGCCCCAGAGGGTTGCCAAGATGCAAGCCCGAAGTCTGAAAATATTTCCACACATGCCTGCAGAATTAAGCCTCTAGGTCAATGGCTTGGATAAAAATTGAAGCATGCAATGCTTGCAGCTGCAGCCTTAGCAGCTGAGGGCTTCTTGTGAGGCTGGGGTTGCTCAAGGGAAAATTTTAACCAGAGATCCTTCATAGGCATAGTCAGCAGGGTACCCAGCTAGGATTGATGGTTTTCACCCTTCTCCAGCTAATTAATGCCACCACAGCCTAAATACAGCTTTAAAAGCTTTATATGCATACCACGTTGGGCCAGGGCCAGCCCAGCCCATGAACTTGAGCAAGACTGGCATTCCTGTTGCCCATGCTTCATCCTTGGAAGAACATGTACCCCTGACCAGATACCTTGAAATGACACAGCTGCTGCTGTGCCAAAGCAACAAAACCAATCTCCCCAGAAGCCCCACACCCAAAGGGGCTGTGCAACCGTTGCCTCTATCGGTTCTTGAGCCAAAAAGCCACTGATCACACAGGGCAGCCTCTCCTTTCCCTTCTCGGCACTCGCTATGCACCCCACCATACTAGATAGTGCAGAAACCCTATGCACAGGCAGGCCCCCAGCGCTGCTGGGAGGTGCTGTCTGTTCCTTGAGCCTCACACCTGGATATCCCAAAGGCATGAGCCAAGCCTTCCTTCTTCTGCCCCTTAGCCAATATCTGTATCATGCAGAGGACTGAAATCATGCTGGATTCCTTGTCCTGCGTCAGTAGGAATCCCATGGGTGAGGAGAAGGGTGCCCTCTCCCTCCACAGCACCCAGCAGAGCTGCCCTCTGCCAAGGGTCAAAGGAAGATGCACGCACAATTTCAATTCCTAAAGTGAATATACTCCAAAGCAATGAAAGCCTCACCTTGCTGAAAGTAATGAGGTTTTACCACGCAGTTTAGCACTGCTGAGATTGCAGGCATATAAAATCTGTCCTAGTGTGTTTATGGGCAGTTTGAGGCATGCTGTAAATCTCGCTTTGGCCATGCTCCAAGCAAAGCACAGCCCTAAGCTGCGCTTGGTGTAGTATTAGAGATGGGCAGGTTCAATATCGAGATATCGAGCGAAGAGCCTGGGCAGGCGTAGCTGGTGCCACTCACGCCGCTGGCAGAGGGAGAGAGCAGGGGGAGATGCACATCGCTCCTAAATTATTTACCAACAAATGGATGAAATCACTACCTATGACAGATTCTCCAGCTTGAGACAATACGCACATACAGACACAGCAACTGACTCTGCTTTTGCTAGCTAGAGCCAGCTTTGAGAGCCCACAGTCTCCACACACACAAAATATCCAGTGTTGAGACTATTTTAACTGCCAGGTTTGCAGTACTGCTGTCTCCAGGTTCCTAGACAGGGTGCCCCATTACACTTAACTTCTTCTGCTTTGCTGCATGTCTTGGGCACAGGGCACTCAGACAGGGACTGTCCAAAAACCATCTCCCTATCAACACAAGGGAAGCAAAACCCAGGTTAAAAACTAATTAGTGGTAAGTATTAACGTTCTCCTCCCAAGAGCGGTTTGAAAGCAGTGTTATTTTCCTTCCAGTGGGAACTACCCAAGCCGCCCGTACAAGACAGGAGCAGCGTGCAGCGACTGCAATGGCGAGCAGTGTGCCAGCCAGCTGTGTCGTAAGTAGAAGACAACCAGCCCTCCTCCGCAAGCACACATAGAAAGGGAAAGAGTACACAAAAGATCCTGGCAGGAGGCAGGCACAGTGCTCTCCTGTTCCTAAATATAGTCTGAAAAACTCCAGTCAGAAGCTAAATGAGCAGTGATGCACAAAGAGAGGGGAGGAGGGTGGAAAGAGACTGTTTTCTGCCCTGGGGAGTGATGGGGTGGGGTCTGCTATTTGTGTGCTGGAGGGTATGATACAGGAGACATAGCGGCTGCACTTTAAGGTGTTACTATCCCTGCCAGAAGTTACTGCTTCCAGAAATGGGAAGCACAGAAGGGGATACACGTCCCCTCCTGCGGGCTCCAGGTTATTACCTAGTGCATGAGCTGCGGCTTGAGCCGGTGCAAGTCCAAGCCAGCCTTGCCCCTGCTGTGCTGCTGCAGGAGGGGAGAGCTGCCATGGCATTGCCAAAACTGCTCGCTCCAGTGAACATCAGCCAGGCCATCTGCTTTCCCCTAAGCATGAGGAGAGAGCCAGGCTGACATGCAAGAGCACTTCACAGGGACGTGGTGCTCAGCCTGAGCCCCTGGCAGCCCACCTAATTCTCCTGCACTTGGCTTTGCAATGGCTGGAAGGGGTCAGGAGGGGAGGAGACCTTCTGCAACTCACGTAAGAAGGGTAAGGCACTGTGCCATGGACATCTGCTAGGGGGCAGCTGAGGTACAGTCACAGTTTTCCCTAGCACTTGACCATGGGGGAAATAACGGAGTGGTAAGCTGATATTAAAACACCAGTGCCGCAGGAACGACAGGCAGTCCCTGAGGCACAGGTCTGTTTAGTGTTAGCTACAGGCCGAGGATCTTAAACACAAGGCACTGGGCAAAAGCCAAAGTGATCTTGGGGAGCGAGTCCTCACTATGCCAGATACTTTTGGGAGAAGTCAATATGGTGTGACCAAGTGCTCCTCAGCAAAGCCCCAAGGATCACTGCAGGGCTCTCTGGAAGTCAGCAGGTCTTTGCTTCTTCCTGGAAAGAAACGCAGCCCCATAGCTGCATTTGTGAGTCTGTCATGAGGCTCACGCTTCGTTCCCTTTTGCTTAGACTCAAATTGTTTATAACATGTAAGTCTGCTTACATTCATTTCTGTTCTCTCTCCAGAAAATGCAGAGCGTGACAAAGTCATTAGTAAGTACCACCAGAATTACTGCTTCCATTTGTTGCCCCTGGTGCAGTTATACTTGAAAACAAGTAACTTGTTTTGTTCGTAGGTGATTCCAAGTGGCGTCCAGACTGGGACAGACCTGCATGTGATGAGTACTGCATCACCGTTATTGCTTTAAGGCCGTTACTCCTTATACTGACAATTCTGGCCACCTGGCTCCTACCAAAATACTGGTCTATATCACTCGCCAGTGAGTGACACACATGCAGAAGACCATGAGAGCACTCGTCCCTTCCCTATACATAAGTTCCTGGCAGCGCAAAGATCGGTAGAGACATTGTTTGCATCCACAGGTGATTTAGAAGTACAGAAATACCATCTTCGTTGCAGGCAGCAGCTAGGAGAGCTGATAAGCAGCTTTCTCATTACTCAGAACCAGTCAATGGTTTTAAATTACCCAAGTATTTTTTCAAAGTGGAGTGAGCGGGATCCGGTGGCTAAGGGAGCACACTGCCCAGGCAGCGCTCTGAGGCACAGGCAGCTGCCCGCCACACTCGCTTTGGAAGGGCTGGAGGGTGCCCAGCCCAGGAACCTGGCCCCAGCCGAGGCCTCAGGCAGAGCACACACTGCTCTTGTTCCTATTGCGCTCTTTCCTTGGACACTCTTCCAGCAAGATGCAGAATAGCCTGGAGAGGTTTTTCATTTAAACGTTTTTTCTAATAATTTTTGGACCCCTGGGAGCTCTGGCATTTGCATCCTGTGGCAGGCAATGTGTTTCCCAGTCTTGCAGTGCACAGGGGCCACTGGGACTTCTCTTTGCTTAGAATTTGTTTTTAAACATGCATCATCTGTGCCAAAACATAGTTTCACCTGTGTTTACATATGATTATGTATCACTGCAATCTTTCCTGGGGTTTTTTTTTCTGAGCATGAAGTTTTTGACTGCTGTTTCAAACAATAAACCATTATTTCTTGCTTTCCATGTACGGCAATCATGTATTTGCAGCATGATCTTAAAGCTTAACTGCTGGTGCACACAAACCCTCCAAATTCAGCTCCAACCTGCACAATGCTGAGAAACACAATGCTGGAAAGACGGCATAAACCTCCAAATAAAATCATGCTGTGCCCGTAGTTATGCCTTTGGTTCAACAGCTGCCAAAGGATGAGTCTCCTGCAACTCGCGCATCTGGAGCAGGCAGAAAGCAGTGGAGACGGCTGCTGTGTTCAGCTGGGCATGTCCTCTACCGACTGCAGTCGCTCAGCTCGAGCGAATGCTGGAAGGAGGAGAGCTGCACAAGCTCACAGCTGGACCGTAGCCACCCGTATCTATTTGGAGGAGGGTTTAGATGCTTCTGCACCATGTTCCTCTGCAGGGCGCAGACACACACTGCTGTAAAGGAGGCTGGGAAGTTCCCCTCACCGCCGCCGAGTGGTTTCTGGGGTACTGCCCCCGCAGTACCTGTCGGTGTTTCTGCATACCCACTCCCGACCCCACTGCTGGGGTGGATCTTCACTGAAAACACTGGAACTGGGACCCAAAATTTTTCATGTTATTCTTCCAGGTAGTTAACTGCTTGCACTTGAATCATCTCATCGTCACAGCATTTCCTGAATAAATCATTTTTCAAAATGCAAATATGGCGGGGGACAAAATTCTGAACTTTGCCCATGATCTATCTTTGCCCTTGATGTATCTTTACATTTAGTTTGTTGGCTGCCAGGGCCTCCGTAGCCAAGACATCACACACGCAGACAGGAGATGAGCAGTTTCTTTTCCACGCTCCAGTGACCAGGGTCCCAGTACCCATACTGGCCTACTTGTGAGAGAGCCAAACTCAGTTCTGTCTTCCAAACTGGGCAGATTAGGGTGTTTTAAATAAAAAAATCCCCATTGCAAAAGCAAGGCCATAGGTCTATCTGTTAAACAGAGCAGCTATTTTCCTCCCCACTTGTCTTTTTGCCACTCTCTTGTGCAAGACCCAAGCCTCAAGCTCCATGTACTGCAAAGTCCCATCTGAAAACGGGATGGTAAGCAGTACATGGGCAGCAGGACTTACCCTGTGTCGGCTCTCTTGTACAGGGCTCCCACCCCAGCACGGAGCCTGGCACGGTGTCTGCCCCACTGAAGCCACGTGCAGTGAGATCCTGCTGCTGCAAAGAGAAACGCAGGAGAGGGAAGAGCATACGCTGCTGTGTCCAGGGAGCAAAAATGAACTCAGCAAGAATTCTCCCCTGCTTAGTTTAATCTATGCTTGATCTCCAGGAGAGTAAACACAACGAACATAGAGCCCTTAAAGTTCAAAACATTCACAGCACTGTCATTTAACTATATAGTTCAGCAGCTCTAAGAAAACACCATAGAAAAAGCGTCATTAAAAAACCTGTAAATCACTGGGGCTTAGGGGAAAAAAAACCCCAAACTTTACAACATGGTATCTTTAAAACAAAAAAGCTTGAAAGTCAGGAATTCAAAGCTAAACGAGTACTGCATCTCATTTTAAAACCATCCAAAAATCCAGACGCTTAACTCTGATGATCAAACCACTCTGAGTTGTCCACATTTATCTTACGGCATATGCCCATGAATTCCATATGATAAATGCAAAATACTGATATATAAATACAGCCTTCAGGTACTTTTTTGCAAGGCTGCAAACTCTAAAATCAGTTTAAGGAGATAATTTGCAATAGTTCAAGCTGTTCTTCAAAAACACTTTTTCACCCTTCCAGATCCACTGTTTTGTATTCTTTACCTTTTATACAAGTGTTAGAACTGTATAGCCATATTCTGAGAAAACAGGTGCAGAAAGTACCAACAGTGAGCCCATGCAGCCAGTTACCATTCAGATACGGACTCTAAGCAGACAAACCTTTTGGTTTAACTTGCCTACAGGAATATGAGTAGGCTTTCTTGATTTTCCAGTTTAAGTAAATAAATGTTCAACCAACAACCCTTGAGACCTGTCAACCATAACAACTAAAGAAGGTTAAACACAATGCAAAGCCTTTTCACCCCGTAACGACAGAAGAGGAAGACTCCCTGAAGTCTATTAAGAGTTTTACTGTGGATAGGGATTTGATGCAAAAGCTACATAGCCTCAGCTGTGGGTCCTAAATTAAAAAAGCACACTTCCATGGAAGTATATATAATTTAAGGCCAGGCTGCCACCAAGCTGAGCTGTTTTCCTGCACTGCAACTCGGGCAACCACGCAGTTAGCTGATGCTGCTGGACAACAATCGCTTTTTCGTAGGGTGCTTTCAGCTAGATCAGGTTCCTGAAATGAAATGCCAGCCTGCAAGACCAGTGTAGGGAAACTAGCCCCACACTTGTTTTTAATTATAACTTTTTAAACAACAAACAGGGGAACATCTATGCCAGTCGTCTGGAGTGAAAGGTGCCTTGTACTGTCCAGATTAGAACCAAGGACTCTCTCTCTCCTCTAATACACTCATGCTCCTTCCCTGGCTACAGTCAGATTCCTCCTCACTGGCTTCTAGCTCTCTGCAGACTCTTCTGGTGAAGTGCTCATTCATGGGATCACACTGTGAGAACAGGCATTTAAACTACAGTACTGCAGTGCCTCCTGTTGAAATTAGCCCTTTCACTATGAGAGGTCTGAACTACCTGACTGGTACTGAATGTAGGTCACCCCTGTACGCTGTAAACTGCTAAACACCAGTTGGTGTTTCTAGAAAGCTTTTCGTCACTAAACCCACCAGCTCACTGCAGTTTCTGGGATGAACGTTTGTGACTTACTGATCATATTCTCCGTGAAGTATCTGCTCAAGTAGTATTTTCCCGATTGATTCTGCAGGTAATTAAACTGCCATTTTCAAAAAATGCAGTCCATAAAAGGATTGAGAGTATTTTTTCCTTAACAATTAAGTGCTAAGAAATGATCACATAACTGAAAGGCACACTAAGGCTAATGTTGTCTCCCAGCCTAAAGGGCAAGCATCTCAGCTACTTCCCAATGTACATGTACTGGCTATTTAACCATATATATTCTAAATTCCTATTTATGCAAAAAAGGAAATGGCTGTGTTTTTGCTTACTAGTTTAAAATAAAAGTTCACTAACCTAAAAGCAGCGAGTTGCAATGTTCTAGCATAATCATTTTCACTGCATTTGCAAAAGGCCTCCAACACAATCATGAAATTGGTGTGGCTCTATCACCTAATTACTACATTTGCTTCTTCAATCTCAGATATATGAAATAAGCAACATCTGCTCTTCCAGTGAACCTTATTTCATCAGAATTTGCACTTTCAGGAAACTAAAACCCTCTAAACTTCCTTTAAAAAAGGGGAAGGGCCTCAAAAGAAAAAAAGAAAGCAAAAAAGAACATAATTTCTTAAAAATAAATTAAGAATATATTTAAAAAAATGTAACAAGACCCATGCTTTCCCTGAAGCATGTTCCATGTGAAAAGACACTTGCTTTGTACCACATTCTGTCTAACAGTCTCCAGGATAATGCTAATAGATGACGTTTTATTAATGGCATTCAATTAAGATGACAGTTTGTCCAATTCTCACATGAAGCCGTGAGCTTGTTTCCTGGAAAACAACATGTAGGTTGTGCAGTAGCTGACTAATTCAAGGATTTAAGAACAATGTATTAAAATAGTTTATTAACTCTAAGATAAGACTCAAAAATAACCAGCTTTTACAGAAACAAAAGCATAATACAGTAATAATCTTGCCCATTTTGCAACAGTCATCACCATAACTGCAGCTGCATATAGTCCGGTAGTCTTTCACACATAAACTACCTTCAACTCTCACCAAGTTCTCTGACCCTAATGTTTAACATCCTGCATCAAACTCCTAAACATTTCTATTACGAAACCTTCCCTTTAGGCAGATGGATACTATCCAAATACACTCTCTTACTTTCTGAAACAACATAGCAATGCAGATTTTCTTCACCAACCTTGGCAATTTTGCACAGCCGCTTCAGGTCCACTAATTAAAGTGTACTTATGAAAAGAGAATGATCTTTCCACCTAGTCTTTTCTTGTCCAGATTATACTGACAGCAAGAAGTCTCACATCTTCCAAGTGTGAAAGTGTACATCAACATGGGAGAAAAGTGAACATCTCAGGTGGTGAATTACTTCTTTTTCTTTTTTTTCTTTTCATCTGCTGCCATTTTTAACTTGACTTCTTCCACAGGAAGTGCTCCTAATTTCTTCTTCTTTGCATTCTTTACCTTTTCTTTGATGGCTTCAATATCAATTTTTTTCTCAGTGGAGGCTACATAGTAAAAAACCACAAGTATTATCCACAAACCTCTTTCAGCAGAATTCAAAGGAGAACATTCATATAAGAAATCCTATACAACTGCATTTGAACACAGATGCCGCACTCTGCACACATACAGACTATTATCACCCAGGTCTCAGACCACAGGTGTACTCCTCCGAAATTAATACATACACACTCTCTTGGACATAGGCCTACTGGTTTGGTTGGCCTTGCATAAGAGAAGAAATTAATTATTGAGTTCTTATACCCAGAGAAGCTTTCATGGTATTTTGTCTTTTTGCATGTAACTAAGGTGGTAAGATCCCAAACATGCCTGTCCCATCCTTATACTCTTTCCCTGGCCATCCACTAACAGCCACTGTCAGAAACAGAATGGGGTGGGCTGGGGCGATATGACACAGATCTTTGATCTGCATGAAGACCTTTATAAAAGACTTCTACAGGGAGTGCCAGAGTACTTAAGTAACACTTAATGCTGAGCAACATGAATAACGTACTCTTATGTTCATCTAGGTAATGGTATTTTCTCCTTCGGGCGTGAGTCACGAGTTTGGATCTGACTCTTCTATCTCACACAGTTAATTCCTACATCTCACAGTGGGTACCAGCCTTCCTTCTTGGATCTCAATTCTTCTCTACATACAAACTATTGCTGTCATTTATTCTCGAAGACTGAAGGATTTCAGGTCAAAAAACATAGCAGCTAGAAAAGCACAGTATTTGAGATACAGTACCATCAATAGCAGGATTATTGAAAATTTACTGCCATCACAAAAAAGTACTGTACCAATGATGCAGAGCACATATGCTTTTAGAGAAACATGAACTTTTCAGTTCATATGAAACTGTGCAATATATATAGTGTAGTAATATGTACGTAGTATATCCAATACAAAATGTACATCGTATATGTAACACGATGGATAAATATGTAGTATAATCATGAATTCAAGAAAACAGAAGACTTGCTTCTCTAGTGCATAAAACCGAAATCATCTGAGAACACAAGTTCTTACTCTGCATATAGTGTGGTTTCATTTCAGCTTTTAGAAAAGCTATTTATCCTATCTTATACCAATACTGTGGCATAAGTTTCCAAGTAAGTATTGCTTTTGGACTTCTTTTTCTTAACAGAAAAGCCATTTGAGTGCAGAAATTATGGCAGCTTCACTACAAGACTGAAAGCCAAAAACTGATGTAGCCAGAACAACCAATTGAGATGGCTGTCCAAGTATTTCCATCAGGAAAATACTCTACAGAGAATTGTCATTTTATAGGTACAGAGTTATAGGCCGCGTGATCTTTCTACTGTCCCTGGCAACTTCAGGCATGGATTTAACCACCAGGATTTCCTTGCATGACCTTTCTTATTTTCTACAGCTGTACCTCTTCAAAATCACTCAGCCTAGGAATCAACAGCAGAAGGTTTTAAAAAAGGAAAAAATAAATGGTTACCTTTCTTTGTTTTCACAACTGGCTTTTCCTTTGGTGGGATAAAAGCTTTATTTCTTTCTTCTTGCCTTTTCTTGATTGCATCTGCTTGCTTTGCCTAAAGTTACCAATAAAAAGGTCAAGTTATCAGTAGAGCAGGGCAAAAGGGGCAAAAAAACCCCAAACCAACAAGTCGGCAGTCAAATGCTTCTTAACTGAACAGTGGATTACAACTTTACCTTTATCTCTTCCACTTGCTTTCGTTTCTTCTGTCTTTCCTTCAAGAAGTATTCACCACTTGCCAATTCTTTATCAATCTGCATAAGACAAGTATCGAGAAACTTTAGATAATTATGCATTATAAGCCAGATGTATAGTATCAAGAAATCAGAACTTGACAGAAAAGACCTCCCAACCTCTTGTTAGCAAGAGCAAGATTTCAAGTCATGCTATATTCCTGCATTACCAAATAAAGTTTCAGCTGACCTGGCTTTCTGGCTGTGGAGGTGGGAACGGTGTGTACTCCTTCTTAGTATTCTTCTTCTTTGGCTCCTTGCGTTTTTTCAAGTTCTTCCGCTTGAACTTAGGCAAAAATCTTTCCCAACTTTGAGACCTCAGTTCAGGATCTTTTGATAATTCCCTTTTGATCATCAGAGTCTTCAGTAGTTTTAGAACGTCACAAAGAAGTTATTAAAAAAATAGTATTGCAGTAATAGCCAAGAGCTCCAAACCCCAAGTTTTACTAAACTTTCTTACATTGAATATGCTACATCCAAACAAGCCATCTCTCACTTCCGTAAGAGTAGAGGGATTTACTTATGAAGAGCAGAACCAAAAAGATATGTATGTCTCAAAATGGAGACAGAATGCACTGGAGAATGTGCCTCAATTTAAATGAGCAAACAATCGAAGACAGGAAAGTTCATACACACTTTTCCTTTGATGTTTTCTCAGATACTGTTAATAATGTTATGGCAATATATCCTGGTAAAATGGAGGATATCAAAGTCAGGGTTTTTTTTTTAAAGAAGTGCTCTACATAAATCCTCAAAACCAGATTACCACACAGAAACATGTAAATTATTAACATACAACTCTCTGAGAAGCAATAGTGCTTTCTTGTAAACAAAGATGCGTAGTGGACTACACTAACCTTAATGTTATATATGGGATGTATATTCTTCATTGTGTCCAGAACAACTTTTCTAACCTGTATTTAATTAAATAAAAAAAAACAAAGAACAGAAAACTCAGCAAGTATTTAATATTCTAATCAACTAAGATACCATGCATACTATCATGCTCCCTTTCCCCTCTACCCCTAAAAGTTGGTAGATTGAAAAAGCTAACGCACGTGGCTAACTAGAAGGCATAGCACTTCCGAAATATCAGTAACAATGTCATGTTTCTAATACAGTCCAGCACGTCCCACAAACATTACTTTCCTGTTACCATGGATTTTATGGTGTCATGAGAAACTCTTGCTTTTGACAAACATTCTCCTACGTAGTTACTAAGAACATTAGATGTTCCTTAAGGTTATGTATCATTAACTCTGCAGTATTTTCATTCTTACATCTCTTATCCAAAACTACAAAAAATATTTCTAAAATAAATAAATAAAAAGAGTATTTAGCAAATACTTTTTTACTTCCAAGACAGAAAGATCTGACTCTAAACAAAATTCATCAGCTACGATGCTAAGACTATGGACATTCATGTAAATGTAGCTTACTAACACACAGCTGAAAAGTCAGTGAGATACTCCTGAGGTTGCCAGATTTTGCCTCTCGTCTGCCCTCGAGCTGGGCAGAGAAGTATGCTACACAAACTGCACGTCTCCCTTCCCTTACCTCTTTCAGGCCACTAAAGGGTCCAAGAGCTGAAACAGTGTTGCCTTGCACCATAATATAACAGTTAGTCAACAGTTCCAGGGCCTACAGAAAAAAAAGAAATGAAGTAAGTGCAAACTGAAGACCTGACACAAATTTGTGTCTAAGAATTTTCCGGTCACTACACCTGTTGGAAATACCTTCAGAGTAGATCCTTTGGGCCCAAGAAGTCGTCCTCTTCTTTTTATAAAAGTGTCTCTCTTCCTCACCAGAGAGCCTATTTTAATGATGTCACATGCAACATCATCCTGAAGGATACGAACTGCCTAAAAAGAAAACAAGCATGCATTATCATCTGAACGTAAATGTATTATTCAGAGGAGTCAAGAGAATACTGCAGTTTATTCTTCCCACTTCACTTTCAGATATATTTACTTTAAATAAATATTTTATTTCACTTGACTCACTTGAAAATCCCACATTTTGAAAACGTACTATTTTTTAAGTATTATGATACAATTTGATACAAACTTCCAGGATTTAATACAGACCTGTTCAAATGGAACACTTCTCGCCAGAAGTTTTATTAAATCTCTAGCCCTGATGATTGCATATGGATCAAAAGTCTTCTTAGTGGTTGTGACAGTCATGCTTCCTTCAATTAGATCCAGCGTTGCATTCACAAACTGCAATATTTAAAAAGAAATAAAGAATCAATCTCTAAATAAGAATCTCAGAATTCATCTTTGGCAGTAAGAAGTTAACAAACAGAACGCTACATATTGATGCAGATCCATTTTCCAAATTTCCTCAAGTGGCTTTCAGCTTGAGGAAATTAATACACACACAAAAGACTGAATACATGTGTCTCAAGGCCGGAAATACCACCTCTCTTCAATTCAGGCACAATAAAGCTGTCAGCGTCTGGATGAGGAGATGCTTGCTGCTAGAGACCTTTGCTGACAGCATCTGTAAAGAACTGTAAGCCTAGCTACAGAGACCTTCACTGATTTCAAAGACAATAAAAAAATGACACTACCAATTCTAAACGCAAGCACAGTAGAAATATACACAAACACAGCATCAGAAAAGCAACTTGCTCTACTTTTATAAGCTTAAGTAACATCTGTATCTTTCAAAAGATAAAACATAGCATTAAAATCAGTAAGTATGCATACGTGTTCAGCCAAGGCTTTCTGGACAAGTGGCCAGCACTCTTTCAAGTACGCTTCTCTGTACTTTGGGAATAATGTCGCAAAACTGCTTTCTTCCAGCAGCCCTTTGGGATTATCTTCTCTTGTGAAGGCTGGCTCTTTCCATCCATCTGGCACAGTGAGAAGTTCAGATTCATCAACTGTTATAGGTATAAAAAAATCAAAAGTTGTTTTTTTCCTTCTCTTTCATCAGTGACTATTAGCTCCCCTCCCTGTTTAACTACAAAAGATACAATAGATGAAAGCACGGACACAAAGTTCTGTTTAATACTCTGCTGAATACATTTTGCATTTCTCCCAATCTTAAAGGAGTTACCGCTTTAAGCCATTCATTTAAAAAAAAAATAGTAATTCCACAACTCAGATATGCGTCGTGGATAGGGTATTATACGAGAACAAAGACATACCAGGCTGAGGCGAGCAACCAGGGCACTGTGAGGACAGGTGCACCAGAAGCCCCCACCGCTGCGCGTCCCTCGCACCCAACCGCCGCCTCTATCCTACCCCAGCGCCGCAGGCCGGGAAGCAGCCTGCCTTCCCCACGCTGCCTATCCGCTTACACAAAATCGCGGCCAAGCTTCTCAGCCCCGGGCTGTTTGAGGGAAACCGGAGGGACACCCGGCGCCGGCACGGGGCAGCAGGCCCGCGGCCACAGGGGGACCCTCAGCCCGAGGGCTTCCCGGCGAGCCGGTTGCCAGACCTGCACGGACCCTCACCCCCGCCCCCACCTGTCGCCGTTTTCTTTTTGTTTCTGTTTTTTGGTTTTTCTTTTTGCTTCGCCTCGGCCTCGGCCGCCTCAGGAGGATCCGCCATGTCTGCCCGCGCGCCGCCGCCGCTCACCCGGCGCCGGAAGCGCCGCGCGCCGGAAGCGGGCGGGA
>VYXH01002896.1:514050-559226 GCA_013397275.1 Burhinus bistriatus | reverse complement strand
AAAAAAAAGCGGGAAGGGGAATGCGGCAGGCCCGGCAGCAGAGGGGTGTCGGTGGGTCCCTCCGGCCGTTTGGGGTGTTTGGTTATCCATCCCCGGTCCCGCTAGGTGGCAGTGACCGCTGCGCGATGTGGAGCACCCCAAGCGGAGCTGCCGTCCGCCCGGTGGCTTCTGCTTGAGGGAGGAGATGGGGAGAGATGGGGGCGATGGGGAACCCTCTCCCCTCTGCCGGCGCAGCCCTGCCTTGCGGGGGGAGGCTGGGGTCCTGCTCCTGCCTCGCCTGGCACCGGGCTCTGGGTGCCGTATGCCATTGACAGGAAGGTGCGGTGCCCCCGGGTGAACACGGGGAGGGGGGCACAGTTGCTTCTCTCAGCCCATGGGCACAGAAGTCTCCTGGGGCTGCTTACTGGGCTGGTATCCCCCAGTGCGAGCAGGGGATGGGGGGTCCTGCCCGGGTGCAGGCACCCACCTTCTGGATAACCTCTACCATTTAACCATACTGCACCCAAACAGCAGGGCTGTGNGGGGGCAGGGGAGGTGTTTCTGCTCTGGGAGGTAGCGCGTGAAGTGCACGGTGCAGGTATTGTGGAAGCACTGCAAAGCAGATTTGGGAAGAGTTTTGAGGGAGGATAATTAGATAGGTTCAGCGCTGGTTTCTAGCCTGCGCATAGGATACAACCCACCAAAAAAATCACAGGAGTGAGCTGTGGAAGGGGCGCGTTGGCAGCGCTCAGGAGTGGGAATCAGCTTCCTNAAGAGGGAGGCGTGGGGGGTAGGCAGCAGGGCCAAGGGGGTGGGAGAGGCAGAGGATCTTTGCAGCAGTGCGCTCGCTGGCTGCGAGCAGTTTTGAAGGTCAGAGGAAGAGTCTCTGGTGAGATACACCTATTGTTTTCTCCAGCCTCTCGGGCAGTGCGCCTGCTCTGGGTGTACATCTCACACCTCTGAAGTGGCAGTGAGAGCCCGCTCCTGTGCCCGCTCCTCTCCTGCAGCCCAGCCCCTGCACCGACTGCTGCTGCGTGGGGGTCACCGAGCCCCCCAAGCCTCTGCACCGGAGAAGGAGAGAGGTGCACGGTGTAAGGGGGCAAGGGACTGTGAGGCATCCTTGCACCCAACTTCTCCAATTCAAAGGATGGACAACCCTCTCTGATGCAGCACCACACTGAAGTGTGTCTTTGCCCAATTGAGACAGGTCTGCTAAAAATAATAGAAAACAGAGGCAGTCACGCTAACAGACTTGGAAACTATGATTCAGGAAGGTCCTTCACGTCCCCTCCTGTCTGATTCTTTGAAGGAGACAGTAATTTCTCATCTTTCCTCTTACCTTGGGATCTGTGGTCTAGTCAGATATGGGGAAGCCACTTCCCTAATTCCTGGTAGGGACAGGATGCTCCCACAGACCCGCTCCACTCCTCCGGGCAGCCTTCTCTGGCTCCAGACAACAGCATGTTTATGTCATTTTTATTAGTCACCGCTCAAATGCAATAACCAGCCACTGCTCATCTGGTGGGGTTAGGAGGGTGAGGACAGCTAGCTGGGGGGACAGTGGCTGCCAAGGGGACAGGGGACTGAGGCTGGTCCCCAGGTGCTGTGCCGTGGTGGGGATGCTGCATCCCCACATGAGTGGGGTTCCGCACACACTGGTTTGGCAGCTGAGCTCCCAGGCAGAAGAGGCAGCACGAGTCCCAGCATGGTGGCAGGGCACAGCTACCCCACGGCCAGGGGGGACACAAAGCCACTGCGATTCCCTGCCCTTAACCACCCTGGACTCCGGGGTCTGCGCAGCCTCCCAGCTCTGCCAGCACCAAGAGGCAATGTGTTTTCTGAAAGCAGCTTTCACTGGCAGCATGTACCATGTTCATTGTTATAGCAGCCCAGTATGGGACAGAGAGACCCGGGTGCGAAGGTCTGCTTTGAACACCTTTTTTCTGAATAATACAGATCCCAGCCTAGCAAGACCCCTATGCCTGCTGAACCCGTTGCTGGGCTTTGGGGGGACCTGGGTCAGATCTGTGTGTATTTATACATGCAAGGTTTTTTTCCTCTTAAAAACAAAGCAAAGGAATGAAACAGCACAGCCGCACAGCCTCCCCTACATGCATTTCAGGCTATATGATAAAAAGGGCAGAGCACTGCTGTTAGAATGAAGGTGCCTCTTTATTATGCAGCAAAGTAATTATTTCCCAGTCAGTAGATAGGACTCCAGCCACTTGGCACTTTCTTGCATGCCATTTTCCAATCCAAAAGAGCAACTTGGGATTTTGTGATAATTCAAGCAATCAGATGAGCTCATGCACATGGCATTCATTCACTAGAAACGCCACACGGATCCCATTCAGCCTGAGCACTCGTAAATCCATGTGACACTTTTATCTATTTATAAACTTTTAACAGCAGGTTATGATTGTTATGCAAGCCATTTTCCAGGGATTAATAAGCAGCTTGTGTTGATGGCAGTGAGAAGGGCCATTAACTGCTCTGGGACAGTCATTAATCTGTAGTAAGTGCTCAGCATCTGGATCATTTCTGTGTAATTAAATAATCAATACTGCCTTTTGATTCAAATAACTGGAGAATTGTACTTCAAATTTATCTTGGCTTAGGGTGTTCTTAATTCTTGTAGTTTACAACAGGGCAGGAAACAGGCACACGGGCAAGTGAGAGCTTCTGTTGGTGTGACTGGCTCTTAAATTATCAGCTGTTTCATACAAAACCTCTGAAGTGGTCAAAATATAGTTCAAACTGGCCACCAAAACCTATTAATTGGACTGGATGGAGAAAAAATAGTCAGAAATGTATTGTCCTTTTTCTGTTAATATAGAGATCTTTCATTTTTGGAACAAAATTATGTCTTTGAGTGACCCGACACTGGGAGGTAGCGTGGCAGAATTAAAGTAATCAAACAGAAAGTCCCCCTGCCCAGCCACCTCCAGAAACATCGCTTTTGATTCATTCCCCATCTGGCTAACATGACCTCTGTGCCCTCAGGCAGATGGGGTTGTGGTCTTCGTTTCTCTTTCCCCTCTCCCCCTCACTCTCCCTTTCTCTCTCTGGGCAGTGGTGTAAGTCACTTATCTGGTTTTGTTTTGTTCTTGTCTTTGCTGTCGAATCCAGTGATCTGCAGAGGTGCTGATAGGTGAAGGTAACGGTGCCCATCGCAAGCCTGGTCAGGCAAGAAACACACCGCAGTGGTGCTGCTGCCTTCTCCGGGGAGAGCTGGAGAAACACCCAAGCAGGCAGAGTTTGTCACAGTGAGAACAGGTAAGTGGGAGTCAAAAACATGAATTACAAAAGACAGAAAGAGACTTACTGTATCATCACAGGATCATATGCTAATTCCCATCCTTTTGAGCTACCTTTTCACCAGATAACATCTGCATCTTACCGCAAGGGCATGATGGATGAATAACAACTCATCTTCACTGTTAGTGGGGTTAAAACCTAGAAAAAAAGCAAACATGCAGTCAGATATCTATTCATATTTTGAGGCTGGAAAGACAGGAGGAAGATTTTGCAAGAAATAGAGAGGAATATCACTGACCCGATAGCAAAGCTTTCAGATGTAGCTACTGTGAAGACACTTGTGAAGTTAAGGCATGGAAACGTGAAGAAGAGGGAACAGTGGCCATCATAAATTCAGCTCAGCTAAGGGATGGCTGAGTTTGTGAGAGCAAGGGCTTCCCTTTAAAAGAGAGCGGAGAGGAGAGCATGTGCTGAACCCTAAGAGGAACAAGGAGCTGGAAAATGAGAAGATTGCAAACCATAAAAGCATCTGAGAGGGCTAGCTGGAAAAGCAAGGCAAAGATAATTTGTGGCAGAAGGAAGAATCCAGGATAAGAAGGAAGAACTAGTTAAAAAAAAAAGACAGTAGCTTTGTGTGGAGAAAAACTCGCTACAATAAAGTTGCTGTCAATTTGGGGACAAGAAAGGGACGAGAGCCAAACTGGGAAAGGAATTTAGTATCATTATGAAATCAAAGCAGCAGGTTTAGACCAAAAGGTCTTTGGAGCAGGGGATGTGCCTAATCATGCATTCATAGAGTGACTGACAGAATGAGGCTTTTGTCTTGACTTGAGCCTCTGGGAGTTGTCAGAAAACAAACACCGTACCATGGCAAGCTGCGCCGGGACCTCCGAAATATGAAGGGGAGAATAAAAATGGGAGGGGGAAGGTGAGTGCCAGTCAGGGGTAGGTGTATCGGAGGGGGAGGAGGAGGAAGGCAGGGGGCTGAAGAAGGAATGGGAGGAAACGCCTAAATCAGAATATTGGTCCAGAGCCTCAGAGAGGAAGAGAATCAAGCAGGGATTAGAAAGCGATCACTCCTGTCTGCTTTAGAAAGTCTCCCACATAGTGCGGAGAGCAATCACACATTCCCAAAGGTCCAGCAGGGACGGCTAACAGATTTCTCCAGCTGTCTTGGTATCCATCCTATTTAGGTAATGCCTAACATGGGCTGTGCCTGCCAGGGCAGAGCTGGTCTAATGGCTCTTGTCTCCCCAAAGGAGGAGGTGTCCCTCGTCACCCAGAGGCACGAGTCTGCCCTGGGGCTGGGGCCTCTGGAGCCATGGGGAAAGAAGAAGGGGATCTGCTGTGCTGCTCTCTGTAAACCTGCAAAGAGCAGACCTTTTCTCAAAGGCATATGATGCCACAGGGCTGTGGATTGAAGCTGGAATTTCCAAAAAAAGGTTGTTAAAATAATTTTAAAGTCATACCTGAGCAACCAGAGTTTGAACACAGCTTTAGAAATTTGCAACAATGCTCATGTGTGTTATTCTGAACCGCAGAGATAAAACACTCCCTCGATCTATTTTTCTCTTGTACTAGAATCCGGATATTATTATGCAGATTTCCACTATAGCAAAATTATGGCAGAATAAATAGCTCTGCTATACACGAAGGGGAATCCTATTACATCTTCAGTAACTCTCAGTAAGCATCATCGCTATTATACCAATTGAAGAGACAGAAAACAATTTTTAATTAAAAATATTTATAGCAGGCATAATACCAACTGCCAGTTTCACTATCCAGTGAATGCATTTTGCAGCTGGTACTAATTCTCTCTTATTTCCATGAGGTTAGCCAATATCAGCTGTTCATTAAGCAGAGGACGTTTCAGGAGTATCCATATTATATGCTGTAACTAACTGAGAAGTTCTTCCTTTGATAGATTTTAGGAAATCAAGATTGCTTTGCTATGTTATTCTGGGACTTTATAATAGAGAGGTCATTTCCCAGTGATCCGAGTAGGCTGCATCATCAGTTTTATTCAAATCAATCCTACAAACTGCTTTCCAGCAGATAAGAACATTTTAATTAGCAATATATCTTTTGTCTTCTATCTGCAGTGGAGTAGGGGGTGGGAAATTGATTTCAGCACACCCTTTATTTTACTGGGATAGCAACATAATCAGAAGGTGTCAGCAGAACCACAGGCAGATTAATTTTGAGATACTGAGCTTCGTACAGAAAACTACACGGCTGCTCCTAGCACTGAGTCCGGCTGGGCTGTGCGGGCAAGCTCACTGCTGTGGATGGCACCAGGCGCTCCGAGGGGCAAAGCCTTATACAGCTGTCTTGGGTGAAGGGCTCAATAGCAATCGGCTGGCTCCCACGCTTTCTGTGCCAGAGAGCACGTAAGACCTTAGTTCTTGTCCTGGTTAGATGTATATATTGGTAAAAGTGCTTATGTGTACCCATAGGTGATGGCCAGCTGGCCCTAGGAGCGGTAAGAGCAGCTATGAACCTGTAGCTTCTGCTGCAGCCGTAACTCAGGCTCAGAGGAAACCAGCAGGCAGAGGATGGGGCACAGAGGAGCCCTATTCCCACATATCTCCCTTCCTCCTGCCTCTCTGTGCCGGAGGACGTGTGTCTGAAATCTGGAGCTGGAACAGTGTCCCCACCATTTTTGTGCCCACGGGGAGCTCTATCCCCATAAATGCAGGGATTCAGCAGTCAGTTTGTCCTTGGTTCACATTCACACGGCTCAGAGGGGACTCAGCATGCTGAAGGCTCCAGCCCATAAAATCTAATACAAAACTTCTTGTTTGCTGTATTCGCCCCAGCATAGCCAGCAGCCCAGCCAGTGAGGAAATCCCCTGGTGATTTATCAAAGTAGCATCTGGGAACTGACAAACCAAGGAGCTCATCATAACCTGGCTTGTGACTTGCTAAACTCCATATGGTTATTGTTTTTCACTTTAAAGAATTACCAGTGAATTTCAAAACCCAGAATTTAGCAAGCTGTGTTTCATAATTGGAAAGATCAAACACCATTTGAGTCTGTGAAGTCATTTACAACATGCTTATCCTTCCACCCACAGTGGATTTTACAGCAATGTCCCCTGACCCAGATCCCCAGTGGCGGCAGAGAAGCCCAGGGGACCCAGCTGGAAAGGCGAGTGATGTGAACTGGTGGAGAGGTGCATTCGCGAGGGGAGCAGAGGCTGACCCAGGAGATGATTCAGAACAAGAGTTTAAGGTAGGGAGATACTCTGAGTCACTCCTGGGGGAGATTCCATCCCTCCACTGCCTGCAGACCGACCTGTGAAGAGCAGCTGCCGTCGCTTCATTAGCCTTTGTGAATATTCTGCTTTAATCCATCTTTAAAGCTTTCAAAAGCCTAGCATGTCCATGCGCTGATTTTGCTCTAGGCAAGCGTTGTGCCAGGCATCAACAGCATCAAGAAACTGAGCTCCACCAGCTCTGTATAGGAATGTCCAAAATGTTACTTCCATTTTCTTTTATCTACAGGGAAATAAGTCTTTCAGGCAACCAAGGAGCGAACCCTTTCTTCTTGCACAGATGGCAATAGAGGCTTCCAGAGCACTTTGGACTGAGTCTGTGGAATACCGTCACCACAGCAGTCCCAGATCTAACTTTCTGAGCAGTCATGATGTCCTAGGCTAGCTCTGATTTTAGCTGTTCCCCTCAGCATTTTGTGTAGGTGTGCAGTGTGCATTTGAGTATGTTGTGTTTATTTCCTAATGGTAGCAAGCAAAGTTTCAGGGAAAAAAATGATACCAGTCCACCCTCTGGAAAGGCGATCTCTGAACAAGTCGAGTGGCAGAGCGTGAAGCATTCCTGCTCCTGGTACTCATCTTTTTGGTCAGCTGTTCATGAAATGGCGTATGGAAAAGCAAACTGTTGTTCCCCCCAAATCTTTTTGTCTGGGTTTAAGTAGAGTTCATAGGTTGAATAACAGTGAGTTTGCATCAGCCCTGAGTCAGCGTAGTCAACTCGACAGTGAGCTTGAGGACCTGGCTATCCATTACCAGAGCTGCTACTAAACTTGAGCAACCACTTTCCTTGCCTAAACTGTAAATTTTCAAGGGCGGGAACTTTCTCTAAGTATGTGTTTGTACAGGAGGGCAATTTGAGAAGATCTTGTACAAGGTATAGCTGTAATGCAGGCTGCTGGCTGAACGCTGAGTTTGTCGTAAAGTTGTATCCGATGCGGAAGGAAATACAACAGAGCTGGTGGGTGGCTGTTAAAACAACCATTTCGAATAAAATGTCACAGACTGAAGTTTGATTGATAAAATTTCATTTTTGCATGCCACCAGGCGGAAGAAAAGAGCCCATCTGTTCTCCAAGCATTGCACATTGTTAAGCAAACTGCTCGCAGCTTGGCAGATCAGAACATTAGAAGAAAAAAAACTGAAAAAAAAGCCAACCATAGATGAGCATGAATACAAGATGAGTCATTGAAGTTTACCCAAAAGCAACATAAAAATTATGGTTCTTGCCAGGCAGTTATGCCAGGGTATTCTCACAGGCTTGGCTCGCGGGGATGGGCAGGCAGAGAGAGAAAGCGGCGGGGAATAGGGGTGCATTCTTCTGCTGCCGAGGCTGGCGAGGGCCGCTTGGCTGCTCGCTGCGGGGAGAATGCGTGTGTTTGTCTTAGCAGACAAGGGGCACCATTATCACATACCTCAGCAGGGTTGTAGATGTCAACCAAATAATTGGTTTTATTTAGAATATGACATCCAAATGGTCAATGAAGCATTTTGGGTGTCCTGGAAAGATTTTATATACAAACCAGCTGGAATCCCATTGAGAGGAACAGCCTCTTCCTTTCCCTCGCCCCCCTCCCCATTACTTTCAGTCAGACAGAGCTGGAAGTGACTGAGAGGAGCTCCAAGAAGCCTGCGCCTTTGAGCGGTAAAGTCTACTGGTGCTAAACATCTGACACTTGTTCATTAAGAGAGACCCGGGCAAGCATTTCATCATTGAGATGAGTATTTAATACATGAATGGGTAGCGAGAAAACATATTTGTGGCCATTTCAAAAGGCTGTCATACAAGGAGACTCCAAGTCTGAGCAGGTTGGAAAAGCTGCGGGGTGCTTTGGAAGTCTCTCAAATCTCTCAAACTCACACTCGTAAAGCACAAAGTTGCTGTTGCAGCTTCCAAAGAAAAGTGAGAAGTAGCATGAGTGGGCAGGCAGAGAGCAGGCAGCGGGTGCTGGGTTCCAGCCTTCCTTTAGCACAACTGCTAGGTTATAGGGAAGGGGGGAGGCTTACACAGCTTCCCATGCAGAACATCACAGCTGCACCCACCCCAAAATGATACAACTTTAGTCCCATCACTCCATAGCTGCACAAGTGATGTGCTAGGATTTTCCAGAAACTCAGAGAAGTACAGCCTGCCCTGGTAGCTGGCATGGCCAGTGCCGGATAGATGCATCTTCTTACTGTGGGAATCTACCATTTGTTCAAGGAAAATTATTAAATGTAAATATATTCAAAAAAAGAACGGAAAGCGAGTGATGACCTCCAATAGCTGGAGATAGAAGAATGTTTCAAATGAGAAAAAAAAAAAGGCAGAAACATTCAGGAAAGTGCTTTTTCTCTGCTTTTGGAAGATGCAAGGTGCTGGCTACTGTAACAGGAGCAGAGTGCATCTTGTGCATCCCAAGTGTCCCAAAAGAGCTGGCTGAGAAGGGAATGACTTTTTAGTAGCCTCTTAAGTACCAGGGGAATTGCAGAAAATTTGAAGCAAGATGGTGATGTGCTAATTGAACAGGACAAGCAGGTCACTGGTTGAAAGCTATCGACTGCCTGGCTGATTTCCATCCTAGGTGAAGCTATGGAAAAGCTTGATGTGCAGTTCAGTGATCAAGAAGATGTACATTTAATCGCTGACACTCATGTTTTGTAAGAACAAACTGGCATTACTTTACATATCTTTCACTTTTCCAGTTTACGAGTTTGGCTGATAAAAGGCAATTGTGGACACATGACAGACTTCTAACCCATACTCATTGTAACGGGGTAGCTGGGTGTTATCTCAGAAAAACTCCACCAGTATCAACAAAAAGTCCCCACTACGTAATGCAGGACACAGCCAGTGGGTTAAGACCTCGCTGATTAACAATGAGGAACAGTCATGAAATGAACTGCCAGATTTCTGACTCAGTCAGCGTGGGACCAAGGCAGTGTTTTTGCTGAGCACCTGAAAGCAATTACAAGAACACCGCAAAGCCAACGCGTGGAAGATGCCGGGGCTGCGAAGGAAATACGTTTTGATACGGTAGTCACGTGGAGTGAGCTGGGGCACTTGCTCAGCTCAAGTCACTCAAACAAAAAGTATTTTAACACAAGGCAACGCAAAACCACACATCTAGGAAGGAGGAGTGCTGGCTGGATCTGCATGGTGGGAAATAGGACCCTGGAAAGAAACAACTCTGTGTAGCGTTTGGGAATTAAAAGAGAACAAGCAGTACAACTGAAGTGTTCAGAACAAAAAAATAGATATATGACCCCAAAAAAAAGCATGAGAAAAAAAGACATATGTGACACACAAAAAAGATACATGGGTATATGGACAAGAAAACAGCGAGCAACACGGTGACACAAATGCTTATATTCAAGGTGATCCTGGAAACCTATGTCAAGTTAGCAACTACATTTCTTACGGAATAAAATTAACTTGCAGAAGAGACCCAGCAAATAATTGGAAGACAGGAAAATTGCCAAAAGCTCTGAGAAAAATGTAATTTGCTTGCCAAAATCTGTAGAGAATGCTTCTGTAGGGTTTCAGAATACGTAGTATTAAGAAGGTATTCATTCAGGTAAAGGTTTTGGTGGCAATACTCAAATTACCAATAGATAATAATTATCAGTTTTAGGTAGCAGTAATAAGAAATACATTTTTTACACAAATAAGTTTTTCAGAAAGAAGGATGATTATCAAAGAGTTGAGATATAAATGATTTCTCCACTTCTGGATGGCATCAGCTGGAGATTTGGTGCCTTTTTGGGTGGTAAGCTTTAGTCTAACACAAGTTATTTAGTTCAGTATCTGGATGTTCAAACAAAATATAATGATCTATTCCCTGCAGACAACTGTGCTACATCTAAGGGTCCTTTCTTGCCTTCAGATCTGTGACCCTCCCAGTTCTCTCCCCACGTTGCTCTGCACATTAAGGCTTGCGCCATGGAAACCACAAATAGAGTAGAAAATATCCCTGTAAATCACTGTGGTTAACTGGCATTTCTTATTTAGGATTTGAGACCATTTTCAAATCAGGAGAGTGGAAACAAAGGGAGCCTGCAAGAAAGATAAGACATGCCGATAGCAACAGTAAGCCCCAGCAAGCTCAGCGGGACCGAAGGACACTGCCAATCTCATGGGTCAGATGACCCCGTTTCAGCATGTGCTGGACCGAGACATCCTGCCTAAGTGGTCTCCAAGCCTTTTACTGTAGGTTTGGGCTGTGTGCTGATCCTGTTATCAGGTTTAAGAGCAGGAACTGTGGTCCTGCCAAAATTAGATAAGGGTTAAAAAAAAGAAAAGGGCACCAGCAGACACTGCTATCAAACAGAGTGCTTGCTTGTGCTCTTACACTGTTGGAAATCATCAGCAAATTAGGTATAAAAGGAACAGGCGGGCAGCATGTTCCCAGCTGAACTGCTATAAATGTCACAGCATTTGTATTGACACCACAGCCTGTTTCATCAAAAAAAAAAAAAAAAGGAAAAAAAATGAAAAAAAAAAAGAAAAAAGGGAAAAAAAGGAAAAAAAAGGAAAAAAAGGGGGGAAAAAAGAGAAGATAATATTGCAAAGAGGTTTATTTTTCAAATGGGAAAAGTCAAACATACTTAGCAAAATCTACCCTGCAGGAATCTAATAATCAGACTATAATTGGGTCAAAAGATGATAGGAGCTGAGTGGCTAAATAGTAACGCTACTTAAATACTTAAAACATGTAAAATGTCTTATACCAAAGAGTAAATGGGAATGGGAAAAAGATGTGAAAGAGTTTGAACTGTTTATTTAGACCAGACCATCCTTAGAATCGAATGAAAGATGGGCAAAAAAATTTGTAGTGCAGGGAAAGGTACTATATTGCTTTAGGGCTGATGCTTTTCCATTATCTTAAGGACCTCCTTATTCACTGCTAGCAAGCAAGCAACACTTCCCATGAAGTCACAAAACCCAGCAGTTTCTCTCTTGCTGCTTCCTCAGTACCCAAAGGAACAGTTCAGCAGGAACTGTAAGTGACGGCTATTTCACCTCATCATTTTTAAAGGGAAAATTAATTTTTAAAAGTTCTCTTTTAGTAGCTTGCCTGAAACGTGGCTTTCTACAGACAGCCTTTCCAAAATATTCACAAGCACCTGCTGCTTCCCAAACCAAGGCAAAATTCTCCTGGTTTCAGTTTGTGATGAATTCAACAGTTGGGACAGGTTTGCAAAGCTCTGGGTGCCTCAGGTAAAACTCCAGGAGATCATCATGTTTCAGGGCAGACACTGAGCAATGCACAGAGACTCGGGAGTCATTGTGACTGCAAAATCAGAGGGATAAACACCATGGGAAATACCGGCAGGTCAGGTGAAACGGTCTTCTTGAGAGCCAGCAGTATTCTGCAATCGCTTGAAAGCCTCCAGAGTACTTTGGCATCTCTTGGTCTTTTGATGAACAAAGCAGCAGGATGGGGCTGGTTTCTGCAAACAGCAGTGCAAGTCAGAAAAGGGACCCCAAGTTGCTAAAGGGATTTTATGAAATCTGAGTGAGGCCTCATCTGCCCATTTGACATAGTTCTGCAAGGTTAGAAAGACTCCTACGTTGTTTTGAATATCACAATGCGTCATTTATTCCTTCTCATCCAGGAGGAAACTTCTCTCTCTATAATTTATGAGACTGTGTTTGGTAACAAGCAGGCTGTGAAATCTCTAAGGGGAATGAGGAACCTTAAAGCAGATACCACCTCATGCATAATTCCTGTAGCACACGAGAAGGAGCAGCAAGGCCATTTTACGTACCCCTTCAGTCATCCCTTTCAGAGGGACCACAGCTCTTGTCTCTGCCTCAGAGAAGTAAAGTCAGGGCATACATTGCAATGGGACAACATTTTGGCACAGGAACATCTTCATACCAGGTCCTTAAGCTGGTATGAAGGAGAAGAGGGCGTGACTATGCCTGCCCACTCCTACAGCAAGACTATTTCCTCCCATGAAGCCCAGTTTGGCTGCCCTGCCTAACCAGTGGGTCCCACTTCAGATTTGGTCTTCAGATTTATTCCACTGGCATCAGAGGGCTCAAGGGCAATTGGTGTTTCCTCAAAGTTTCTGTCCACCCAGATCTGTGACTTCTACCTGTGAGAGATGGTGAGGGCATCTTCAGAGAGCAGGGCATATGGATAGACTCATTTCAACCAAAGGGGTTATAATCAGTGGCTTTAATTGCAATATAAATTAGCAGCAAGACCCTTTCCTTTAAATAATGGATTTGGATCTTGTTCTGCATTTCTTCTCTTTGATTCTTTTGCAAGGGAGAGGTAGATCTCGCTGATTACTAGCCAGGAAGATGTGTTGATTTGGAGTTGTGCATGGTCTCTGCACAGAATTTGGCATTTGTTTTTCCTACCCAGGAGGACACACGGTGAACATATTTAAGCCATTCCATGACTTAACATACCGTGCTTAGGTTCTTCATTTTGTATGACAGAGAACAGCAAATGAAAACTGAGAGAGCCAACTCGTTTTTGCATCCTGCTGTTTCTGGACAGAAAGTGGGATTTAATAAAAGTGCAGAAATTTATAAGTGTGGTAAATTTGTTTCACATGTATCATTTACTCTTCTGTGGGGGACAGCAGCTTTCCCAGTTGTCCCAGCTGGGCACTTCTGTAGGGGGAGTGAGGTGCTTCGGGGCAGCGAGCACCCCTTCCTGTGAGGTGCTGGGGCACGTCAAGGGATACTGGCTGCACCCAAGGCTACTACTACTACACACGGAGAAGCCTGATGGCCCAGGGTTTCTCTGAGTTACCATGCCAGAAGATACCAACTCATATGTTTATGAAATCCAAGGCAGACTCACAGCTTTAGTCCTAAGAAATTGTATTATATTGTCATATTATATTGGTTTGGTCTTGACATTTACAGTTCCCTTTCTCCAGGACTTTAGGTTATAACTGTGCTGTAGCTGCATAAGGGATTGTGTAAGCACCATGCCACAACAGCATTTTATTCTGACAGTCATTTACTCTCAGCTGTAACCACAGCTATGAGCAGGAGTTAGACCTACGCACTATGGAAGAGGATGTTATTCTTTCAAGCAATCTCTGAGAAAACACTTGAAGTAAGCCTCCGCACTTTGTACACATGGTTAATATAATCTTTAATTTCTGCTTAAAAAGCAATGGCAACAGAAGTAATTTTCTTCCTTGTAAGCTTCAAATCCAAATATAAGAGTAAAATAATAGCACATGAAGAAATGAAAGCCCCATCCAGGACAGTGTATATGCATCAGTGTTCTATTTGAGAAGGTCTTTTTTTGGTGTCCCTACTTTTAAAGCTGTCAGTTAGCTTTACTGTTGCATGCACTTAACCTTCCCCTGAACACCAACTTCAAAGCCTCAGTGCTTTGCGGGCACCATCAGTCTTGCAGATAAAAAAAAATACTGTTTTTTGCTAGAAGATGTGCTTTGTTCCTTTTGTTGGGCAAGCAGAATGTCCCGGCAACCTCAGCACTTCATCATTAACTGCAGGACATAGTTCACACCCAGCTTGGGAGAGAACTGGAGCAAAAAGAAAAATGGTTTTGCCTGCCTGCCCGTGACCCCATGCCACCGTGTTATTTTTCACAAGATCACGAAGACGTTCATGAGCATAAATCAGTATCATTCAAAAACCAAACGTCAAAGGAAACAATAAAAATCCCAGGGTTTTATGAATGGGAGTGATTGTCCTGCGCTGCCGGGCTCGAATCAGTGTGAAGCTGGCAGGGGACACCACCGCGATGCAATAAATGCTGCCATCTGTTACTCCCGAGCTCCTGGAGCATGTAAAAGGCACCAGTGAAAATCAGCCCTGTCCTGACGCGAGGTGCTCAGGCAGCTCCTTCCCACCCACGAGGGCAGCGGGCAAAGCCAGTGTATGATGCTGCTGGTGGGGCTTCGCCTCGGTGGAGCTGCCCTGGGGAAAGACACTTTGGGCAGCTGGGCCTGTTGCGGGACATCCCCATGTTGGAAAGCCTCCATGAGGTTTCCAGCACCGTGGTTGTCTGATGCTCGCCCACCCTGCAGCAGCAGCACAGATCAGTGCCTTGGTGGCATCTGGGCCTTCCTTCTCCATTTGGGAAGGTCCAACATCCAGCACAGTAGGAAGCACTTTGTGTATTTTTGTATGGATATATCCACCACCTCCCCTGCAGCAGCTCACCCCAGGTCTGAGGCTCATTCAGGAGAGTGTGCTGGGCAAGGGGGCTCCTCCACCTCTCCCCAGCCTCCCTGCAAATGCTGATCTACCTCCAAGCACATGGGATGTGTTTCCGGGGGTGCTCAGGAAGCTGGCTGTGTCGGGTCCTGCCACCCCTCCGCAAGCGTTCCGTCTCCCTGCGTGGGAGCTGAGGGCTACCTGCCAGCAATTGCCCCGGCCACAGGAGCAAAGGACTTCCCACGTCACGCTGATGCTGACTGATCGCCTTAGGGACACTTGCATTGTTTTGGCAGGCTCGGGCACGGTGCGTTTGGGATAATTTATACCTAAGGTAGCTGCAGCTGAAGTCCCAAACACGGAGGCACTCCAAAAGATAACCGGCTGTTGTTCTCTGCTGCGTGGAGAAATCTGTGCAGCCTTATGACAGAAACAGAAAGGAAGAGGAGACACCCACATACAAAAGCTGTCTGCTCAAAAACTACCCTGTTATTTTTAGTGCAGAGTACTACTCATGTTTACAGGTGTATTTTCGTTCCCACCCTAAGTCCATGCAGAGAGGGGGATAAATCTCTGTAACAGCTCATTATTTCCATTTTCTTTACATTCAGATAATGTGTTTCCAGGTTGAAAGACTGGCTGGACAATGCTGATTACATGTGCAACACTGCTGGAAATAGGACTTGTATGCTTGTCTTTGAAAATCTGGGCCCTGGGGGATGTGATAATTCCTGTCATTATTTTAGCTGGTCCTCTCAAATGCCCTTCCCCTCCCAGGCACGTGGCTGCTTGGAGCTGCAGCCACGACCCCCACAAACACATCGGAGGCTGCTGACCATACCACCAATTCACTGCGGAGCTGCAGGAGGGACCAACTGTGCCTAATTATGGACATCAACACACCAGTCCCACAGCAGGGACAAGCATGCAGATGAACCTCTCAAAAGATTTAATTGCGTAGAAGTGATTTCTATTTTGATATCCCATGGGATTTCTATTTCCAAAATTAACTACTAGAAAAAATGCTTTTTCTGTCTATTTGTGTCAAAATATTTGTGTCCCTCCTACCCTCTCCCCTAGTTCACTTTATATTTACAGGAAACAGTGCACACATCATGACACTGTATGTATTCTAAGCAGCCTTTTTCCTCGAAACCAGATTTGGTGATCATAATTAAACGGAGATGTGCCTGAGTTTCCCCTGAACGTCAATAGAAGGCAGTTACAGCCTTACCTTTGAGCTTGTCAAACAAGAGTGATTAAAAATATGCAGCTAGCTGGAAAAAAGCAAGATGGAAACCTGAGAAGCTAAACAGAACAGCCTCATAAGCTGATTTTTAGCATAACTGGTTTTCATCTAGCAAGAACTTCACTAGGAGGAACATAAGACTAATCAGACAAGCAAAAAAAAAAAAACAGTTCACATTAAAAAGCCAATTCATTTGCCGATTAGGTCTCGAAACACTATTAGCAATGACTGGTGGGTGCCTGGAACCCAGCTACCTTGGCTAAGTGATCACTTCTACGGTGCTGTGGCCCAGCAATTATTTACTGCATTAGGAGAGAGACATGTTTGATCAGAGCTATTAACTAATTTAGATAATTCACATGCAGTTGTTACCCTATGTGAAGGAGTGAATGGATTTACAGCACCTTTGTTTGACTGGGGACACTGCAGTTGAAAATCCAGGTGTGAAATACAGATGTTGTAGACTGCTGGTCATACCATGTGTTCAGACATTTAGACATGCCTTTTTTCCCCCCATCAAACTGTGACTGAGGTGGTTTCCTTTTGCAACACAGTTCCACGAGGAGATGGGTTGGGTTGGGCTGGGTTGTGTCGGGTTAAGAGAGATGGGCTGCTGGCCGAAGCCTTCCCCACTCAACACAAGCCCACTGGGCTGCTGTCGGCTGGTAGCCAGGAGGAGGCACAGTGGGGATGCGTGGGGTGATGGGCGGAGAGCTGCCTGCAGCCGGTGTCACTGGTGGGGACATGTCTGAGCTGGGAAGGCTGCAGAGGGGATGGTTCAGATGCCTCCTGGCACGGGTGGTGGTGGCAGGTGGTGGTTCCTCTTCCCATTGCTCTTCCCACAGCAACCAGTGATCAGCGCAGAGCCACCGTCTCCCTGAGCTGTGGGGAGCCCTCCAGAGGTTGTCCCAAAAAGGGGCTTTAAAGGTCAGCATCACTGCCTGATGCTGATATGTCTAAAAGTCACCTGCAAAGGAAAATTAGAGTTTTTCATCCCCCTCCCAGCGCAGCAGCCATTGGATGTGGATGCCAGCTCTTCCTGCATCAGGACTCCCGTGGGTCCTGCCACGTGAGCAGGGGTGCTCAGCTCCATGGTGGCCATTCCTGCTGAGCCCTGGCTGTTGCTTCTCTACAGCAGGCACTGCGCCAGGGACCAAGCACGCCAGCAGCCAAGGGGCACGGGGAGACCACCGGGAGGAGGAACGACTACATCGATCCGGAGATGGGCACTCAGAGCTCTTGGCCTCCAAGCTGCACAGCCGCTGGCAAACTTTGGGGTTGGGGAAATGGCTCACAAGATGCACCAGCCCATCTGCACAACAAAGGTCTATCCTGGTACTTCTGGAGGAGGAGCAGAGAAGGTAGCTGCAAGGAAACCATGTGTTTGTATGCACCTTCCCGAGCGCCTTTCAGTCCCCTGTTTGCTAGAAAAACCAAACAGTAGTGTGCTTTTGAACTCTGACCACTGGGAGCAATAGCAAAGCAGAGGCCATTGCTGTCTTTTACTTGAACATGGGAGAACGAGTGATGGATTTGAGTTGCACCTGAAATGGGTGTCCTGCGGGGTTCTTCCCCAATCCTTGCAAGGGTAAGGGGCTGACCTCCTCTTTCCTTTCCTTTTTGTTGATGCTGAGATCCTTCAACACCTTGTGCGTGCGGTCTCTCCTAGTTTTGCCTGCCTGATTTCATGTGTTACTTTTAGCACGCAGAGAGGAAGGAAGACAAGTGAAATGACCGTGCAGGACAGGTGGCAAGGGCTTGCATCAGAGAGATGGTGGATCCTGCCCAAACAGGCAGCACAGCTTCCCAGCCACTGCGGAGGGAAGAGTGTGATGCTGCCAGACCCCAGGACGGACAGGAGCTCTGCTGTGATCCCGAGGACCTATGTGCCCAGCCTCTCACAGCAACATTACCATGGCGTTATTCTGGTCAGGAGAGGGTAACCACAATAGTTTGTGTCCTGGGCAGCAAAGTGTGCCATGCAGCAGCATAGAGGACAGATACCCCAGGGGCTGCCAGCTCAGGCCCCCTGAATGCCTCTTGCCCTGGTTCTTAAGGTTTCTTAGGAGAATCCTGTCTCTCAGCTTTGGTAGCAGATAGCAAGTCTGGATCTCAAGCTTCAAAATCCACTAGAAAACACAGGCTTGGATAATTTCCCTAACTTAAATTCTCTGTCTTTTTCTTTTTGTACACATCCAGAAGACATAGAGGAAGGGGGGGGGGCAGGTTTTTAAGTCACAAAATGATTATATAGATGCAAACATGTGGCCAAAAGCCAATGCTGGAAACAAGCCAGAGAGACAAAGACTTGACTTGGGCAAGGGGGTGCGAGGGCTCGTGATCCTGAGCCGTCCTGGTGTGGGTTAGAGGATGGCAGGGTAACTCAGGTAGGAAGGGACCTCAGCAGGCCAGCCTCCCCCTCAGAGCAGGGCCAGCTCGTTCACCATCTGCTTTTGCCTTTCCCTAGTTCTGCTCCTTCGCAGCTGACCCTGAGGAGCAGATTGTCTCACAGCAGAGGCAGCCGGGTCCCCGCGGCGGCGTATCCCAGTCGGTAGAGCTGCTTTCTTCTCCGAGCAGTAAGAAGCAGGGCTTGGCTGCTGGGGGGGCACCTCACGCAGAGGGTGAGGGATGCCTTCAGCAGCGGCCTCCGGCATGACCTGAAACTGCTTTGCAAACCCCCAGCAGTTTTCAGCACGGAGTGACAAACAGGCTTAAAAATGGAGCATATTGTTTTCTTAAATATACCGCATATGGCACAATCTAGTGTCCTTATTGATTCAATTTGAAAAAAATATATATTTACATACAGCATGCTGGGAGTTTGTAGCAACACTGTTTTCATAAGGCTGCCCGCAGGGGTCGGTTCGGGGACCAAGGGATCGGACAAGCAAACGGAAGCAAAAGGCAGCCCTTAATTTGGATGTGGGGCTGACAGAGGGCTTGGCTGTGCATTAGTAATGGTGAGCTGCCGCTACAGGAACCTGTTTTGTTACTAAGACATGTTACAAGTCAGCAGACTGCCACATTTTTCTGACTCATCAGCTGATATTAATTAATGACTTGGGAGCACACCAAAAATTCCCATTGGCCTTCCTTCCTTGAAAGGCTGCCGTTGTTCCTCTCCCCCTCCCCCTGCTTTAGAAAAAAAAATCACATCAAAAAAGCTATACATTTTAAGTATGGGAAATGACCGAAATAGCTTATCCCCATATTCCATGTGGAGCAGCACCCTGCCTGCAGCTGGGACCGGTCCCAGCTCCCACCCCAAAAAAAGGTGCAAAAACCCCAGAGGACAGGACGCAAACTTAATAAGGAACATAAAAGATAACACCAATCATTTTTTTCCTCCTTTCTTACGAAAATCACCTTTGTGTATGACCAAAACTGCCCGTGACAAAACAACTGCCCATCTCTGTGGACCGCTGCAGCTCCCTGCCAGCCAGACCAGTAATTCTGAGCAGCAGGATTTCAGGTATATAGATGCAAAATGTCTTGGTTTCTCTCAAAGAAAGGAATGAGGCAACTCCACTGAACTAGCAACTGCAAAAAAAACCAGCATTGTCCTCCTTCAAAGAGAGCAGCCATGGCCCCTCGTGTCCCCAGCGTCCGGCCACCTTTGCTTATTCCACATCTGCATCCTCGCCAGAGCCAGCATCAGTTAAAACCCAGCCCCTGAGAGTCAGGTTTCCAGGCTGACTCCAAAGACTTCTCTGTCCTAGCAAACAGAGCCACTGGTCTTACGTTTTTTCTGGGATCCTTTACCCCTTACTGCAATGTCCAGTTTCTCATTTAAATAATTTGTGTTGATGTGAAACCAATTTTTCCCAAATCCCCTGCAAATATTAATCCTTGGAGGAGCGTATTTAGACAAAATGTAAATAGTTTCCTTTATATAATTTTGTTTGGACAGAACAACTGCCACCAAGGTATCATGTGGTCTCCAGGGTATTATGAATAGTGCTTTTATACTTTTCTGTTACTGGGGTGTAATTAAAAGATCTTTTTTTTGTCTTCAATCATTACTGGATAAATAAAACCTCCCTGTGAATTACTTGAACCTCCTTCAACATGAACGTGAGCACAGAGTAGAGCCACGTTTCTGAATTCTGTCTGTTTTTAACAGATATAACGCTATTAGTAACAGTTTAAGCACATTTTTACAGACACAGATGCTCAACTACATCTTTACTTTGGTTCTCATACCCCTATACTGATTTGTGAAGCACCAAGGAGCATTAAATGCACTTTCCACGGTCCCACCTTCATCATCTAACTCCAAATGAAATATTAACAAGTCTTAGGAAGATACAGGTGAATAAAACGGGCTGAAATACTTACTTTCTGCGGGTACCGTCGCAGTAAATGACAACATCTCCAGTGGAAAGTTAGGTGTGAGCAACTTTATTGACTTGCACGCGTGCAGAACAGAGTCCTGTGCAAAGTTGTACCTCAAAAATACATTAGGGGCTTCTCAGAACGGACTTTCTTGGGATGGTGTTTTTGTTTGCTCCTGCTGTTCTTGCTGCTTTCACATTTCAGGGGCTGAAACATACAAAAAACATCAAAAATCAAAATATCAAAACATCAAAAACATACAAAATACATCCCGGCATTTTCTTCTTCCCCCCAAACGCAAGGGGCCAAATGCATGTTTGCTTTGGACTAATGACTCATAGACATTCAAACTCAAAGCAGGTCTTATCATGGCATTATGAAGATTACAAAAGCGGTCGGCGTAAAGGCGCCTGCTGTAACAGGGACACTGAAAGAGCTGCTGACTGCCCAGGACCAGAGGCAGGGAGGCCGGCTGGAAGGCAGGCCGAGAACGAAATTACATGTCCCTAAGTTTCATATTCAGAAATATGAACAGCTTCTCGTGAACAGCTCAGAATTTAAAAGTTGACAAAGTACAGAATGAACACAGGCAGTTATTTACGCTGTCCCTTATCCTTGTTAATTCTGCGGTGTCCCCTTGCTCATCCAAAGCTTAGCATTAATTTAGCCTCAAAAATTACAAAACATTTAAATGGTTAGACCTAGAAAAAGTTTACTAGTAAATTGGCTTGCTTGTGAATTTATAAGAGCCAGAATTGACTTATTTATTTTAAGTTCCCAATGGGTCAGTCGTATCAGGGGAAAGAGCGTTTGATGAAAAACTCCAAATCATTATCTGCCTTCCTTACAGGATGGCCATGGCTTTTTCTCTTTCTCACTGCTGGCCTGTAGTGGGGAGTGTTGCTTTGAGATACAGCCATGACATGAGGCGCCTTTTACGAAATGGGAACAAAAAAAAGAAACAAAAATAAAGAAATGGAAGCAACACCAAAAGCACATCTGCCTTCATATGACAGGACTGAGGTACCCATACCGGACTGGCTACTGACTTAACAAAACCAAACTGATTTCATCTTTTTCTGGCAGAAGACTCAGTCTCAGTCCCCACATGTCTGTAGACCAAATTTGCCTCAAATTCTGATTTTAGGGTGTGCATGTTTTGAACACGTGAGGTTTTAGGTTTCTCAGAGGAACAGAAATGCAAGTCTGAGCCAAGGCTTTGAGGTGATTTCTAAAGCAAGGGTGCAAAAAGGGTCTGAAGGATTCTCGAAAAATTCTCAATTTTTCTGTGCTTACTGGTGCCTCAAATTATTGTTATTTAAACACGGAGGGTTTGTATTAACTGTGTGTTTGTGCATGGTAAATCCAAAAACAAAGTTTGATTTTTATAATGGAGTTGGTAGCACAGAAACACTGAATCTAAAACCCTGTAAACAGCAAATCCTTTTGTGGGTGCCCTCAAAGTTCAGACAGTAATCTGTGCTGTTTGCATTGGATTTTCCCCTCTACTTCCTCCGTTTTGTTAAAAACGCCGAAGTTAGCTGCTCAAACAAGTGTGCCTGCCCAATCCAAATTCATGGAGAAAATGTGTTCGTTTGAGTTCAGTGCCCTGGCTCATCGACCTGATCTGGGTTATCAATCTGTGTCTGCACATACCAGGATATTTAAAAATGGAAACTAGAAGAGCTTCTGACTGCTCCACCTCAGGAGCAGAAAAGTGAGTTGTACAAGTCATTCAAACAGATGTCTTAAACCAACCGAACACCTTGAACTAACCCCAATAAAAATCTTCTGTCCTCAAACATTACACGCAGCATTTGGCAACATTATCTCCTTAAACACAGCTGCTTTTTTAATTGTTGCTTTAGCATATGCATATGGTCAATTATAAATGAATGGTGATAGAAATGCTATGCATTATCTGTCCACATGCCATGGCCTTGTAAACTCTTTGGGTAATACCAACAATAATAATTATTAAAATATCACTGTAATAAAATGGTGACAATGATCTACTAAAACCAGCAAATGGTCTAACTCAGAAATGCCTCAAAAAAGGAAATTTTAGTTCTCTTAAACACAAAGCACATACAAGGTGTGGCAAGCAGTAGAATAACTGAGCTCAGATACTTGTCCTGCTCTTCCTCCCCTGGAAAACAAATGTAAAATACTTATCCTGTAGCTCAGTAGCTTTAAACATCCACCTGACGTGGACTTTACAGTGCACAAGGCTAGGCAAAACCAGGTTAGAGGAGGTGCATTTCAGCAAGCACCACATTTAAAAAAGGCGTCACATCATGTCAAAAAAAGTGCCAGCAGGCCTTGATGCCACATGAGCGAGCAGAGTTTCGCTGCCAGGTAGGTCTGCCACCTCCGTGAGCTGCGGTGTGCTTGCAGCCCTCCCGTGGCTGTGGGGACCGTCACAGTGCAACCCATGCTGTGACCACAGGACTAATGTTCCGGTGGGCAAACTGGTACCCAGCACAGCTGTTACTGTCACCCCCTTTTGCTCCTTTTAGCTCCTCTCTCCCCTGATGCCACCCTGCTCTCAGCTCATTGCAGTACCAGGTACCAGTTTAGATCCTGCAGCTTTTGATAGCTATGGTGAACTTCCAGCGCCGTAACAATGTGGCTGCTGGAAGACAGGGAGTTAAAGGCTTTGAAAAATTAAAATCTCACACAAACTGACAATGAAAGATTTGTTTTTTATATTATGTACTCCTGAATACACATCTGCAATATACAAGTACGATAAAATATGGTTATAGGTGATACATGAGGCTTAACCAGTTGCTTTTTCAATCCCCACTTTGCAAGGCCTTGGTAAAAGGCCTGACTGTTCTTTTTTAAAAAGGGTGGGGTTTTGGCTGAAATTCCCTCAGGACGCAGAAGCAGATTCATAATCTAATCATTTATTTTCATAATGGCCTGCTGCGCTGTGGAGTGCTCCTATGAAGCTTTGGATATTGCAGCCCGATTGTGAAACAAGTCCTTACCCATTATTGCCAGCATGTTTATGCACACAGAGCTAAAGATCAGCCAAAATTTCATTACAGGAAATCGAAAACACTGGAAGATGAATGCAAAAAGCATTTGGTAGAAATTAAAGATACTGAAACAAAACGTTTTTCCCGTATTGAATTAGGAACAGAATATGTTACAAGATTCAACAGCAGAGCTGGAAGAGATGACTGAGATAATTTAGTTTGTCATTTTGCAGAACATGGACCTCAGACTTCCATGTTAAGCCCTGTTGGAACCAGAGCATCTCTTTCAGCAGGAAAAAAATGCAATCTACAGTAGTTATTAATGAGGTTAATTGTTAATTACTCTTTTTGTTAGACACTTGCACCTTATTTTTAATCTGAAGTTTTTCTGTCTTCAGCTCTTCTTGATGGATGATGCTATATATTTGTCTGTTAGGCTGAAGAATTATCTGCATATAAATTTTTGTTTCCTCTGTAGATATTCACAGGCTATGCTAACCTTGTTTTTGATAAGATAAACAGGCTCCTCTCTGTGAGACTTCCTCATGTTTTCCTTTTTTTTTTGTCATCCTGGTAGTTCTTACTTGAATCCCCTCCCATTTTTCAATATCCTCTTTGAATTGCTGACACTGGAAATGGACTCATTTGGCCAGTGTGCTGCTGCCAAACATGGAGGTAATATATCCTACTTACTCCCACTCAATATTCCCCTGCCTTTAATCACTTGGCAGAAGGGCTGGGTTAGCAGCTCATGGTCGGTGTGGCCTCCAGCTCTTTTCCAGTCTGCCGCAGTTTCCTGGGAGGAAGCACTGCCCTTCCCCCAGAAGGATGCTCTGTATCCCGTCTCCTCGGGTGTCTGGATTTGAGCTCAGCTGCATTAAGATCATGTTTTTTAACAGCACCCAGACTATCAGGTGATGCAGTCTGCTGCATGCCACTGCCCTGTCTGTGCCTCATTTGTCATTTCTCCTAGCTGTACATCACTGGCAACCTTCAGGAGGATGACAAAGCTTTAAGATCTATTTCATGTTCCTTCGAAGCAAAGGGTCATATTTCTGTCACAGGCACAAGCACAGGCTCTTTGTTCAGGGATCTCTTCTCTCCCAATTTCTCTTCTGTCTAACTGCAGGTCCGTTGCCACTGAAATATATACTATCACCAAATGGTAATAAGCAAACGCACCAGGTTACGTACAGATTGGGTTTAGTTCTGCAAAGGATCAATTCTAGTTAATGAGAATGCTTAATCACATAGAAGTGTCTAGCAATCACTGGCCGGGAAGTTAAAGCATTGCTTTGCTGCTCACGGGATGTTGACCACTTATTGACATTTCACGGGAACGCACTCTTACAGTCCCTGCAGTGTGTATGCAGCAAATGAGACTGCATATGCTAATTAATAATTGCTTTCTTCCAGTTACTTCTTATCCTTCTGGCACTCTTCTATGGTGTCAGAGTTTGGGCCAGACTGGCCACAGAGGTGGAATGACAGATGTTCTCCCCCATGTCTCTCTCCAAGGAGAGGGGGAGAGAGAGAGAAAGAGACTTACGAGTTTATAAGGAACTAAACTACTTTAATGAACTATTAATAATAGAATAAAAAGAAAAGAATGAAATATACACAAAACTGTATCAAGCTCCCAGGATGAGGATCACATCACCAGCACGCACTGGGGAAGTCCCAGACTGAACTCAGTGATGGACGGGAACTGGATTCAGGATCTGGATTCGGGATCAGGACCAAAGGCAGATGGACAGACAAGAGTCCTTCTCGGACACTGGCCATTGAAGAAAGAGAGCTGACCCTTTGATCCCTCAGCTTTTATACTGAGCATGAGGCAGATGGGATGGAATACCTTGTTGGTCAGTTTGGGGTCACCTGTCCCGCTCCTCCCCGCAGCTCTGACCCCTCAACGCTTTTCTGCTTCTGACCCTCCAAAGGGGCACACAAAGTTGGCTGGCCTTGGGTGTTATAGCAGTAAGTGTAAGCAAGAGCCTCTCTGCATCCCATTCCATGGTATTGACTGTAAACATCAGTCTTACTACTCTGAGAGCGAACAGTTTCTGCACAACATGCTGTTAATTTCAGTAGTTAGAAGAGGCCTAGCTTCAAAGTAAAATTGCTGAACAGAAAATTGGTTCTGTTTTACCTCAAACCAGGACATTCCGCCCCTTATTCCATACCATTTGCATCATGCTTTGTAATATTGGTTTTCCAAACTACAAAAAGCAGTTTAAAACTTGCAATTTGTCTCTAGATGCTGTAATTGCACTTGGGTATGCCTGCGTGCGCTCAGCTCACTGCAGACCTGCCAAGCATCTCCGTGTTGGCACAAGACTGCAATAACCTGCCAAATCCCACTGGAGAGTCCCCAGTCAGCCTGATATCAGCCTGCATCTGACATATTGCCCACCACAGCACTGCCCAGCCCTCCCATTGCAGAGCCCATGCAGCAGGAACAGCTGGAACCCAAGGGGGGCTGTCACCTCTTCCAGCGGGGACCCGGAGCCGGCTCACCCTGTGCCACCAAGCAGCCATGCCACTGTCACTCAAGCCCTGTGCTGGGTTCCCAAAAACTGGGATGCCTGGAGATTGGCAACCTGCTGCCCCTCCAGCTGTAGGCAAGAGAAGTCTTATGGAGTGGGGGAGGATGAACCTGGTGGGCTGCAGCTCTCAGTACAGTTAGTGAAAATAACTCGGTAACAGTGATAAAAGTGTGATTCATTGTGGCATGCCAAAAGGGAGTCCCTGCTGAAACTTGCCTCGTGTTTACAGGTAGGACACAGTATCCACAGCAGCATGGGCAGGAGAGATGAGCCAGCAGGACCTTGCTCCCAAGGACCTGCATTGGAAATGCAGGGGGAGGCTTGCTGTGTTCAGCCATGGCCACGAGCAGCGCGGAGGGCAGCTCCATCAGCCCACCGATTCAATTATCTCTTTTTCTGTTTGGCTGACCGACAGCGAGCAGAAGGGCTGTTTAGCGTAAGGGGCAATTTGTGTTGTCTATTTAGGCAGCAGTGGTGCATTGCATTCCCGTCAGCCACGGTGGTGCCTTTGCTCTCCCCTTCCTACCCCCTGGGCACACACATGCACAGGACCTGGCAGCACTCGGACAAGCTGCTGTATGCAAGATTTTTCCAGCTGGTGATGTTTTAAAAACTTTAATTAATCCTATTAACTGTCTTTGGAGAAACACACCTTGCAACTCTGATGAGATCACGACATCCTCGATGCTTCTGGAGGCCAGACATTTCGTTACAGGATGACTAATGGAGCAAAAAGCTTTTCTTCCTTGTGCATGCTGACAAAATCAATATCCCTGAAGACCACTCCTCCTGCTCCGCTCCCCACACCCCCCGCCATTTTATAATGGATTTTAAACTACTGATTCTTAGAGGAAAAACTATGTCTGGTTTCAAGCTTCAGTGGAAACCAGACCAGCGCAGCCCCTGGAGGCAATGCTCATAGGAAGCCCTGGTCCACTGGGCTCTGGTGCTGCGCACGATACAGGAGCAAGCTCCAGAGGTGGACTCAAAGCTCTGCAGCCACGACAATGAAGCAGCCATGCCCCTGTGCAGCCTAACGAAGTGGAGCAGGAAGCAGTTCCTGGACTGTTGCTCCAAGCTGGCAAGAGAAGAAGGAAAAGAAATCCATCTCGAGCCAGGCAGTGAGTTTACGCAGCCTGCGTGGTTCTGCACAGCTTGCCCATGGTCTCGTCGCACTCCAGTGCAGAGGGCTGCTCCACGGGGAGCTGCATGGTACAACACCTCCACAGCGGTGGCTGACTGCAGCCAGTCCGGTGGTCTGTTTCACTGGCAGCACCAAGATTAAGGCCATCTCCAGCTGATCTCAAGATGAGGAGGAGGCTGAAGTGGCATAAATGCAACTTAAGGTCTTCTCCATGCACACCTGAATCCAAACAGGGCTTGGCTGGTCTTCAGCAGCCTACAGCTACAGGAGCCAATAGAGCTGACGTTCATCTGCAGGGGCCAAGTGATAACGAGAAGTGGTATGTTCTGTCCACTGATGGATCTTGTTGTTGCTCAAGGCCCCATGCCACCACCTGGAATACTATCCTGAACCTTGAAAAGCAAGTCTTGTGGTGACATGGGACTCCAGAAAGAATTGAGTCAGACAATGGGAGTCATTTTAAAAACAATCTTATAAGTAATTGGGCCAAAGAATATGATAGGGGATATGATATACCCACTCAATGCCATGTTCTTGTGGAGTCCTACACAACAAGTCACAGAAGCGGCTGAAGGAGAAGGTGAATCGGGTCAATTTGCAGAGGTGAAAGCCAGCTGCAGCATACCACTTCTCATTATCTGAGAGTTCATTATATGGTGGTCACCTTCTCCTTCAGCCGCTTCTGCAACTCATTGTGTAGGACTCCACAGAAGCCAAGATGTCTGCACCTTCCTCACATTTCTGGTCCTGCTTGGCCTGTGTCCATACAGTGACACAGAAGGGCAGTGATGTTTAAGCTAGGATTCACAGCCACATTTGTCAGATCTCATGAAAAAAGAAGAAAAAAAAGGAAAAGATGAACTCAATAGTCTGCAGTAGGCCTGAAGTCCCTTTTGTAAAACTGGGCTGAGCAAAGTACTTGAGCACATGCTACTGGAACAGCCCTGGTGAGGATGGAGGAGACCAGTGCATCTGCTGAGCCCCTCTGTAACTTTCAAGCACCACCTCTCATGCTTCATACTCCCCGCAGAGCTGAGCTAATAAGTACATAAGCTCTCCCAATCTTTTTGCCAACCCTGTTTAATGCACATACTGTTCCACCTCTGATAATTTTTGCTGCCATCCCTGTGGATCCAACAGCTGAATTATTAAGATTTAAAGTAACCCCTATTCTCATGTGGCTGCAAAACTGCATTATAAAGCGGATTCATTCTTATTCAAGTGATACTGATGCAATAGTACAAGCCTCCTTCGTCATAAGCTCTGAGATCCATGCCCAGGGGGTCCTGGACAAGAAGGGCTGCCCTGGTTAATGACAGTGTGAAGGATGCCAGGGAGCCACTAGTTATTTTTTGCCCTCACAAGGTGAATGCATTGCTCTACATGTACAGTAGTTTTTAACTGCTGGCCTGCACGTGCTAAAGAGTCACGAACACTCCTGATAAGCCTCTGTTCAAAACCTGAAAAGGCCAGGAAGTGTTTTAGTGTAATCATTCTCAGCTATAAAAAAAGCACACAGAAGAAAGCAGGCATCTTGCTTCCATTCTCTCCTTCAATCTCTACTCAGCTGCTTTCCTTGCCTTGGAAAGAAGTTTAACCACCCCCCTATCTTAATTAGGGGAGGTTGAACAGCAAGTTGAGCCAGGTGAAAGTGACTGAAATACTACTAGAGCTTCAGCCATTCTCCATTCTTAAATTTTTTTACATTCTTTCTCCTTTGCCACTGTCCTTTATTAAAAGGCAGTATTGATTTTTGTTATCTGTCCCTCTGCCTGCTCTCCCCTCGGTCACACAGATGCTTACAGTAATTCAAATAGACTTTCAGAAATGGCACTCTCAACTCTGAAGGTTATTTAAAAGGACACTGTCAAGACTTTTCCTCCATTTATATTTTAAAAGCTTGCTATCTTAAAATTTGAAGATATTTTCTTTTGATGGGATTGATGTTTAGCCAAGCATAGGTCAGATTCAGATTTCACTTATTACCTGGGCTGTAACTCAACTAATATTTTTCCTTCATCAGAGAACTGCTACCAATATAAACATTCCTCACACTGTAACATAATAAACTCAGGTCTTCTGCAGAAAAAGCTAAAAATAAAAAAAAAGATTGTGGCATAACTTGCTGTTTTATTAGTTTCAGGAATTGGTGCTGGAGTCCCTTTTTTTGATTATTCCTTTGATATCCAGGTGCATGGAGAGAAAGGAAAAATCATCAGCAAAGTCAAGTTTTTGTTTCCTGCGCTTACCTAAACAAACCCACCTTTTTCTGTGAGTATTTGTTTGGAAATTGTACCACATAATAAATCCCAACTGCAAATGACCTTCTCGTTCTTCACTGTAGAGTATGAACCAGTTTGCCAGTTTGCTGGGTAAAAAACTGGCTGGATGGTGGGGACCCAAAGAGTGGTGATGAATGGAGTTAAATCCAGTTGGCAGCCGGTCACCAGTGGTGTTCCCCAGGGCTCAGTATTGGGGCTGGTTCTCTTTAACATCTTTATCAATGACCTGGACAAGGGGATCGAGTGCACCCTCAGTAAGTTTGCAGATGACACTAAGCTAGGCGGGCGTGTTGATCTGCTTGAGGGCAGGAAGGCTCTACAGAGGGATCTGGACAGGCTGGATCGATGGGCCGAGGCCAATGGTATGAGGTTCAACAAGGCCAAGTCCTGGGTCCTGCACTTGGGTCACAACAACCCCATGCAGCCCTACAGGCTTGGGGAAGAGTGGCTGGAAAGCCGCCTGGCAGAAAAGAACCTGGAGTCGATGCCGTCCTTTGCAACCTGCTCTAGGTGTCCCTGCTCTGGCAGGGGGGTTGGACTAGATGATCTGCAGAGGTCCCTTCCAACCCCTGTGATTCTGTGATTCTGTGTTGGTCGACAGCCACTTGAATATGAGCTGGCAGTGTGCCCAGGTGGCCAAGAAGGCCAATAGCATCCTGGCTTGTATCAGGAATAGGGTAGCAAGCAGGAGTAGGGAAGTGATCATCCCCTGCACTCGGCATTAGTGAGGCCCCACCTCGAGTCCTGTGTTCAGTTTTGGGCCCCTCACTACAAGAAACACATTGAAGTGCTGGAGCATGTTCAGAGAAGAGCAACGAAGCTGATGAAGGGTCTAGAGCACAAGTCTCATGAGGAGCGGCTGTGGGAATGGAGGTTGTTTAGTCTGGAGAAAAGGAGGCTGAGAGGAGACCTTATCGGTCTCTACAACTACTTGAAAGCAGGTTGTAGCAAAACTGGTGTCAGTCTCTTCTCCCAAGTAACAAGCGATAGGACAAGATGAAATAGCCTTGGGTTGCACCAGGGACGTTTAGATTGGATATTAGGAAAAATGTCTTCACCGAAAGTGTTATCAGGCATTGGAACAGGCTGCCCAAGGAAGTGGTTGAGTCACCATCCCTGGAGGTATTTAAAAGACTGTAGATGTAGTGCTGAGGGATGTGGTTTAGTGGTAATATGGCAGTGTTAGGTTAATGGTTGGACCTGATGATCTTAAAGGTGTCTTCCAACCAAGATGATTCTATGATTCTATGAATATTGTTCTCAGGGAAAAAAAATAATAAAAAAATCAAGTATTATCTTTGAGACAGCCGTGTCGAATGATACATCTTTCTCCTTTCTCATTTGTTTTTGTTTTGTTACCAGGGTAATCTTGCCCACAAAGAATGGTTCCTGACCAAGAGAAACATATGGTAATGAGATAAGAGCCATCAATGGCTGCAGCAGAGTAGAAGGAAATTTAGAAGGAGATAACAAGATGAACAGGTTTTACAGAACTGAATGTTGTGTGAAGGAAATTAAATTGGACTACAAAGCTTGCAGTATGTGACCTCATTATTCAAGTTTATCTACAACATACAAGACCAATTCCCCTCTTCTCCATACTCATGTATTTCCACAGCATCCTATTTCTTTCTTCGGTGATCCAGTTGCTACTGCACATCTCAGCTCTTCTGTTGGGTCCTAAAAAAGCCCCACAAAGTAACTGTAGCATAATTTCTTCTCTCTCCTCTCCTCCTTTCCCTTTCTGAATCTTTTCTCCGCACCATTTCAACAGTGCATTCATCAACCTAGCCCAACAGCATGTAACAGGATTTTAACACTGTGGTGACAGATGTTTTCTCCCTGTCTTGTGCTCCAAGACCACTGTGCTGCTGTGGGTTGGGAAGTGATGTCAGGCGCTGCTGACATGATTTGGAAGTATCTGGTGCCTTTACTGATGCCATTTGCACAACAATGGAGTCCCAAGTGTGTGAAAACAGAGCTCGTGCACACTGCAGAGCGGGCCCGTGCCGGCACAGTGATTCTGGACACCTTCGGCTGGTTCTGGCTCAGCTGCGCAGCATAGCTACACTCCCTGGCATGGCATGGCGAGGGGCACACAGGTACTGCCACCGCGGTTCCCAGGGTGCCGTTGAGAATGGAGGTCCCCAGCACTCCCCCTCCATTCTTGTTTCGACATAGGAACCACCAGGCTTCCTCCCAAAGGGGATAAAGCAGCCAACATGCAGGGGTCTCCCATGCCTCCCAAGGTGGGAAAAGAGCGAGGAAATAATTTTCTCTGAGAGTCCCACAGCTATGCCCTCTGCCAGCCTTATGCTGGGGACATCCCTTCCACCTATCCAGCTGGGAGGTTTCTTCCTTTTGGGGTGCAGAGGATCAATGACACACACTGTGCTTGATCCCATTCAAAGTAATTGAAATATCTTGTTAAGGTAGCAATGGGTTTGTACACCAGTCCTACCCTTTTTCAGCAGAGAGAAGAAAGATAGCACGAGTATCACAAACATAGGCTTAAGCAAAGCATATGATAATGATCTTTGGAGCTAGTCTGTACTTTTCTTTGTGACTCAAAAGACATAAACAGCAAACATTGTAAACACCCCGAGCCCACTGACGGTGGACCGTGAATCAGGTTCAGGAAAATTAAGGGCTCTCCTTGCAGACTACTGACTTGGAATTGCTGCCAGAGAAAGAACGCTAACAAATAAGGTTTGAGGTGTTTGTGCTCTGGTCATCAGGTCTGTTGATTAAGAAGCTGCTACTAGTAACACACAGTCATGCCTCCAAAACCACAAAATCCTTCAAAAGCGGCTGCTCTGCTGAAGCGGTGAAATCCTATGTGCACATATGTCAAAGGGTAGCTTCTCCAGGCAGAAACATGCCCTGGGCAGAGAAACCCCACTTTTGCTGTAAACACACAACCACAGCAAGTGTCTGTGACTTTGAACCAGCAATTATCCCCTCTGCCCCCTCTACTCCAAAAGAAATGAACTTAAAGTGCTCACTGCTCAAAATCATGCAGGAATTGTCCCAAAGATCTTATGTTGATTTGTAATCTTCAGGCACAAATGCTTTCGTCAGAGAGAAGCAGAAAGTAGAAGAGAATCTGACCTAATGTGGCTGTAAAGAAACCCAGGGGTATCTCGGATGAAGCCACAATTTTGTTCTTGGCTAAGAATCACAGACATGAATTACATGGCAAGTAGTTGTGGACTCACTCAGTTGTCTGTTCTAGAAAAAGAAATCATAGTTAAGTTGGTAAAAGAAACTGCTCGAGAGAAAGGAAGGACAACCACAACAATTTTAACTAGCACTGCTTGGCAGGTTAATTTGCTTGTATAATGCTTCAAAGAGCCACCGAGTGTCCATCTGTGCATTTCTCCCTCCCACTGATGAGCTTATTTAAGGTTTTGTTGCTTTTATGCCTGCTACTAAATCTTAAGGCACAAAGAGCACCATTAGGATGCTAACATTTGAGCACAAATAAGGTGGTGGGTTTTTTTTAAGAACTTCGCTTAGACATTGAGTGAGGGATGCTTTCATACAAATACCGTTCCTGCATATAGAGAACTTCTTGTCTCCTTGCTGCTGTAGTTTGGCACTGAAGCACTATCATCACAAAGAACATCTTTGAAGTTATCCTTTTAAAGGGAACTGACTGCGAAGACTAGATAAAATCTGTTCTGCAGAGAAATCAACATGATTGTTGCAGCTCTCGCTTTTATAGAGCCCAATTATTTCCGTTTTGAGTCTAGTCCTTTTGAACTTTACTTCAGTAAGAGGCCTTCTTGCCTCACAGTTTGAAGTAACCACAAAGATAATCTTTAAAATCACTTTTCTGCAGCTAAGAGACACTAAATGCTGTTTTACTGGCTAGAATAACCTTATTCTAAATGCCATGAAATTAAAGGTGATCCAGTGTCTCAACAGTGGTATTTTACAACCAACATACTCTTTTCTCAAACTCTCAGGAGCAACAACAACAGAAAAACATATCATGACAAAAATATTGTTAAAGCAAAATAAAAATTTCATAGAGATTCACATATATGTTCATTTCCATGTATTAGCAAGGTAAAGCCTAGCAGACATGTGGAGATGAGAGATACTAAGATTCAGGAGAACTGAGTTGCTTCCAGGTCTGACACAGACTTTCTGTTTAAAAAGGTCTTGTACCATTAAGTCTCATTTTCCCATCTATGAAAAGGAGACAATTCTAATTCCTTTGCTTGTCCCAGTCCCAAAGAGTTTATAAACTTTAGTGGGAAGACAATCTCTTACACTATGCACAATGCCAAGTACCAGGGGGGTCTTCCAAGACTGGGAACCTACAAACACTAAGCTAATATAAATAAGAGATTAACATTGCAATGACTAACTTGCTATTAATTCAGCTGAAAGATTACTCAGGCTAGTAAAGCAGCTATTTGGTTGCCTGTTCTGAAGTATTACGTGTTTTTTAGATGTTAATGGTAACAATTGTCCTAGTCTACAGTTTGCTTGAGTGACACAAGTGTTATTTAGTTCAATTCTTATTAAGCAGTTGAAAGTCAGTTGAGCAAACCTTTTCATTTTCTCATTTACTTTTGAGAGATGTTTGCCTGGAGTTAACTCCCAATTAAGTCAACAAGGAGTTTACAAGTGAAAAGATACCACCAAGTGTTGATAGCTTCTCATATACGATGTCTTCCAGAACTAGCTTGGAGCTTCATTTCTACCTTAGACAGAGCTGAATGGGCCAGCTGGGAATTTAGCCAAAACCAGGGTGGGTCAGAGACAGGTGGAAAATTACAGGTTACTTAAAAGAAAATAAAGGTAACATGCAAAATCTTGAGATGCCTTAGAAACGTTAGATGCTCTCATAACCACGGCAGAGCTAGCACTGAAAAGCAGTTTCCTTGAGCAACAACAAAAACCACCCATTTACTCCTGTGAAGAAGTGTAAACAAACAGACATTTTCCTCACTTTTCCGAGACATTATCTCTCATAAGCTTTTGAATTGCAGCAATATATATGGTAAAAAAATGAGAAAATAATATGTATTTTTTCACAGTATGGAAACTAAAACCATTCAGAGCTCTTTTAACAGCAATGACTTCCTTGTGGTTTTGGTCAGTTCCAGGGAAGTCTGAGCAGGAATTTTCTGCACCCCTTCTTTGTTCTCCAGCACGAAACAGTACAGGCAGATGATAAACCCAGAGGTGTGCACATTTATAATTTTGGATCCATTTGTCATCTTCCTGCTAGGCCATTTAGTCCGTGCCTGCACCCCTTGCCATACATGGAGGTGTGTGCATTGGCTGACTGCTGTAAGCAGAGCAGAGCGGGTCTAAGGGCCAGGACATTCCTAGAGGGTGACTTTGAAGAAGATGCTGGCTGCTTTTTTTCTCCTAAAGGGAATGGGTTCACAGGATGGGTTTGAGTGCCAGCCTACGATCACCCATGCTTTCTAAGAGAAAATGAAGAGATTGTCCTCATCAGTTGGCTTGTGTGAATACTTTGCTGATATTGCGTTTGCTGCCAGGGTCATTTTTATGAAGAAGTTGGGACAGAAGCAACTGCAACTCAGATGCTGCCTCTGCACATTTCTAGTTGTGGATAAACCCAACACAAATGCTTCTCCGTGTGCTCAATGAGGGAAAGGTCCTCATGGGCACGACAGGCTGTGGAGGTGGGACCCAGCCTGTTCAGCTGCTGGCATGGCCGGCCACGGTGCCCTATGTCAGAGCATCCTCAGGCATGGGCACAGGGAGCAAGGAAGAAACCAGCCAGGTTTTCTGGTAGAAACCTGCCTGTGTTTCATCAGAAATGATGTTTCCTGGAGGACATTTTTATTTCCATGAACTGGTACTCTCTGATCTGACAGAAAAAAAAAAAAAAAAGGGCAGCTTTCTCAGAGCCTTTTGTGTAGTTTTAACATCTCTGAATGGCATCTGAAATGCGGGGCTTTTAGTTCTAGTAAGCAGATATTGTTTTGGCTAGCTCAGGAGACTGTTCTGTAACTTCATCTTTGCTACTGAACTAGATGTTCCCTGAGTGGGAGGAACTGATATCTGAATTTCAAAGCAGTTAATAGTCTTACTTGCACTTTTGCAATATTTGGAAAATTATAATTAACCAGCTTAGCTAATTTACGTTTTTAATATTTAAATGTTGCTTGTTACACAGAAGCTGATTGCTGTAGTAGCTTCATTCTGAAAGCTCATTAGAACTGCTAAAAGGTTTAAATACACACAGCTGAAGAAATACATGCATTTTTATAAGGCAGGTATTATGGCAGTACTTTGAATTTCATTGGCCTGAACAAATAAGCCAGCCTTCTGCAGGATTTTTTATTCAAGCTCATTTGCATTTGCTTGGAAAGGTACATTGCTGGTTTTCTGAGCGAAATACTTAAATGACATTAGCTAGCAGGATTTTTAGTTTTTTTCACTGTCATTAACCTTCTATTATGACAGAGCTGAGGAAAATCAGACGGGGCCCTTTTGTGCTGTGTGTGATTCACGCAGGATGTAGATAACACACAGACAGAAGGAGTGAGACTGGCATCTGCAATTTTCTTTTAAAACATACCAATATTATTTAAGTACATTAGCTCTTTACTGAAGGATGTGTGCTTCTTTTCCTAAACTGGGATTAAAGGAATTCCTGTGGGATGAGAAGGCCAAGTATTACCTGCTCATTGGAGAAGGCAGTGCAGCTGAAAGGGTAAGAAGGGATGAACAGAGAGGAAGGATGTGGCAGGGACATGCTGCTTGAGCTGGATGATGTGGCGTGACCTGACATGGGGCACGAGGACAAGCCAAAGGTCTGGAACAAAACAGCCTTTTGCTATTTTCAGTCTTGTATTCCAGCCCGGTCCCAGCCAAACCAGGGGGTTGAATCACCCTGGCAGTAGGGCTTTGCTTTTTACACTCTTTTTACCAGCATGTGTGATAAAGCTCTTAGCTACTGTGGTAACACAGTGCACATTTTCCTTCCATTATTTCCCCCCCCCCCCCCCCCCATCATGTTTTCCCCTTTTGTCGTTATTCTTCCTGCTGTAGTAGCTCCCTTTTCCCAAAATGTAACTGATTCCTGTCCCTGAATATCACACAAATGTGCAGAGTGCCAGATTCTGATTAGGACACCATCAGTGGGCACATCTGAATGTGTAAATACCCCTTTGTTGTTAGGGCTTTTCTGTCTGTTCAGCTATTTGGAAAAAACACCCCAGAAGCCAAAAGCTATATATATATATATATACACACATACGCACACACATACAGAATCCTCCAGTCAGCAGATCTTATAAATGAACTGGCATAAACTGTGACTTGCTTAGTTCAGCATGATGGAGCACAGGGAAAGCCCAGCTCTCCTGGGCTCCTCACCACACTCCTCCTTTCCCTGACAGTGCCAAACTCCCGCTGCTGCCCCTTCATCCCTTCCCCACCTCTCCCCAGTCTGGACTTGGCCTCCTGCCTCTTGCCCTCTTCCCCTCACACCTGGAATTTCTCTGGAGGCCCCAGTGCAGAGGCCGAGCTAATGAAGTGCTTATGAGGGTGGGATGCACTCTGCTGATAACTGCACACATCAGGACTTGCAGCTGCTGGTCTTAGGGTCCTTCAGGTGATACAACATAGGACTGAAAGACAGAGCTCTGCTATTTACTGCATCCCTCAGTCCCACATTAAGCTGAAACAAACGGATGGGAGATGTCCTGCAGGCACCACATCCCTCTTCCCCTTTCCTGCCTTATCGTCTGATATTAGTTCTGAGGAGAAGGATCTGGGGGTCCTAGTAGATAGTACATTATCTGTGAGCCAGCATTGTGCCCTTGTCGCCAGGAAAGCCAATGGAATCCTGGGCTGCATGGGGAAAAGTGTGGCCAGTAGGTCAAGGGAGGTCATTCTCCCCCTCTACTCGGCACTGCTGAGGCCACAACTGGAATAGTGTGTCCAGTTCTGGGCTCCCCAGCTCAAGCGGGACAGGGAACTACTGCAGAGAGTCCAGAATAGGGCAACAAAGATGACTGGGGGATTGGAGATTCTCCCTTATGAGGAAAGGCTGAGAGAGCTGGGACTCTTTAGCCTGGAGAAGAGAAGGCTGAGGGGAGACCTTATTCTTGCTTATAAGTATCTAAAGGGTGGGTTGGAGGAGGATGGAGGCAGACTCTTTTCAGTGGTTCTCAGTGACAGGATGAGGGGCAATGGGCACAGGTTGGGACATAGGAAGTTCCATTCAAACCTAAGAAAAAACTTCTTTACGGTGAGGGTGACCGAGCACTGGAACAGGCTGCCCAGGGAGGTTGTGGAGTCCCCTTCTCTGGAGATTTTCAAGACCCGCCTGGATGCAGTCCTGAGTAATGTGCTCCGGGCATTCCTGCGTCAGCAGGGGAGTTGAACTAGACGATCTCTAGAGGTCCCTTCCAACTCTGAAAATTCCATGATTCTGTGATTAAAGCTTTGATACTCATTCGTCTGATCTTTTTTGAGACTAGTAAACTTTGTCACCTGAAACCATCAGCTTCATTTTCAGAAGAAAATCCCAGAGCAATAGAAGAGGTTACTGCAAGCTCTAAGCACAACAGAGATCCCAAAATGACGGTTCCTCTTTCTAGTTCTCAAGAGAGGCAGCCAGCTGTATGACAGTCCTGTCAACCAGCATCTTTCAGAGAAGGCAAAGGCAATTATTTTTTCCTTTCTCCTAATTTAATGTGAGAATCAAGTACCTACTGAGAGCAGGAAGAACTTGGGAGGAAGCATCCAGTGCAGAAGCTCTGGTCAGGGGAGAACAGTGATGCTGCATTAGGTAGTGCCATAGACCCCACAAAAGATGGGAAATCCAGAACTGGATGGAAACAGCCAGGGCCCAGGCTAGCAGATTGTCCATCTCAGGAGAGCTGTACTGGAAAGAAAATAGATTTGCAGAAGGTCATCAAGGACTGCCGTACTGCCTTCACTCATGAGGGGATCTAGATGAGCTCACTATTGGGCTGAGCCATGTCCACCCTAGGTGTGCCCACTGCTGGTCAGCCTTACTGGAATGGGGCTCGAAAATGTGGTGCTGGAAGGTAGGAGATGAGGAGGACGGGAGATGGAAGAAACCTGACCCACACATTTTGCAGGCAGGTGCTCTCTTCTGGTCAGTTTAGTTGGGAGCTTGGCTTTCCTCAGCTCAATGCGGAGGAGACAGCCCACCATCAGACTCCCCTGTAGAGCTAGAAAGCAGTCAGCCTCTCATACTTTCCAGTTCCCAGACAAGAAGGACAGACTCCTCAGGGGTCAAGCAACTATACCACGCCATTTCTGCTTGACTTCCACACCTGGGAGTCTCCAGTTTCACCACTCCTTTGGATTAGGAGGAAACAAAAGCTTTCAGTCCCTACTGTGCAGCTAAAAGGCCCGTTTCTCAGGCTCCTCATACCTTCTTCTTTCCTCTCTCTTTTCCCTAGCTGGGAAGAGATGAAAAAGACAACTATCCTTTTCCTGCAAAACACAGGGGGGCTCAACACCATCCTGCTGCTTGTACCCCAGTTAGCTGGGTGCAACCAGGTCAACCATAGGCACAAACGTTGCATCCTAGCTCTGGATGGCAGCCTGCTTGTGGCAGGTGGGTGGGTTGTGACCTCCAGGTCCCCCCAGATCCCCCCAGGTTCCCCCAGGTCCCCAGCTCTGTAATACCATTGCAGAGGGCTTGTTTTGGACCAAAACCCATCTGACAAGGCCTCCGAAGAGAAAGGGAGTTACCATTCATTTATCTAAACTCTTCGTCACAGCCGCTGCAACACTGCTGCTGGGCTTCAGCAAGCCGTCCATCACCCACATGGATCGCAAAGCTGAAATGGGGTCAGGAGAAAGTAGCTTGGATGAGTTTTGTCTTTCCCGGCTGGCTCCCAAGGGTACTGTTCAGCGCAGGAATGGAATACTTGGCTCCTTCTCGCTGGCCACGGCACTGCGCAAGCAAAGTCACGGCCGCGTGGGGACCCTCACAAGCAATTCTGCATGTGTGCATGGAAAGCAGACACACTCTCCTTCTCACAGTGCTCAAGTAGCGTGTAATAACTGCTTAAACCAATGGTACTTACTTGCAGTCCTAATGATCCCCTTCCTCCTCTCCTGCTCTGGTGCGAAGAAGATCAAGTTACTCATTGGGGGCTCTCAGTACTTCCCACACTGAAACCTTTCCCACCGAAGAGCTCTCACATCTAGCCAGAGACATGCTGCTACCTTCCTCCCTTTAAATTACGGGGGGAACCAGGCAAGGAGTGAAGCCTCTTGATGGGCTGCTTGGGTGAGAGTTTTACTGCAGTGGAAATAGGTACCATGGGATCAAAGAGGCACAAACCTTCATAAAAAAACCCCAAAACAACACTGCAAGAAGTACTGTTGAAAAACCCAGAGCTGCCGACAGCCAAACTCATACTTTCCGATAGCCAAAAAGATCTAAGGACAAAGCCTTGGTCCTGTGGAAAGGGGGGATTTCCATTGATCTCAAAGGCACCAAGGTTTCAATAAAAGTTGGGTTTTTTGATGCTTACTAACCTAAATTCAGTTTCTAAATATTCTGTAAACACTCACAGAAGTATAAGCCAAACATGAGGAAATCTATCTCTGCCCCCAGTTTGTGACAAAGCATTACAGGAAAAGGGGCCTTCATGTTAAGTAACAGAAAAAATATAATAAAAAGGGGGATTTTCACCAAAAGCTGCACAGTAGCGTGACTACAGCCTAAAGTATGTGAAAATACCAGAATGCAGTAATCAAACCCATGGAGGTCTGGGGGGAAATCTCTTTCAGAGTTTCAGTAACTGAATAAAGAAGGGAATTTAAAAACAGTATTCACTGCATCTGTTCCCTGTCACATGCCCTCCACAAACAGCCTTTTACTAAATTACAGGCATAGTTAATCTATTAAGCATAACAAGAAAGAAACAGTAATATCATCATATTTCCCTTTCTAGGATACTAATTGCCTGTCATTTTTTTCTCATTATAAAGGTCATTTTATTGTTTGTCTTGATGCTGTTGGGAGGGGCTTGAGGGGGAGGGGGGGATCCCAAGCCAGAGGCAAGCAAAAAGCTCTGCTTTGAGTTTTGCAGAGAGGGACTGACATCTTTTACAGGAGGGAGAGCGTGTGTGTGTGTGTGTGTGTGTGTGTGTGTGTGTATGTCTGGAAAACCTCACCGCTCACATGCAATCTGGTGCAGCTTGGCAAGCGGCGAACGCGGTGCCCACGCTTCTTCTGGGCAAATGGTGTTAATTCCTGTGGACATCCCTCACCATTAAAAGTGTGGCAGCTGATAAGCAGCAACGTTTGTATGAGATAACTCGCGGTAATGCTTTCAAAATAAACTCTAGAAACCTGGACCGACACCAAGAGTGGAGCCATTCTGTGCTTGGAGGTGGAAAGGAAAAGGTCTAACCCTACAGAAGTAATTACTTGCATGGCTGTTGCATCGCAGCATTCACTGGTTTTATTGCTTTTGTGTTTCTCTTCACAAATAGCCTGTGGGTTATACATCTGAAAATACAGTCCTGCCAAATGAGGGGGGGGTGGGGTGGGGTTGGGGAACGTAATTTATGAGTCCTGCTGCTAGAGATTCCTCTTTGTCATTTGCTCCTCAGTGTGTTGCGCATACCAAACACTTCCCCCACAAAGGTGGATAAACTGCTTTAATACTACGGAGATCAAGGTACTGCACCTCCTGCTTCACCTCTGCTGCTTCAAAAAGTAACCTGGAAAGTGCTTATGTAGCACATTAATTTGTCATTTATACTTCAAAACACTGTCTGAACTGTTTCGTAAGGTAGGAGGGCTTAAAAATCAGGTGGCTTAAAAAGAGTGTATGATTGCTTCTTCTCAACGTGGCATATAAAATTACAGTTTCATCAGTTACAACTACACAAGTCTAAGATATAATTTCACATCTCTAAACAATTTTTCATATAACATGGTAGTTATAGTCAATTAATAAGTTATTCAATAAATATTTTAATTGATGTTTAATTAACCCGCTGTGGAATGCAAGCGTATTTATAGCTGCTGCTAAGGGCACATTTCTAAACAGTAAAATAATGGTATTTTACAGAAATCTGGTACATAATAGTAGTGCAATTATACTCCTAGCTGCAATGTGCATAATTTGTGATCTTGTAGGTTAATTCTGCCGGGCTGCACTCCAGTATTCAGCAGTAGCAGGCAATGAGCAGCAGTGTCTCCCTGAGACAGCGGCTCCCCCTTGCCTCTGTGCATACTCCTTCAGCCAAGGACACGTACAACAAAGCACAGGTTTGCCTGAAAGGACGATCCCGAGTTGCTCAGAGGGTGCAACTGCATGAAAACAAATGAAAACCCCGGTCATGGCACTTTGCTGAGGGCTCCAAGGGAGTTGCAGGCACAGAAGTCCAAAAATGCAATGCCAGAGAGCAGCTGCTGCCTAGCGCTGGCAGTGCCAGCATCCCTGAGCACTTGGCTCGTTTTCTTTGAAAAAGAAAGTCCCAGGAACTGTTCCTGTGCTGGGAACCACCAGAGCTGGATGGTGCAGGGCAGCCTGCCTCCTTCCTGAGGCACATGGGTTGAGCTCCCTCCTTTCCCTCTGGAGCATCAAAACGTCCTCCTGCTTCCCATGCGACTGCCTGGACCTCCGTGTTGCCTGATGAGAGGCATGGGGCACTCTTGTCCTCCCAACGAAAGCAGGTCACCTGTGTAGGAAGGAGTGATCTGGGGCTCAGGGGGGTAGGTTGTGAGCAGGGGGGTCCCCCATGCCATCTCAGCTGAGTAAAGAAAAGAATGGTCAGAAACAACAGTGTTGTAGGGAACTGGGTGAAAGCTCTTCCTTCTTTGATATGCTGACACATTGCTTATTTGCAGTTCCGATGTCTTCTGCGCTCGACATTGTGCAGAAATAGCAGTCAATGCTATCAAACACTGATGAAAGCGTGCGAGGGGAAGAGGGAGAGGAGGGGAAGCTGCTCTTTTTAAAGAGATAGAGGATGAGAGCAGAGCATGTTCCACCAAGAAGAGTCAGTCCTTAGACAAAAGGAAAGCTCTTAGAAAGCTTCGCAATCATTCTCCAGCTTCAATATTTATTATGGAGGAGCATGCCTTGCCCTAATTCATATTAACTGGGGATGGCCAATTAAATACTGTAATAAAGACAATTCCCATTTGTTCTATATAATGAGATTGCCCATCTGTGTTGTGAACTCAGTAATAACCCCACCAAAGCTGCATGCCTGAGTGGTGAAGATCATTTCACATTGCTTGGCTTGGGGAAAGTCATGTAGGAGTCTGATTTTCAAAGGCAAGATTTGTCAAATATTTTATCACACTTCAGATAAACATAAACTGGGGAACAGGGCAGATGCACAATGGTACTCACAAAGCCACTGTTTAATTTTTCCCCTGTTTCCTCTCTGGAGATATTAATATTTGCTGTTAGACTTTAAAATCTATGTTTCTACCTCATTAAAATAATTCTGCCTCAGTAGTGACTTGTAATGTAGCTGTCTGCAGTTCCCCACTCTCCCAAGCTGTGGCCAGCTATGAATTCCCAGATGGACTGTCTGTGAACCTGAAAACCCAGAGTTATGGCCTGCTGTGATTCCATGGCCGTGAAAGTGGATATTGCATGTCCTGACATCTATTGCATTCTGCTGCAGGGAAATAAATGAGAAAAAAAAATAAATAAAAGAAGAAAAAAGAGAAACCTTATTGGATCCATTAATTTTGAGATTGCTGTTTGAAATAGGAAACAACAAAGTCTTATTGAATGTCTTGTCTTGTGTCTTCTGATGGCTCCTGGACACCTGCGTGTCCTGCATTCAGGTACATGGACAGGTAATGAAGGAGACAGAGTAGATCTGTGTGATGCAAAATAGGACCAGGCTAAATTGCACAGGGTGACACAGAGCACTGTAATGATGGCAATATCTGTGCATTGCAAACTGGGTATCACCTGGTACTATGTCCATTTAGAAGGATGCAGTACCTCCACAGTGCTGGAGCATGGGGATGGGGCTCCGACAGTAAGCCCGCAGGAACTTTAGACATTATTTGGATGTGTGCCCATCTGGGTATTCCTGTGAACTGAGGCAAGACATCCCTCCCCTGGCTGCAGGGTGATTTGTAGCTCTGACAGAGCTCAGCTCCTGTTATGGAGCAGCCAGGGTGGAGGGAGCTTTGGCACAGAAAGTGGCACCAGGAGCGTCCCTCCCCACTGCAGTGGGTGCTGCCTGCCATGCCACATTGGACAAAGAAGCACCAGCACTGCCACCAAGCCAACAGCATGCCCATCGCAGGCTGCTCCACAGGAGTAATCGGGAGGTAAAGACAAGACAACTGGCCTTAAATAATAGCCCAAAGAAGAATAAACTCCATTGAATCTAATACGTTTAATATGGGGCTGAATTTCACCCATTGTCCACCATGCTTGAGATACAAACAGGCTTTTCTTGAACGTCCACGATTTCTTATGCCACTGAATTACAAATATGTTTATTGTGGGCAATGGTAAGAAAACAAGTCTCCATTTGTAATCGAATTTCCTCCTAACCCATCTACTGTAACAGCCTAAGGTATTCATGGGCTGGGGCATGTACAGTGCGTGCTTACATATTTGTTCTCACAAGGCAGCAGGGCCACACCACAGCTGGTAGGACTCGTGCTATGTTGTGCCAGTAATTATGCCTCCCAGGAAAAGCCTCTCCCACTGTCCACCAGCAACTGAAAGGACCAAGTACAACAATTACTTGTCATTTACTTCTCTGTTATAAAGTGTTTTAAACAAGAAGCTCCTCTCCTGTATTAGAAGGGGGTGGAGAGGCATGATACGTATTCTTTAACAGAGGGGCTATACATACACGTGGTCAAGACAGAGAATTTGAAAGATTAGGAAAGCATAAATGCACTCAGGATGGAAAGAAAAAGACAATTAGGGAACCAGAGGAACTCTGAATAGAGGGATGAAAACCAAAAGCTGCTTCAGTTGGTGGAAGGACATGGAGATTGTCAAGAGAAAAGAAAAATAAAATTTAATCATATAAATGCTTTGGCCTTGCAGGCAAGAAAAGGGTGCCTACTTTGCACATGTTTTTTTAGCTTTGGATTTATTAGTTTATTTTGTAATTGCATTTTTTAACCTACCTAGAGAATATCAAATCTGAAATTTAAAGCAAATCACACAATTCTTTCTGAAAGGCAGCAGGCAATACTTTAACCTTGTCTTTGTCAATTTTCTGCTGTGTGTGTAGCTCTAATTCGATTCATAGCTCACATTAATATTGTGGTACCAACTGCTCAGCAGCCACATCCATTTTTCTCAAACTTTCCAGCTGAAAACTATTCATAATTCAGTGTCACATATAGATTTTTAAGACTGATGACATTTGAGCTGCCGAGAAAATGAATGGGGTTCATTTGGGGTCACGTCCTTAATCCCTGCATGTAATTGGTATCTGGCTTCTGTAGCTCCTTCCGTCAACTAAGAGATAAGCAATGTAACTTAGTATTGCCTCATTGCTGCTACAGCCCAGGGAGCCGGAGAAACAGCATGTACACCTCTGTAAAGGAGTTCTTACACATGCATGTTCTCCAAAACCTCAGCTTTCATGTGTTGCACTGGGAAAAGATAGTGGGTAGGTGGAGAAAGTTTCTGGAGGCCTTATGTTTGCTGGCTGAATTGAAAAAGCTTGCTTGCTATACTCCCTTGCTCCACACTGGCTGCCGTCAAGAAAGGTAGAGGCACAGCTATGGATGAGTCTGAGCGCCCCTCGCATCCCAGTGCACGCTATTCCCATCAGCCAGCCCTACCTGAAGAAGCAGCAGCAGAAGGGGGGCTCCCTTCTCTCAGACGCTGTGTGCTCCACGCAGAGGGAAGCCAGCTAGGTTTGGATCTATTACATGGTCATACTGCTTTGCAGATTTTAGAGTTGCTGCCCAATGATGGTGGATGTCAATGTGATGCTGTGGACAGGTGCAAGGAAAAATTAAAA